>JAJOZX010002897.1:337500-584186 GCA_023014485.1 Bathynomus jamesi | reverse complement strand
AGTTGCGAAGGGCCTATTGTTTTCTTGACCGCATTCTTGCCCCTTAACGGTTTGCCTTAGTTAAATAAATAAATATTATTTTAAGAACTGTTAACATTCTTTTGTGTCCATTAATTGTAATTTTTCTTTGTATATAATCTTTGGGTGCTGGGTGGTTTATTGGACTTTTCAACTGGTTGGCTATTGGGAAAACAATTTTTTCAGACTGTTTGTAGAAATTTTGGAATATTCTGTAAGACGATGGCACCATTCCCTTTGTTTTCATTAAATTCTTGCCACTTAATTGCCTGCTTTAATTAAATACTAGTGCTAATAACCGTTATAATAACTTTTGTTCTCTGTACTGGTTTTTTGTCTAATTTCACCTATATAGTTCTTTTATATTTAGTAATTTAGCAGCCTACAGATTATGTTATCTATTGAAAAAAATCTTTGGAGGGTTTTATGGTCTTTAATTTGAGTTGCTTATTGGGAATTTTTTGCTTGTGTATTTAACTCATTTACTTTGTAATCTCCGTCTATCTTTTGTTTCTCCTTGATGATGTGAATATATCACGAAAGCGCTCGGACTTCGTGTTTCCTTTTCCCTGTCGTTGTTTGCTTATATATATATATATACACACAGTGGTGTAGTGCTAAATAAAGAATTGAGGGAACGCATTTTGAAAGTGTTACTCAGATGCGGGGGGGGGGGGGACAATGGCGAGCAGCGGCGAGCCCATACAGCTGGGGGTCCGGGGGCACTGTAAGTCTCCCGGGAAATCTTTTGAAATCTGACCAATTTCAGGGATATTTTGAGGTCATATGCACTGGATATTAGGGTATATTTTCGAAGGTTGAAGATGCAGTATTTCCAGTGTCATTAGATATATGACATCCAGTACGATCAATAAAAATAGCTAACAACTGGAATGATTAACTAAAAAAAAGTTAACAACTGGTACGCCGTGGTGACTGTTTTACCAGATCTTTATAGGCTAGCATTGCCTCAGTCGAAGCTAAAAGAAATGAAACAGTTAATGATTCTTTCTCATATTTCTTCTAGGGGTGGGAATTAAAATTTCATGACGTTAGAGATTTGTAAGTTCGGATTTATTTGAAATAGTGAGGGAACGCCGTTCCGTCTACCAAAAAAAGTACTACACCACTGTATATATATATATGTATATATCCATCTCATAATTGAAGGTTAGTTAAAAATTCACTTAATTTAAAGCAAGCATTTTGGGCTCTTGCGGCATCATTGTTTGGGCACTCTTGTAGCATAATTTTTTTGGGGCACTGCGCGTCTTTTCTACTCGTTTTGTTGAATGCGGCACTTACAGGGCGTGGTCTTATAGAGAGCTCTCTTGCAATTCAGTTTGGTTGTTTAGATACAAGATTGTTGCATCGTGCAATGGTGCAGGTTGTGTTGTTGCAAAGTTTAGAAAGAAGACCATAAATAGTGCCCCTTTTGTTTTTATCTTAATTTTATGCAACTGAGGCCTAAGGTAGGCCCACATCGAGTCAGTAACCCTGAGGTAGGACCTAATAGGACCTCCAAATCCGTAAGTTTTAGTCTAGCTTAACTTAGGCTGTGTGGCCCTTCAGAGCTTGGCCGTTCACGGCTCAACTGGGATTCTGAACCCAATAAAAATAAAAAAAAATATAACATGGTCCTTCGAACCAGATTCTAGCCCAAGATTGAGTCAGTGACTATTTTTTGGCAAAGTTCTGATTGTGTAAATTGTAGCCCAAGTTAGGCCTGGACAGGTTGAGCATAATTTAGTTAAGGTCCCAGGGTAGAAAGTTTGGTCGCCCAATTGCGAAACTTGGTCGCTAGTCCGTCGTTGTTTTGGGTCTACATTTTTACCGGTTTGGTTAATTTTGGTTCATTGTTCGTAGGCGAAGGTTGCAGACTTCAGTGCGCCAGTTACTTGGGTGGAAAATTTGGTATTCCATACTAGTGGTTGGTCAGTACCCCAACCAAGCAATTCAGTTTATTTGAAAAAAGCAAAATTTGAGTTTGATCAGTTTGGTTAAGTATTTTTGCCAATTCAGCTTATTTGGCATTGAGTCCAATTGTTGTTTGCATTGAAGATGAGTGCAGCTGAATTGAACAAGTTTAGAAAAAGGAGAAGCACCTACAAAAGTTTAATTACAAAGGTCATTGCCACTATAGATTCTGCCATAGAGCAAGAGGATTTAAGCTTAGTGACTGCGCAGCTTTCCATATTAGAAACTAAAAAGATTGCTCTAAACGAAGTAAATGTTAAAATTGAGGCTCTTATAGAAGAGGAAGAAATAGAAAATAACATAATTTACTTTGAAGAGATTATTGATAACATAATTAAAGTATGCCACAGAGCAAAAGAGTTTAGCAGCTTAGTACAGTTAGAGACCAGGTCTAAATAATGAAAGACAACCCTCAACAAACGGTGTTTGTGAAGTTAAGGTTAACAGATCTGCAGTTCAATTACCGAAGCTTGTACTCAAAACATTTTCTGGGAGTATTCAGGAATGGCAAGGATGGGCAGACAGTTTTCAATCAGCAGTTCATTCTAGTCAAGTGTTAAGTGCGGTGAAGAATTTTAATTATTTGCAGTCCCTCTTGGAAGGGGAAGCAGCAAAGACAATAGCAGGATTAGCATTAACAGAGGCTAATTATAATGTGGCTTGGGATATATTAAAGAAACGGTTTCGTAAGCCAGAGATCTTTATTAAAAGCCACCTCTGTGAACTTTTAGCTATACCTTCTGTTAATAATCCCAATAGTGTCAAGGAGTTACGGCAGTTATGTGATGAATTTGAAGTAAGAACTAGGTCCCTGGACAACTTGGGTGTAGGAATGGAAAGTTATGATGTAATGTTGGTTACTATACTGGAGTCTAAATTCCCTAGCTCAATTTTGCTTGAATTAAGTAGGGGACACTCTACAGAACATATGTACATCCCCCTTCAGCAGATATTAAGTCTTTTAGGCACAGAATTAGCAAGACGAGAGGGAATTGAGTTTGCACAGTGGGATGTTAAACAAGGGAACAAAGGCAGGCACAGCACCAAAGTTTCTACAAAAAGGAATAGCCCAGGTACAGTGTCAACTCTACATGCATCCTCTGAGAATAAATTAAAGGGAATCAAAGAATGCATATTTTGCGAAGGCAACCACGTCATATAAGTGTGAAGTGGCTGAGGCTTTACCTGTTGAGGAGAGAAAGGACAGGGTAACTAAGTCCACAGCATGTTTTAAATGTTTTTTGAAAGGTCACAGAGCAAGATTTTGTAAGTTTAAAATTTTGTGCAAAAAATGCCATGGCCGGCATCAGCCATTATTGTGTGAAAACACTCCTAATAGGCCTACCCCAGAAGTAGAGACATCAGTGGCACATGCCACTGCTATGAAAGGGAGCAAACGTAAAGGGGGGATTATTGCAAACAGCTGCACCATTATTAATTGGGAATGATGGAGAATCTATTGTAAGAGTGTTGTTTGATAGTGGTAGCCAGTGTAGCTTTATTAAGACCAGAATTTCCAGAAAATTGAAGTTTAAAGAATTTAAGAGGGAAAATTTAAGAATTTCTGGGTTTGGGGGCTCAGTTCAAGACCGAACCAAAGTTAAGAAGGTAGAAGTTCTGGTTAAGGGGTTGTTACCACAAAGTCCCACTATGAAGATCCAAGCTGTAGAGATTGAAGAACTTTGTGCTTCAGTCACTACTTGTTTAGATATGGCATGTGTCAAAGAATTGCAAGTTAAAGGCATTAATTTGGGCAATAATAAATTTGAAGGAACAGGAGATATTAGTCTTTTGATTGGAGCTGACTATTATTGGGATTTCATCACTGGTAACATTGTCCGCACATCTCGAGGTCCGGTCGCTATTGAAAGTAAGCTAGGCTGGATGCTACATGGTAGCTATTGCAATGAAATGGAGGTTAAAGCTCTTTTTGTTAAGATTGAGGAGAACAGCGATGGTTTAGAAAGGCATTTGGAAGGCTTTTGGGAACTTGAATCCGTTGGCATAAAAGACAAACAGGAGAAGCAAGCAAGTACAGTGAACAGTGATGTTTTAGAGGAATTTGAAAAAGGTATTGGGTTTAGAGATGGTTGTTACGAAGTTGGCGTCCCTTGGAAGGATTCTTGCAAACCCAGCTCAAACCTTCAGCTAGCTAATAGGAGGTTGGAGACTTCTTTGCACAGGCTAAGAAAAAATGAGGATTTGTTAAATGAATACAATGAGGCCACCCTAAGCTACGTAAAGGAGGGCTATGCTGAAAGGGTGCAAGGTAAGCTGATGAGCCAGGAGGCACATTATCTGCCACACCATGCAGTGGTACGGCGAGACAAAAAGACCACCAAATTGAAGGTAGTTTTTGATGGCTCAGCCAAGGATAAAGGTGGTGTGTCCTTGAATGACTGTTCGGATGCTGGGCCAAATTTAAATTCAGATTTATTTTCCTTGTTACTGAGATTCAGGTTTGGTAGAGTAGCATTGACTGCAGATGTGAAGCAAGCCTTTTTGAGTATAAAGTTAAAACCAGAGGACAGAGATGCAGTAAGGTATCTGTGGGTGGATACGAAAGACTTATTGGAAAACGAACCGAAAGTTCAAGCATATAGAATGAAGTCAGCTCTAGTCCATTTCTGTTGGCAGCTACTATGCAGTACCATGTTAAGAAATATTTTGAAATCTATCCTAACACTATTGAACACAAGGAAAAAAAATTATGCTGATGATTTTCTGTGTTCATTGGATAATACAGAAATGGCTAAACAGATATTCATGGAGACTAGAGCTATAATGAGGGAGGCTGGCATGGAGCTTAGAAAATGGCAGACCAATCATTCTCAGTTACAACAGTTTATAAGTCAGTCCTGTGTAGGACCTGATGCAGCAGAAAGTATTGAGGATTCTGGTATTAAGGATTTGTGAGCAATAGACACAAAGGTGTTAGGCATTGTTTGGCAGCAAGGAGAGGATTTGTTTACCTTCAATGGGAAATCTTTAGTAGAGCTGGCTGAGAATGAGACAAGGTGGACAAAACGTACAGCTTTTAGTTTGGCTTCGAAAGTCTTTGATCCGCTTGGATTCCTGACTCCATTCGTGATAAAGTAAAAAATTTGGTTTCAGAGCCTCTGGGAAATTGGACTTGGTTAGGACCAAGAGTTATCTGATCATATGGTGGTAAGGTGGAAATATTGATTCAAAGAATTGGCACATCTTGGAGACACTGAAATCCCAAGATGGTACTTTGGAGAGTTGAACAATAGTCCAGACAATTTGGAGCTGCACCTCTTTTGTGATGCAAGTGAGGAAGCCTATGCAACTTGTATTTATGTAAGAGGCACATTCAGAGGAGGTAAGTTGCAGGTTGGTTGCTGCAAAGAGCAGAGTAGCACCCTTGAAAAGGCTTTCTATTCCAAGGTTGGAATTGATGGGTGCAGTTATTGCTAGTCGGCTTGCAGTTACAGTGGAAAAGTCTTTGGCCCTTTATGAAATTCCAAGCTATTATTGGACAGACTCCACTATAGTTTGGCACTGGTTAAGAAGCCAGACAAGGAAATGGAAACCATTTGTTGCCAATAGGCTGCGGGAAATTCAAGCACACACAGATCCAAAGCAATGGAAGCATTCTCCAGGCACCCAAAACCCCGCTGATTTACCAACACGAGGAATTTCAGTGAAAGATCTTGCACACTCAAGTTTGTGGTGGAATGGGCCAGAGTGGCTGAAACTTGGAAGTGAAAACTGGCCTTCTAATCAGCCTATTGTAAGAGAATGCCAGGCTGAAAAAGAATGGGTGAGTGAGATGAGAAAATGCACTGTGAACAGTTGTCAAGTTATGCAGCAGGACCCCATATTGATGCTTGAGGACATAGCAGTCTGAAAAGGTTGTTAAGAGTGACAGCATGGGTATATAGATTTAGAAACAACATTAAGGGAGAAACAAGAAGGGAAGGAATTCTGAACAGTAAGGAGATTCAGCAAGCCAGGCAATACTGGGTGGTATATGTGCAGAAGTAAAAATTTGGTGAAGAGAGAAAATTGCTCACCAGCAGTCCATTACAGGTTCTACCAACACATTCTGCTGTCAAGGGTTTGGATGTGTGTTTGGATCAGGATTTATTGAGAGTAGGAGGTAGACTACAGTTTTCTGCACTTCCAGAGGAGAAAAGACATCCAATTTTGCTACCTTCTGGGGGGGGGGGCACTTTGTTACATGCTGTTACATGCATGTTGTTACATGCTGGAGTTAGAAAAGTGATAATAGTGATCAGACAACAGTTTTGGATTCTCAAAATTAGACAAGTAGTAAAAAAGGTCTTGCATAAATGTGTGGTTTGCAAGTGTTGGAGTACAAAGCCTTATCATGAAAAGGTGGCTCCACTTCCAAGAGAACGGTGTGTCTACACTGCCCTATTTGATGTAATGGGAGTAGACTTTGCAGGTCCAGTCTATGTGTATGAGCAAGGGGAGTTTAACAAAGGTTATATATGTCTTTTCACATGTGCTACCACTAGAGCAATCCATTTGGAGTTAGTAAGCAACTTAAGTAGTGATGTATTTCTTTTGGCCTTTAAAAGGTTTGTGAACAGAAGGGGTTTCCCAAATAAAATCATATCGGATAATGCAAAAACCTTCAGAAGGGCTGCAAAGGAACTCCAAGAAGTTTGGTCCTTGCTAAAAGAGGAGGGATTCCAATCCTTCTTTTCACACCATGGGGTACAGTGGGAGTTTATTGTTGAGAGGGCACCATGGTTGGGAGGATTTTGTGAAAGGCTAGTGAGAAGTGTAAAGTGTCCATTAAATAAACTTTTAGCTAAGAAGAATTCTGCACTGTTTTGTGTGAAGTAGAAGCAATGGCGAACAGTAGGCCTATCACTTTTGTTTATAACAGTATGCAGGATGCAGAGCCATTGACACCAAATCATTTTCTTTGTGGTAAACGATTAACATCAAGCCCCAGTTTGCTAGAAGACTTACAGCCTATCCAGAGCACTCAAGAAGAGTTAACCAGAAGGTTCAAGTACCTTGAAGAGCTACAAGATCAGTTATGGAAGAGGTGATAGATGGAATACTCGCCAAAACTCAATTATTACCCATCAGGCAATGCAAAGAGCTCCAATGCAAATTGTATCAAGGTGGGAGAAGTGGTAATGATTGGGGATGAAAGACCAAGGCAATGCTGAAAGCTTGGCATGATTGAAGAGTTGTTTGTTGGCAAAGACAATTTAGTTAGGTCGGCACTGGTAAAGACTTCAGGAGGAAAATTAAAGACCTATATAAAAACTCTATGCTTTAGAAATCAGCAAAAACACGGATAGTCAAGATGAAACATTTGAGTTACAGCCTCATGGAGAAGGCTTGGCTAAACTTGGAGAAGGTAGTGGCAACAATGCCTCTTCGGTGGGGAGTGTTAGAAAATGTAGAAGAGGAAGAGCCATTGTTGTCCCAAGGCGATATGATGACTGAGCTGATTGATGCAGATTGCTTGTATATATTAAGTTAAGGTGTGTGTATATATATATATATATATATATATATCCATCTCATAATTGTAAGGTTAGTGGAAAATTCACTTAATTTAGAGGTAGCATTTTTGGGCTCTTGTGGCATCATGAGATGGATATATATATATATATATATATATATATATATATATATATATATATATATATAATATATATATATATATCCATCTCATAATTGTAAGGTTAGTGGAAAATTCACTTAATTTAGAGGTAGCATTTTTGGGCTCTTGTGGCATCATTGTTTGGGCACTCTTGTGGCATCTTTTTTTGGGGGCACTGTGCGTCTTTTCTACTCGTTTTGTTGAATATGGCACTTACAGGGCGTGTCTTATAGAGAACTCTCTTGCAATTCAGTTTGGTTGTTTAGATACAAGATTGTTGCATCGTGCAATGGTGCAGGTTGTGTGTTGTTGCAAGGTTTAGAAAGAAGACCATAAATAGTGCCCCTTTTGTTTTTTATCTTAATTTTATGCAAATGAGGCCTAAGGTAGGCCCACATCGAGTCAGCAACCCTGAGGTAGAACTTAATAGGACCTCCAAGTCCGTAAGTTTTAGTCTAGTTTAACTTGGGCTGTGTGGCCCTTCAGAGCTTGGCCGTTCACGGCTCAGCCTGGATTCTGAACCCAAAAAAAAAAATATATATATATAACAGGTTATAAACTTATAACCCACGAGATCCATCGAATCTTGCGACGGAAGTGTAAAATCTTTCTTTCATCGTGATGAACACGTTTCGAATGTCACTCATCCCTTTTTGAATCGCTAAGTAGTATAGCCGCAAAAAGGTAGAGTGCAGAAATGTTGCAAGTGATGACGTAATGTTGCAAAGGGGTGGGGGTGTTGCAAAGGGGATGGGGTTGTTGCAAAGGGGGAGGGGGTTGTTGGGAAGGGGGGTGGGGGTGTTGCAAAAAAAATTACCCCAAAGGGGGTGCAGGTGCAGCCATGAAGCTTGGAGGCGAGGCGGCGTTATCCCCAAGAGAAGAGCGAAAGGAGTAGAGAAAGGAAGGAGAGGTGTTCACCTGGCAGGAGCCAAGTGCATATTAAGACTTCAGCCGAGTAGGCGTTGTTTTATAGGCTCCTAATCAGCCAGAATCAGCCAGTTGGCTGAGCCAAGGGGGAGAGGTACACATGCAGGAGGTACACATGCAGGAGGTACACACACATACGCACACATGCAGGAGGTACACATGCAGTAGGTACACATGCAGGAGAGAGAGACACCTGAAGGAGGGAGATACCTGAAGGAGAGAGAGAGAGAGAGAGAGAGAGTAGTTGCCTTTGATAGCAAGGCATATTATTTTCGTTTACCTAACCTAAGAGACCACTAAGGGTTTTTCCCAAAGAGCCAAAAAGGAAGGACCGGAGGTCCTTGCTCGGCTGGAGCCGAGCTGGGAATGAGTCTTCGCCAGCTTCTCGGTCTTTTATAAACCTATATTCTGGCTGATTTTCCAGATAGCGCCATGTATTCAGTTGCTGAGTTGTCAGATCACGCAAAGTATTCAGTTGCTGAGTTGCCAGATCGCGTCATGTACACCAGATAGCGCTATGTATTCCAGATAGCAATATTTATTAAATTGTACTTGTATATATAATAAACTAATGAACCATATAAAATACCACAATATATGTTTATATAGTTAATCAGTTGGAAGATTCACCCATATAAAATAACACATTATGTTTATATAGTTAATCAGTTGGAAGAATCAACCATATAAATAACACAAGCGCCTCTTTCATGTTTCAGAAAGATTTACGCATTAATAGAATTAACAAAGTTACCCAATAAATAATTCGTTAGACAGAAACGAATTTTTATAAGGGATACCCAGCTTCATTAAACTTGAAGATGAACGAAACAAATAACATAGTTATCCATAATTCAGCCGAAAACAATTAATTTTATGGGTAACTATTTCGACATAATTTACTATAATTATATCAGTCTTTTAAATATCTTGTGATATATATATATATATATATATACACAATGAAAATGTTTTATATTTATGCGTAACTTAGACCCACAGTTTAACCCATCTGTACACAAATCATATAAAATACCACAATATATGATTGTAGATGAGCCCTCACGAATAACGAAACGAAATGATCATTTACGATACAATTCGAAATACGATAATTTACGATACAATTCGAAACCCACCAAACGAGATGAAAAGTTATGAAACATACGAGCCTCATTCCCTGCGAAGGAAAAATGAAAAAAACGAAATTAAAAGAAACGAAGAAAGTTGGATTTCCCCAAAACACAGTCCACTATAGCGAGGTTGGTTTCGGAGAAAATCTGCTTGCGAGAGACCTTTCTTAAAGACAGCCCTTGATAAGTACCCACTGCTCCAAATATTAATATTGCCATTGTTATTACTTCTACAATGAATCCAATTAAATTCTGCTTATTAAATAACTTTTTTAGACACTTGATTTTTATTATAAATATTTAAGTCACGAATAACAGTGGGAAAAACGTACACAATATATATATATATATATATATATATATATATATATATATATATATATATATATGCTACACACAGACCGTGCATGGAACAAGGAACTCTTCTGGGATAATTAAATCCACTATAGTCCGAATAAGTAAACAAATACCACCTCGGTGGTGTAGTGGTTAGCGTCGCGGACTACGAATCCATCGGCCCAGGGTTCGAGACCCGACGGCAGCCGGCGCGCAGCAAAAACCCAGCTGTTCATCCTTCCACACAATAAAGAAAGTGGTTGGTAGATAAATGGGTACCCTAGGTGGCCTAGTGGTCAAGACGCTGGGCTGCTGATGGGGCGTGGTTCGGATTCCACGTTAAACTGTAGGTCTAAGGTGGAGTGAAAAGCTTGACCTTCGTCAGAATGAACAATTCGGGCGGAAGCTAACCAAAGGTTAGCCCGACGCGGGCAACGGGTCACTCGCAAAGAGAATTTAATCATTGGTAAACTTCCTTCCAGACCACTCTTTCTATATATATATATATATATATATATAGAAAGAGAGCGAGAGTTTTGTTCAATAAATAATAATCGAAAAAAACATCGTAATGCACGATTTTTCTATGTAGCAATACTAATTAACTCTTTAACTCAAACCACCACCTTGCTTACAAGCAACACAAAAGAACACCAGGTAATTCCACAACTTACACTAAACAACATCAACATTCCACACACTCACAGAACCAAAATACTAGGTGTCACATACAACACATCATTATCTTTTGCAAACCACATTCAGGACATTAAAAACAAATGTACGTCAAGACTTAACACGCTTAGGGTACTAACAGGCACAAACTTTGGACACCAGCAGGAAACAACATCACTCATCTACAAACAATATATTCGCTCAGTTATGGACTATGCTAGCCCATGCTGGGCACCCATTATCTCAAACACACACATAAACACCTTACAAACAATACAAAACAACGCACTTCGTATCATTACAGGATGCACTCAAACAACACCAATAGAACACCTGCACACAGAAACAAAAATACTAAAAGTTAGGGAACATTTAGACATGAGGGGAACACAATTTATGGCAGCAGCGACAACTAACCCACAACACCCTTGCCACTACATGTACAATCATGCACCAACACCTCGCACCATTAAGGTAACACCAGAGAGACATTATAACCAAATACTCCATTCCATACCACGCCCCACAGACATCACAGTACAGAAAACACATACACACACACCTAACCCACAAAGCACTGACACGACTCGGTCCGAATGCGGTCCTAGGTGCGAAGCCGCCGCCCATTAACAGGTCAGAGATCAGCCTGAGCAGATCGGATCGAGTTAACTTAGCACGATTCCGATGTGGACATCACCCCAACTTATGGACATATAAACACAGACTAGACAACTCCATAGACGACACCTGCCACCTGTGCCAAGACACACCACAAACAATTGAACACATTATGACGGACTGTACCGCTCTAGCACAACAACGAACACAACACAACATCACGAGTGCGCTGAACCTCTGGTCCACTCCGGAGAGGGCGATCGGTTACCTGCGTGCCGCCGGCTTGCTCGATCAGGGTGGGCTGATCGGCTAAACAACAACAACAACAACAACAACTCTTTCTCGCCTACGCCGGTACAAGAACATAATACGTGCACTCGCTCGTAAATTAGACCTCCAGTTTAACATGGATTCAGAAACACATCTCGTCGATGGGGTTCGTTGCTTACTCTACCACATGGACTTTTATATGTAAGAGACCTAACCTAACCTACGAAATACATCTCGTCAGGGCCGATCCTAGAGCCATATATAGCAATGGAATTGAGCGCGATGTGTCGTTAAATACGTGATTTAAAATAACAGGACCATTTGACCCGAGGCAGTAGTATACCCGAAAAACATCGTAATGCACGATTTTTTCTATGTAGCAATAATAATTAACTCTTTCAAATACGTGATTTAAAATAACAGGACCATTTGACCCGAGGCAGTAGTATACCCGAAAAACATCGTAATGCACGATTTTTTCTATGTAGCAATAATAATTAACTCCTTCAAATACGTGATTCAAAATAACAGGATCATTTAACCCGAGTCAGTAGTATGCCCGAAAAACATCGTATAACCTAACTATAATTTACAACTATAGTTTACCTTGACTTTCATATGCTTCTATCCTGTTTTATTAATAAAGATTTTTAACTTTTAATAACGTATGAATAAAGATTTTTAACATTTAATTTTATTTTAGTATTTATTTATGCCACGCCGCCTTAGACCACAGCTTAACGTTGAAACCGAATGTTCTTTTTAAAATATAATTAGGATATAATTTCTTTATTATAAAATAAGTTAACAATTATGTTAACAAACAATACTAATAATTTGTAAGTAAAAAATATAATATAAGGGACTACCATAGAAATGTAAGTGCCTATAATTCGATTTTATATATATATGTTACTCGTCCGGTCTCGTTATAGCGGATTGGTACACGTCATAGCTCCACCCAGCTACATCGGCAGCCAATCACGACGAACATCTGGTCTTTTGGGGCGGAGCTTGGCGATTGTGCATATAAAAGGGGATATTTTTCAGTTGGGAGTAACAGTAGCTATTTTCATCAGTGAATAATCATTCCTCCACCATGGACCTGTACGTCTCCCCAGATTTGTATGAAGAAAGTGATACTGCAGCATTAACTGCAGTTAGTCTTTTTAACGCGATTGACCGTGACGAATTATTTTCAACGCAAACCGTAGAAGATATTTGCAGTGAAGCTCCTTACAATCCGACGCAAGGGACTACCATAGAAATGTAAGTGTCCATAATTCGATTTTATATATATGGAGAGTTGTAGTGTCTCGTCAAATAGATACTAGTCAAAAATGTCAATCAATGTTATTTGGTTATCCCCATTATGCTAAAATCGAAATTGTTAATCGAACCAAAGATATCTTCACATAATGGGGATCTGTCTGTCTGTATACTCTGTATATGTTTTAAAAGCATTATTCCTTTAAGGTCCGATGAGGATTTGACACGTGTTATACAATCTTTTGAAGAACCTCGGAATACAGAGGATACACTGATCAGTCAGCAATGTCGCACCGAAATAATGTAAGTGTTTTTCGATCTTTTTGGGATAAGAAGACGCAATATATTTTCATAAATTTTATTAAATGAAAGAAATCAGTACAATAAACGAATATACCGTTACAAAGATACGAGCAAAAACATTATAATATACAACGAGTACGTACAATTGGAAAACGGTTTTTTATCTGTCTGCATACCATTTCATCGTTTCGGCGAGTGTGACACGGGTCAAATAAATTTAAAAAATTTATAAATTCTTTATTACTTGACATATGCATGAGAAATGAGACACAGTACATTCCGCAAACATTAGTAAAATATCCCTGCATACGAAATGGGTTCCATACAACTTCGGGAATATGTAACTGAGCGAGAAATTTTACAATAATAGGGTCACTCCAGGGTTGAGTACCGAGTGAATCAAAATAGTACAGGCGCTGTCTATTTTTAAAATAGACAGCTACCCAGTGAATCCCTTCATTACCGATGATGTCTGTGTTCGACTACCGCATTCTCGCGTACTTGGCAAACTCAATGTTTCGCAAACACGCCGATAAATTTGGAACGTGTGACTCGCTCCATTACTTTCTGAAGTGTATTAGCATCCATTTTAAAAGTCAGTGATAACGCTCCTAAATCTATCTACTTCTATTAGGGCTTGCGATTCGAGATATACTAGTACACTAATAGGCGCGTCTATAGGCTTGGCGAATTCCAGCCGCACTGAGATGTTTCCGCTCTGCTGTGGGGTTAAATGGGTATTTACGCTAGCAGATAAGTCAGGTGTAATGTCAAACGGGTAAAGGTTAAATTGATTAATGAATTCTTCCTGCGTTACCCCATTACCAAGCTCATCACAATCACCTGCAATATGGGTCAGATTACTATAGGCTCTGGCACAAAGAGGTAACACAGCGTCTGATGAATAGTCCGTACCCATTGTTCCACCCAAAGCAGTGCCATTAACGTATAGAGTTATATTTTTAAGTCCGAATTTCTCGAATTTAAAGGCACTCTTTTTATATTTTCCATTCACCGAAGCATGGTCCTGCATGCCGATTAATATCCTTTTAGGAAGATTTCCCAGGGCAATGTTTTCTATCTGCTTCGATGCCAACCCTGCAGGAACCGTATATAGTTTGATTTGCACTCTGTTAATAGGATATTTCACTGTAGCGTTTAGTAAATTTTTCTCAATTTCTAGTTGTTTTGGTGAACTTAATTTCACTCGCCTTACGCGGAGGTATGTGTCCATAATGTGAACCACAACGGGCTTTGCACCCTCTTCTTGATTCGCATCCAGATTTAAGCAGATCTCAGGACTCGTGCGGGTGAGCTTTATTTTCATATCCACCCCGTTGACAAGCAACTTCTCCTGGAAAGTGAAATCTGTGTGCAACCGTCCAAAACACTCGTATATTTTCTTTTTAGAATTTTTAATTTTGTCCTTTATACTACTTTCATCTTTAGTTTGATAATATCCCTCGGCACTTAAAAGGTAGACTTCGCTTCTTTGGAAAAGTTGAGGACATTTTCAAGATAGGCTCGTAGATGATAGTACCCCGTGCCTGCCGATATGTTGGTCTGATTTAAATATACGTCACACTGGTTGAATATGGAGTGCAGAAAGTTTGTTTCAGGGATACAGCATATTTGTCATCGCAGACCGTTCCATCAGAATGGGCTATACGTAGCTTAGCGTACATGTGCACACAGCTTGGATCAAAAAAGTAAGGGCCTGAGCTGGGTATCACGAATTCTATAGGTGCACTCGGGGAACTAATTGTGTTTAAAGGGTTAATTGTTAAGTTATTTTATAATAAAGAAATTATATCACGGGACGACATCATCAAAGATGCAAAGAGAAAAATGCGTGGTGGCGGGAAGAAGAAGGGGCCCGGAAGAAGAAGGGGTCACGTGGTATTAAACGTAAAAGGCTATCAAAAAAGAAATGCTGTAAGCGAATGAAACCTATGGTTGACCACTTTTTTGACTGATATAAGCTAAGGATATTGATCTCATGAATCATAGTTTGTTTACCACTTGTCGAGAGAGGAGTCACTATTTCGCCATGGCACGCTTCATCCACCCATGTAGTTCACAATGCTGTAATCGGAGCTGTCCTTTTTGAGCTCCCGCCAACCCAAGTTTCTATTGAGCACAGTGACTTTATTACAATTAACCCTTTAAACACAATTAGTTCCCCGAGTGCACCTATAGAATTCGTGATACCCAGCTCAGGTCCTTACTTTTTTGATCCAAGCTGTGTGCACATGTACGCTAAGCTACGTATAGCCCATTCTGATGGAACGGTCTGCGATGACAAATATGCTGTATACCCTGAAACAAACTTTCTGCACGCCATATTCAACCAGTGTGACGTATATTTAAATCAGACCAACATATCGGCAGGCACGGGGTACTATCATCTACGAGCCTATTTGGAAAATGTCCTCAACTTTTCCAAAGAAGCGAAGGCTACCTTTTTAAGTGCGGAGGGATATTATCAAACTAAAGATGAAAATAGTATAAAGGACAAATTTAAAAATTCTAAAAAGAAAATATACGAGTGTTTTGGACGGTTGCACACAGATTTCACTTTCCAGGAGAAGTTGCTTGTGAACGGGGTGGATATGAAAATAAAGCTCACCCGCACGAGTCCTGAGATCTGCTTAAATCTGGATGCGAATCAAGAAGAGGGTGCAAAGTCCGTTGTGGTTCACATTATGGACACATACCTCCGCGTACGGCGAGTGAAATTAAGTTCACCAAAACAACTAGAAATTGAGAAAAATTTACTAAACGCTACAGTGAAATATCCTATTAACAGAGTGCAGATCAAACTATATACGGTTCCTGCAGGGTTGGCATCGAAGCAGATAGAAAACATTGCCCTGGGAAATCTTCCTAAAAGGATATTAATCGGCATGCAGGACCACGCTTCGGTGAATGGAAAATATAAAAAGAGTGCCTTTAAATTCGAGAATTTCGGACTTAAAAATATAACTCTATACGTTAATGGCACTGCTTTGGGTGGAACAATGGGTACGGACTATTCATCAGACGCTGTGTTACCTCTTTGTGCCAGAGCCTATAGTAATCTGACCCATATTGCAGGTGATTGTGATGAGCTTGGTAATGGGGTAACGCAGGAAGAATTCATTGATCAATTTAACCTTTACCCGTTTGACATTACACCTGACTTATCTGCTAGCGTAAATACCCATTTAACACCACAGCAGAGCGGAAACATCTCAGTGCGGCTGGAATTCGCCAAGCCTATAGACGCTCCTATTAGTGTACTAGTATATCTCGAATCGCAAGCCCTAATAGAAGTAGATAGATTTAGAAGCGTTATCACTGACTTTTAAAATGGATGCTAATACACTTCAGAAAGTAATGGAGCGAGTCACACGTTCCAAATTTATCGGCGTGTTTTGAAACATTGAGTTTGCCAAGTACGCGAGAATGCGGTAGTCTTATTGTGAACACAGACATCATCGGTAATGAAGGGATTCACTGGATCGCTGTCTATTTTAAAAATAGACAGCGCCTGTACTATTTTGATTCACTCGGTACTCAACCCTGGAGTGACCCTATTATTGTAAAATTTCTCGCTCAGTTACATATTCCCGAAGTTGTATGGAACCCATTTCGTATGCAGGGATATTTTACTAATGTTTGCGGAATGTACTGTGTCTCATTTCTCATGCATATGTCAAATGATAAAGAATTTATAAATTTTTTAAATTTATTTGACCCGTGTCACACTCGCCGAAACGATGAAATGGTATGCAGACAGATAAAAAACCGTTTTCCAATTGTACGTACTCGTTGTATATTATAATGTTTTTGTTCGTATATTTGTAACGGTATATTCGTTTATTGTACTGATTTCTTTCATTTAATAAATTTATGAAAATATATTGCGTCTTCTTATCCCAAAAAGATCGAAAAACACTTACATTATTTCGGTGTGACATTGTTGACTGATCAGTGTATCCTCCTATTCCGAGTTCTTCAAAAGATTGTATAACTCGTGTCAAATCCTCATCGGACCTTAAAGGAATAATGCTTTTAAAACATATACAGAGTATACAGACAGATCCCCATTATGTGAAGATATCTTTGGTTCGATTAACAATTTCGATTTTAGCATAATGGGGAAAATAACATTGATTGACATTTTTGACTAGTATCTATTTGACGAGATACTACAACTCTCCATATATATAAAATCGAATTATGGACACTTACATTTCTATGGTAGTCCCTTGCGTCGGATTGTAAGGAGCGTCACTGCAAATATCTTCTACGGTTTGCGTTGAAAATAATTCGCCACAATCGCGCATTGAAAAGACTAATTGCGTTAATGCTGCAGTATCACGTTCTTCATACAAGTCTGGGGAGACGTACAGGTCCATGGTGAGGAATGATTATTCACTGATGCGAAAATAGCTACTGTTACTCCCAACTGAAAATATCCCCTTTTATATGCACATCGCCAAGCTCCGCCCAAAAGACCAGATGTTCGTAGTGATTGGCTGCCGATGTAGCTGGGTGGAGCTATGACGTGTACCAATCCGCTATAACGAGACCGGACGAGTAACATATATATAAAATCGAATTATAGGCACTTACATTTCTATGGTAGTCCCTTATATTATATTTTTACTTACAAATTATTAGTATTGTTTGTTAACATAATTGTTAACTTATTTTATAATAAAGAAATTATATCCTAATTATATTTTAAAAAGAACATTCGGTTTCAACGTTAAGCTGTGGTCTAAGGCGGCGTGGCATGAATAAATACTAAAATAAAATTAAATGTTAAAAATCTTTATTCATACGTTATTAAAAGTTAAAAATCTTTATTAATAAAACAGGATAGAAGCATATGAAAGTCAAGGTAAACTATAGTTGTAAATTATAGTTAGGTTATACGATGTTTTTCGGGCATACTACTGCCTCGGGTTAAATGATCCTGTTATTTTAAATCACGTATTTGAAAGAGTTAATCATTATTGCTACATAGAAAAAATCGTGCATTACGATGTTTTTCGGGTATACTGCCTCGGGTCAAATGGTCCTGTTATTTTAAATCACGTATTTGAAAGAGTTAATTATTATTGCTACATAGAAAAAATCGTGCATTACGATGTTTTTCGGGTATACTACTGCCTCGGGTCAAATGGTCCTGTTATTTTAAATCACGTATTTAACGACACATCGCGCTCATTTCCATTGCTATATATGGCTCTAGGATCGGCCCTGACGAGATGTATTTCGTAGGTTAGGTTAGGTCTCTTACATATAAAAGTCCATGTGGTAGAGTAAGCAACGAACCCCATCGACGAGATGTTTCTGAATCCATGTTAAACTGGAGGTCTAATTTACGAGCGAGTGCACGTATTATGTTCTTGTACCGCGTAGGCGAGAAAGAGTTAATTAGTATTGCTACATAAAAATCGTGCATTATGATGTTTTTTTCGATTATTATTTATTGAACAAAACTCTCGCTCTCTTTCTATATATATATATATATATAGAAAGAGTGGTCTGGAAGGAAGTTTACCAATGATTAAATTCTCTTTGCGAGTGACCCGTTGCCCGCGTCGGGCTAACCTTTGGTTAGCTTCCGCCCGAATTGTTCATTCTGACGAAGGTCAAGCTTTTCACTCCACCTTAGACCTACAGTTTAACGTGGATTCCGAACCACGCCCCATCAGCAGCCCAGCGTCTTGACCACTAGGCCACCTAGGGTACCCATTTATCTACCAACCACTTTCTTTATTGTGTGGAAGGATGAACAGCTGGGTTTTGCTGCGCGCCGGCTGCCGTCGGGTCTCGAACCCTGGGCCGATGGATTCGTAGTCCGCGACGCTAACCACTACACCACCGAGGGGTATTTGTCATTACTTACTCGGACTATAGTGGATTTAATTATCCCAGAAGAGTTCCTTGTTCCATGCACGGTCTGTGTGTAGCATATATATATATATATATATATATATATATATAATATATATATATTGTGTGTACGTTTTTCCCACTGTTATTCGTGACTTAAATATTTATAATAAAAATCAAGTGTCTAAAAAAGTTATTTAATAAGCAGAATTTAATTGGATTCATTGTAGAAGTAATAACAATGGCAATATTAATATTGGAGCATGCAGTGGGTACTTATCAAGGGCTGTCTTTAAGAAAGGTCTCTCGCAAGCAGATTTTCTCCGAAACCAACCTCGCTATAGTGGACTGTGTTTTGGGGAAATCCAACTTTCTTCGTTTCTTTTAATTTCGTTTTTTCATTTTTCCTTCGCAGGGAATGAGGCTCGTATGTTTCATAACTTTTCATCTCGTTTGGTGGGTTTCGAATTGTATCGTAAATTATCGTATTTCGAATTGTATCGTAAATGATCATTTCGTTTCGTTATTCGTGAGGGCTCATCTACAATCATATATTGTGGTATTTTATATGATTTGTGTACAGATGGGTTAAACTGTGGGTCTAAGTTACGCATAAATATAAAACATTTTCATTGTGTATATATATATATATATATATCACAAGATATTTAAACGACTGATATAATTATAGTAAACTTATGTCGAAATAGTTACCCATAAAATTAATTGTTTTCGGCTGAATTATGGATAACTATGTTATTTGTTTCGTTCATCTTCAAGTTTAATGAAGCTGGGTATCCCTTATAAAAATTCGTTTCTGTCTAACGAATTATTTATTGGGTAACTTTGTTGATTCTATTATTGCGTAAATCTTTCTGAAACATGAAAGAGGCGCTTGTGTTATTTTATATGGTTGATTCTTCCAACTGATTAACTATATAAACATAATGTGTTATTTTATATGGGTGAATCTTCCAACTGATTAACTATATAAACATATATTGTGGTATTTTATATGGTTCATTAGTTTATTATATATACAAGTACAATTTAATAAATATTGCTATCTGGAATACATAGCGCTATCTGGTGTACATGACGCGATCTGGCAACTCAGCAACTGAATACATTGCGTGATCTGACAACTCAGCAACTGAATACATGGCGCTATCTGGAAACTCAGCCAGAATATAGGTTTATAAAAGACCGAGAAGCTGGTGAAGACTCATTCCCAGCTCGGCTCCAGCCGAGCAAGGACCTCCGGTCCTTCTCTTTTTGGCTCTTTGGGAAAAACCCTTAGTGGCCTCTTAGGTTAGGTAAACGAAAATAATATGCCTTGCTATCAAAGGCAACTACTCTCTCTCTCTCTCTCTCTCTCTCCTTCAGGTATCTCCCTCCTTCAGGTGTCTCTCTCTCTCCTGCATGTGTACCTACTGCATGTGTACCTCCTGCATGTGTGCGTATGTGTGTGTACCTCCTGCATGTGTACCTCCTGCATGTGTACCTCTCCCCCCTTGGCTCAGCCAACTGGCTGATTCTGGCTGATTAGGAGCCTATAAAACAACGCCTACTCGGCTGAAGTCTTAATATGCACTTGGCTCCTGCCAGGTGAACACCTCTCCTTCCTTTCTCTACTCCTTTCTCTCCTTCTCTTGGGGATAACGCCGCCTCCAAGCTTCATGGCTGCACCTGCAGCATCCCCCCTTTGTGGAATTTTTTTTTGCAACACCCTCCACCTCCCTTTGCAACACCCCTCCCCCCTTTGCAACAACCCCCACCCTTTGCAACACCCCCACCCCTTTGCAACACCCACCCCCTTTGCAACATTACGTCATCACTTGCAACATTTCTGTACTCTACCTTTTTGCGGCTCTACTACTTCGCTAAAATAATACAATGAATAAATAAATATGTTTAACAACATTAAAAGAAACGCTGAGAATACATTCAGTTTTCAGTAGTGCTTCCCCAAATTGTAGCTGGGAATTCCACCCATTTCCAAGAGAAATGAGTAACGGAGCAAATTCTAAACTAATAATGAACTAAAGTTATTCCCGTGTGAAGATTACTTCACAAATTAAATAAGTTAATTTTAAACTACAGTCGTTCACTAAGGGTTCGTTACCTCTCTAGATAACTAGAGAAGGTTTTATAAATATACAAATGATAAAAGGAAAAATACTTGTATCGCACTCAAAACCAATCCCGGTCAAAGCAACTCCGTGTAAAGAATGAATTTAGTTTAAACTTTCCTGATTTTACTTTTGAGTTATATCAACCATAAAACTCCTTTCCGAGGTTATTTTACGGAATGGATACGATGACATAAGCGAAAAAACAACTAAACTTTAGTTTTAAGATGCAGTGAACATCTTTTCTAAGACCTAAATACTTTCTGATGTCCAAGCACTTCACTGAATGAATGATCCGTAAACGCCAACTTCATTACCTTATCGTAATCACATATGATTTCATTAAGAAGCCTCAGACATTCCAATCCTTGTTTGTTGACGTCAGTTTCATCGTAGAATTCAGTGTAATTCGGGATGGAGGCAAACATCACTCCCACGCTGTTGTACCGCTCGTGGTAGAGGCCCTGTCCAAAGTTTAAACAAGTTCAGTTTCATTGAAGTCTCTTTTTTTTTCCACCTTGGTTAATTGCATGATTTTGTCTCCATCTTAGTGTACAACGTTGTCACACTACAGAGGAGAACTCCAGCTTAATGTGAGATCCGAACCATGGGCAGTGCACATGATCTGGGTCCCACGTCGCTTAACTTTGCTGATCTCACTGAAAGCGGTGTTACGAGATATTAACGCAGTATTGCGCGATATTAACTTCTTCCTCAAATACCTATCATTAATTAACATGATATCTGAAAAATACTGCAAAGCATAGTTCTAAAAATTAAAAATAAGAATAAAGATTAGGACAATCAATGTTAGCATTCTTGTTTCGTTCTGTGAACTTGTTACCGCTTCCGGCGTTCCTAAATCCTAGTTCGTCTTTCTCCAGAAGCGTTTAAACACCACACCAGTTCAACTTTACGCAAGTCGATTTTATCCCATTTGGACTTTATGCATTAGCTTTTAAGGAACTCACCAACCTAATCTAGCCGAATCTAGCCTAACCTAACGTGAGCTAAATAAACCTACGTCGATTGAACTTTTCGAGCTTATTTTTGCATGTTCCATTTTGTTCCTCTACATTGATAGACAAGACACTTTATCGGCACATAATCTGCGAGTCCTGAGTTGGATTAATTAAATCAGGTTAAGTTATGGTATGATTTAGATAAATGAAGTGAATGCAAGAGGTAGATGAAGTGTGCGATCGTTGAGTAGGCGAAAGAGTGGAGGAGGACCTGTGAGGCTTGGGAGTTGAAGAGGAATCTGTGGGCGAGATGGGCGGGCAGAATGTTCTCCAGCAAAATCTTGTTCAAACCGCGCGTCGTTTCCAACTCCTCTTGCTCAATCGCCACGCGAGACGACCACGTGTGGTGTGTCCTCGCCCTGGCCTCCGTCTGCGCACCAAGAACACTCAACACACCAACCACTACGAACAAATGCACGCTGCTCACTACCCACCACGGTGTGAAAGGAAGGCTGAAAGAATAATTAAATAGTCACGAATTATTGTTATTTACAATGTAAGGAACATTTCATTCGTTTCTTGAAAGTGGCACGTGAAGAAGCCATTTCAAAGGAATAGCATTTTAACTATTCTTTAACTTTTAACTATTCTTCATGACAAGATTTAACCTGATGATTAAAAAAATATATTTTATAAATCAGAAGAAAACTTCATTAAGAAGGAACGAAATGAAATACTGACAATGAAGGACAAAATCAGTTTTCTTGGACGATAATTACCTATGGTAATCTTTTTCAAAGAAGTGAAGAACATCGTTCGAGTTACTCGTTGAGGAATTAGAAGATCTGTCGGTCATCTCGTGCTTAAGTCCTTGAAATCCTAGCAAAGCAGCGGTGTGTAATGAGCACACGGAGAGCATCACGGTTAGTTTGGAACACACTCCCACTCTAGGGAAAGCCCCCACGATACAAACGGTCGTTAGCCAAGCCCACCACCATATCTAATCAAATGCCGAATACGCTTACACGATGCTTATTAAAAGCTCCGCTTTATTTCATTATTATTAATGCATTCGTCATATTAATTTCCAAAAGTGCTGTATGGATGTATCGTAGTTTTAAAAAGGGATATCGCGGACAACGTTCTCTTTTTACCTGCGGATTCGTAGACCCATCTTCGATGATGTAAAAAGATCGATTCGTTGAAGTAGAATTAAAATTCTCTAAAATTGCCTTTTGCAGTTCTAGTTGCGAAGTTGATAAAAGTCCATCACAACTCTAAAAGAAGAAAATTATTGGTTCACCTCCCAAAGACTTTCACATTATATTTTAGAACTACTGTAGATGAACGTCAGAGTGTAAAGGAGATTGTATACACCAATCGACAACGAAAGTACCACGGGGAAGGGAGGACGTTAGGCAGAAGACAGGGAGTGCTGGAACTCCCGTTTCTTCTGCACTGTCCTCCTTAGCTGATTTTATTTCCGTGTCCCATCTACCCTGTGAGCCGTCCAGCACGCTCTCAAACACACACTTCTCTCCCTATTCCCCACTACACATACATGAATCTTACACACTACACAATCGTTTCATAATTAAAAAACGAAAACAACAATATGATATCGTCTTCAAGAGCCTCGGGGTCCCGTGAAGAGAGGGCCATAAATGTCCTCACTTCTGGCTTCCCCACTGCTGATACCGGGAAAGCAAACTCGGGCAGTGGGGCTGGATCTGCTACCGCCCATTCGTGATGTTCTGGGCCTCTGCCTGATTTACTTTTCATAAACTGCAACATTTGTGGCCTTTCCTCACTGAAATTCAGGTGTCTGGGAAGGTTAACAGCAACCCCTTTTTTATGCCTTCTTACTTTCTCTCTACTCAATTTCATTCAAAAGGTGGATGGTGTGTATACATAACTTGCTCTCGTATTCCAGAACTTGAATCTAACAAATTCTATACCCTGTGGCTACAGCTTAC
Source organism: Bathynomus jamesi (assembly GCA_023014485.1). NCBI lineage: Eukaryota > Metazoa > Arthropoda > Malacostraca > Isopoda > Cirolanidae > Bathynomus > Bathynomus jamesi. The sequence goes on along the minus strand of JAJOZX010002897.1, from coordinate 560,081 downwards.
ATGCCAATCTCAAACTATCCCATTAACTTCAACAATACACAACTTAATTTCAAAACTCTTTTCCTCCTCACTTCCAAAGTGGAATACATTCTACCCCACTCTCCTTTTGCTAAAATCTCCATTTCAGGAGATTTCAAAGTTGACCACCTTCCTCCCTTTTCACTGACATCCCTGGTAAACTAGCTTACAACTTCTCTATCCTGAATAACTTACAGTAGATTGTACAACACCCTACTCATATCCCCGATCTTCTTGGGGATGGGCTCAATATTCCTCCTCCCTCTGAATTAATTAGGCCTATGTCTGAAATTAGAATCTCTTCCGAAGATGTTTTTTTCTGCCCTATCTGGCTCAACTATAAGAAGGCGTACGGTCCTGAGGGTGTCCCTCCTGTTGTCCCTGCCTGGATAAACTCTTTCATCTTTGTCTTTCATCTGGTACTTTTCCTTCTTCAGCCTGTCCCAAAGAAGAATGACCGCTCTCAACCCTCCACCTATCGTCCATTTGCCTTGATTTCGTGTCTTTTTAAAGTTTTTTTAATCTCTCCTCAATAGGATGAGTTTTAAACACCTTTCTACTCACAATCTTCCGCAAGGGATGCTCTATTAGCGATCTTCTTGTATAACTCTCTGCAGTGGCGTAACTAGGGTGGGGCAGGTGGGGCGCGTGCCCTGGGCGCCATTTTTATGATTTAAAAAAAAAAATTAAGAGTAAAAACATGCTCTTTTGGAAATGTACCGGTACCATATCTCTAGCCATCGAATTTCCATGAATTTCAGATTTTTAACTTCATTTCACTTTATTAATTCATTCTATTTTTATTAGAATTTTATTATGAATTATTAATTTATTCTATTTTTTTGTTCTTTCTCTAGAAAATTTTACCATGAAGCGAACATTGCCGATACCGAAAGTCCGAAAAAAAGCTGAGTGGAGCAGAAGGCAGGAAGAAAAGAAAAATGCAAGAAGCAGAAGCTAAAAAGTCAAGTGGCTTTATGATGTAATTTCTTGAACAGCAACAAGCTGGTCCTTCATCAGCATTAACTGCATCAGATATGAGTGTTGACCAACCCGCCAGTGTATCAGAAGGAGAATTAAGTGTCTTTCAAGAAGCCAGAAGATACTAAAACTTTGAGTAGCGAAAAGTAGGAAAAAACAGCACAGCCTATACCAGATGCGATTCAGCATCACGATGTAGGCTTCTTGGAGTTTGATAAAATATCAAAAAAAGTAATTTTATCAGATGCTCTGAGGACAGAAATGGTCACATTGGGTTCGAAATATTTTCAAAATAGTGAAGGGCCATTTGTTCCCACACAAACCCATGAATGAATGAAAGATGGTTTAAAAGAAAGTTGGGAAATGGATGTGGAGAAGAAGTTTGGCGCTCATGGCTTGTTTATTCTCCAGAGAAGAAAGCAGCTTTTTGCTTTTGTTGTTTGCTATTTTCTCAAATTGACAATCAGTCTTCATTGGAGCAAGAAAATGGGTTCAATCATTGGAAAGCACCAGAAAGGCTTAGCACCCATGAAAATGCAAAAAATCATCGATACTGCTTCACCCAATGGAAGGAAATGGAAAGAAATCTTTTAGAAAACAGAGGAATCATTGACGTAGAGCTTCAAGCTCAAATTGCAACAGAAAAACAAAAATGGCGAGATGTTCTCCACAGAATTCTCCATTGCATAAAATTTTTAGCAACTCAGAACCTTGCATTGCGTGGTCACAAGGAATCCCTTAGACAGGAAGAGGAAAGCAATATTGTAAATTTTCTTGGGTTATTAAAATTGTTGGCAAGGTTTGATCCTGTCATGAAAGAACATCTCAGTATTGTGGAAAAGCACCCTGGAACATCATATTTATCTCCGTTAGTGCAGAATGAATTTATTCAGCTGATGGCTTCTACTGTTCGCCAGAAATTGTTACAGAGCATTCATAAGGCCAAATATTTTGGCCTCATGTTTGATTCTACTCCAGATCAAGCACATCGAGAGCAAATGGCAGAAACAGTTCGTTATGTTGATATTGATTTTCAGAGAAAACAATTTTTATAAAAGAGTCTTTTCTTGGATTTATCCAATTAAAACGAAAGGATGCTGAAAACATTGTGGAAGTGATTTTGGAACAACTGGAAAAAGATAAAATGCCGTTAGAAGACTGTCGATCTCAATGCTATGACAATGCTGCAGTTATGGCTGGTTATAAAAGTGGTGTTCAACAGAGGATTATTGAAAAAAATAGCAAAGCTATTTTTGTAAACTGCGATAATCATTCTCTCAATTTGGTTGGAGTGCGTGCTGCTAACCATAATGCAGTGATGGTGACTTTTTTTGGTGCAATTCAGTCGCTTTATTCATTCTTTTCACGTTCAACTCTCCGTTGGCAAAGGTTGAAAGATGCCATACCAATAGTTGTCAAATCTGAATCTGAAACTCGATGGAGTTCCAGAACAGAGGCTGTGAAGCCTGTTCATGAATATTTGATATTATAGTGGAACTCTTGCAAAGCATGGTTGATGATCAAAATGAAACTGCTGATACAAGAAGTGATGCAAGGCAGGTGCTGAATCAAATTTTGACTTTTCATTTCTTGGCTTTGCTTGGATTTTGGAACAAAATTCTTGTTCGGATTGATCGTGTTCAAAAACGACTCCAAGATCATACCATGAACTTTCATGATGCTGCTTATGATTTAAAAGCCCTTCAAGATTATTTTTTAAGCAGTCGAGAATCATTGGCCAGTGAATCACTTGAAGCAGGGTGAAACTGTGTGATGAATGGGATATTCAAGTAGAAAGACGCCCCAGAAAGAAGAAACAAATGCCTGGTGAAAAAGCCAAGGATGTAGGGTTAACTGCGAAAGAAGAAATGATGAGAATAATGAAAGAAACTATTGATCGTCTCCATAATGAAATGGAAGAAAGATTTGTCCGTCTCCATGACTTGGATTCAAAATTTGGATTTCTTTTAGTTGCTAGAGGATTATTGTTTGACTCAAATGAAAGCAACAGTAGTCATGACGTAAATATCTTAAAGAAAAGTTGTTTCAACCTTGGACAGTTTTATAGCAATGATATTGACGGCTTTCAGCTTTATGAAGAAATCCTGGATTGTAAGATGCTTCTGAAAAGTCGCCCAAATGTTCAGATTTCTAAAGCTGAGGAACTCCTCAAGTTTATTGTTCAGTATGGAGATGAAAATGGTTTTCCAATTTGAGAGTAGCTATTCAGATAATGCTCACTATTGCAATTTCAATTGCCAGCTGTGAGCGATCTTTCAGCAAGTTAACATTGATCTTATCATATTTGAGAGCTTCACTGGGCCAAGAAAGACTTTCTGATATTTAACCTTGCTCAGCATTGAACGTGAGGAAACTGAAATAACAAATTTTGATGACATTATTGATAAGTTTGCATCAGCAAAAGTAAGTAAAAAAAATACATGTTTAGTGTGAAGTTCCAAATTATTCATTAAAAGAGCCAAAAATAATAGGTGCAAACAAGGCATTTCTTTTAAAGTACCATATAATTGGAATGATTTTTGTCAGTATCTAATATTCTAATTGCTAATTCTGCTATCGGTAATTCAGTAAAATTCAAAAAAACATCAAGTGTATTCTCATGAAAAGTTATGCCTCTCCTTGTACATATATTAATTGTTTCTGTTGTAATTCGGCAAATAATTAACCATACTTTGGCTCTATAAATTAAATTGTATTAATAGAAATTTAATATCAACCTTAATAGTAAATATACGCGGTTATGTATATGGATAGAAAAACATTAAAGTATAAACTGTAAAAATAATTTTTATGAATTGTATTTTCATTTCATTTCAATTTATTTTTACATATTTTGTACAGTTTTATATGTATATAACTGTTTTTCATTTTCATTTGTCATAAAATAAACTTCTTAAAGTATATTTTGTTAGCGGTATTATTACGAGTAACCAGTTTGAGTACCATTATAAGAATTCAGCCAGAATTTTAAAGAACACTGGTTTTAAGGGCGCCATTTATTGATTTGCCCTGGGCGCGATCAACCCTAGTTACGCCTCTGACTCTCTGGCTCTTGGTCATACTCCTTTGGGATTTCGGTAAACCTTTGCTATCGCGCTTGACATATCAAAAGCTTTTGATAGAGTCTGACACAAATCCTTAAATTCCAAACTGCCCTCCTTCGGTTTTTACCTTTCTGTCTGTGTCCTCACCTCTGATTTCCTTTCTGGCCGATTTATAACTGCAGTTGTAGATGGCCACTGTTCTTCTCCAAAAGCTATTAATAGTGTGCCTAAGGGCTCTATCCTGTCACTTACACTCTTTCTTTTATTTGTCAATGATCTATTAAGTCTCACTTCCTGTCAATTTAATTGCCATGAATACGTAAAGAAAAAATATAAAGGCTTTTCAGCAAATCAACGCCTGTCAGGTATCGAGTCGCGATACAGACGATCTCTCTATACTTGAACAATACAAAATTTTTTATCGCGACATTAACACCTAAATTGGCGTTCATTTTAAACAGATTTCGCTTCATCGGTTTAATACTGTTTTTAACTGTATGAGTTTGCTTCCATTCTAACAGCCAATTTGTAATCGGGGCACACTACAGAGGGGCCTACAATTTAACTTATAGCTCGAACTCCGAGAGGAAAGGAGGTTCATCCAACCACTACTTAAACGTAACGTCACTTAACGATGCAACCGCGAAATAACCCTTATCATTGAGAGTTGTCTCGAGCAGCTAGTGAAACGTTGTGAGATATTCTCTACAGGTGATAATGTACAATTAACTCAAATTTTTAAATTTAAATAAAAAATACATTCATATAATTGGCAAGACAAATCTCTTTAATTAAGTGCCAGATCTAACTTGTTTTGTGAAAAATTAGCTTTAGAGAGGTTCTAACCTATCGTAGGCTTAGGTTTGACAAGTTTTGTAAATGGAGGAAATTCACGCAGAAAGTCGTAACGGGGATCAATCAACAGGAAATTTAATAAGGAAGACATCTTTTCAGGAACTTAGAATAAGAAATGTTGATAGGAAAACAGAGAAAAGTAAAAAAATTTTAAACGTCAACACCACCTTTGTGTTCGGGCTTCGTTGGCTAATTTAAGTAATTAAAATATATTAAGTAACCCAAGATCAGCCCTTTACTAACAAATATTTGACAAGCCATAAAATACACAATAAAGCTTTAAAATACACAAATACACAATAAAATTTTAAAATACCCAAAATTCACTCTTTCGTTCACCCGCTTTGTCGGTAATCAGTTGAAGATCGATGACGCAATTGGTATAGTTCAGCCACAAACGCATAAATATGGTTTCAGAAAAGCCTTTTCATTATCAGAGAAATTTGCGGGTGAAAAAAGTACTTTTATTTCTACTGAAGAGGGAAGAGTTTTAAACAATTTGCTTTCATACGAGACTTCTTAATATATATTTGCTGATAATTTCATTAGTTCATGAGATAAGTCGTACTGATGAGAAAGACTTTACTAAACGTCACCATTAATATTACAAGATAAGAGCTCTACCCTTCCTATTAATTCTTAAATTACAGTCCCCAATGAGAAAACATTTAAGATATATAAGGAGATAAAGAGAGAGAGAGAGAGAGTACTCTCACCATCCCATGAAGGAGAGAGCGAGAGGTACTACGACGCTCAGACAGCAGACCACCACTCTCAACGACCAGAATGACGTCACAGCGTTCCTTCCACACTTTGTCCAGCACAGAATGAGAAGAAGAAGAAGGGAAAAAATCCCCATTGAAATCGAGGTCCAAATCCACCAGAATCTGAAAGGGTTTCAGCATCATGTTAACAATGTGATCATGATGGAATGCGGCTTCCGTTACAAGAGTTAAACACTTGTATTCCCTTACCTTTGGGTCGGGTCTAACTCACTCTCGGATAAAATGGGAGTTTTTTCAAGCACTTCATTAAAATAAGTGAAAGTATCCATGGTAATTTCAAGTGAAGCAAGATTTATCGCTTCGTACGTTTCCCACGATTTAACACACACACACACACACACACACACAATATTTGTATTAATGTTTTACAGTCTACAGTAACTTTGCTGACAACTTATTGTGGTGCAAATTCTACTCCCAAATAACTGAGGAATTAACGTGACCATTCATTGTAAGTATTTTAGAAGGCAAAGAATGTAAGAGGAATGAAGGAATGGAATAAGAATTAAATTGGTGATGTAAGTGGGAGTGGAATGAATGAAAGGAAGGCGGATTAAACACATTAACTCTTATTTTCAACTCATTTTTTCACAGCTGTGATGAAAGAGTGACTTGAAAAATTATCACATCGTTTTCGCCATACGCATTTTAAGGGCACCCATTTATGCCCGTTGAAGGTAGGATTGCCAACTATTCAAATTTTAAAAAATGGAGATTTAGGCTCGACCGCAGAGTCGCCGGGTCTTTCCTGTTTCATTAACTGTTTCCGATTTTTTATGAAAACAACGTGATATGTACAGTTTTTCACGCTGATTTCAAAATTATAAACCATTTCATCGAGAAATACTTAGGTTAGGTCAGGTTAGGTTAAGTTAGGCTTATTAGCATTTGATGTTTTCTAGGACACTGTTTTTCTTTCGGTATTAAGTTATATTCTTGTAAAAAATTTACTACATTTTCTTCTGTCTCAGTCTTCCTATATAATTCTATAAAATTAAATTTGTCAGTCATTGGAAAGTATAAAGATGTTGAACTATAGTCTATGCTTGCAGCGGAAGAACAAAATAGATGCGCAACGCCACCATTTAAAAAATAGCCTAGCCTATGCTTGCAGTGATTACACCGTTCTAGTACTTTTTGTAGTATTCTATAATAATTTACTTTCATTTCGAAAAAACTTATTTTTAGAATCAGCGCATTATTTTAAAATTTCTATAGCGGCCTACGCTGTTTCAAACATTTGCTAGTTTCTGCACATTATAACTTTTTGGTTATATATTTCTCGATGAAATGGTTTATAATTTTGAAATCAGCGTGAAAAACTCTACAATCACGTTGTTTTCATAAAAATCGGAAACAGTTAATGAAACAGGAAAGATCCGAGTCGCCATTTGATTATTTGCAGATGCTTATTAGATGCAATTTGGGTTCCTGAATCACCTCCTAAGGCATCCTAAATATATGAAATCGAGTTAAATTTTCTTTTTATATAAATTTAGAGTTAGAGGTTTAAGTCCGGTTTTACTTTAAGAATAAAACCCAAAACTGCCAACGAAAACCCTAGTTGGCAATTCTTAGTAGTAAAACATTCTAAGGCCATCTATATATGTCTGTACTGGGGCATTAATGTTATAAGAATGTACAGTATGTGTTCATATTACGTGTGTAGAAGCATACATAGGGTAACTGCGTGTATTTATGATATGTACAGTGCTTACAAGAAGTCTCACGCCTCTGTCTCGTCCCAAGCTAGTCTGTTAGGTATAAAATGGGCGCTCCTTATGGCAGCGGAGGTGTGTTCGGATTGGTGCACATAATTGCTCTAATCCCATCAATGACGTCCACATTAGCTTTGTGTTGATCACTCTATCTATTTATATATAGAGACATACTGTATATAGATATATATATAGAGTATGCAGGGGATAACGTGTCTCAGTCCCAGCTATGGTAGTTGTCTTACAATTAACAGTCCCAAGTGCAAGTTACGTTAACACCTCCACATAAACTACCCTGGACTAAAATAACATACGTGAAGCCCTTACCCAAAGACACAGGCGTCTTCAAGTAACATGAATGCGTAGAGATCTAAGGTGTTAGATTCCATATATAATTTATGTGCTAGGTTTAAGAACGCTGGCATTGAAGGATGGAAGGAAGGGACAGTAAAAGCGATAATAGGTTTAATGAAGGAAGTGGAATGAGGATGGAGGTAAGCGTTGCTATGTCGAAGGAAACGAGGTTGGGTGGGGCTGGATGTCTGGCTATGGTGTCGGAGAATTGACTCGTAAATGGACGCTTTACTGGACAGCAATATTGCCAGATACTGGAAGAGGTGCTGCTACCCAGTGTTCGTGCGTATCTGGTTCCAGCGCCGGAACCATTTTACTTAATGGAAGATAACAGTCCCATTCATAGGAGTAACGTTGTGAGAGCGTGGTACGAAGATCACCCAGAGATTATTAATCTAATTCTGCCACCACGTTCTCCTGATATGAATCCGATTGAAAACCTTTGGGCAATAATGATTAACGAATGGGAGCAACGCAATGAAAGAACATTTGAAGCACTTTTAGCTCACACGAGGCATAGTTGGGAGAGCTTACGCCGAACACCAAACATTCCCTACAATCTGGCCTCTTCTATGCCGCAACGATTGCAAGAAATTATTGATGCCGGAGGAAGCTATACGAAATACTGATGTTAAAAGCCATGACGTAAATGTGTATCGAATATATATTTATGTTAATATAGAATTTTATTATATTTTTATGTTTGACATCTATAAAAGTATATATTGTGACCATGAAAGAACTTTACTTATCATTAGTTAGAATCTTTTCTTGCAATGTCTACGCTCGTGATGATAATATATGCATTGTTGAAACAAACTATGAGAAGGTAATAGTTTCAGGAAAAAAATAAAAACTGGCAACATCGAGGCCATCACATGTTTATGGGAATTGTCATATGATATGCTACCAATAAACTCTTATATACTACTATATACAGTATACTATATTACGTAATAATTACGATGAACAAATCAAATGCAAATTTCTCTGATTCACGGCCCACCAGTCTTGCTTTAGACTAATGACTTTCATAAGATACAATAGGTTACCACTTAAAACAATGGATAAACTATCTATTAGTGAGACGACCGTGACTTCCTCGAAATGCGAGCGCGTGAGAAGTTCACTGAGGAATTTGGTCATTAGATTCTTCACGTAGGATACGTATCACAAACAACAATATTGACAACAATTCCCAACAATTACTTAATATCAATCATTGCATTTGAGCAAATAGTTTAGACCTGCGTCAAAATAACTTAGGTATCATGCCATGATTTGGGATATTTGCCGAATTAGTCGTTCTCTATAGTCTACAGTATATATATATTGAGACGGTATAATGTAATGCCCAGCTAATATTATGATGACTAGGATTGCTCCATAACCATCCCAACATCCCGAAACTTGGTCATTCTGCTTTTTAATCATTTGTATTTTAAACACTAAAATGTAGCAGAAGTGACGTAATAATTGACGTCATTGATTGGGTTAAAGCAGTTATGTGCACCAATCCGAACACATCTCCACTGCCATAAGGACTGCCCATTTTATACCTAACAGACGAGCTTGGGACGAGACAGAGGCGTGAGACTTCTTGTAAGCACTGTACATATTAATAATTTACTTTGTGACGAGTTCGACCGTGGCCTAACCCTGTGGAGGGATAATTCTATCAAAAGGATGGAATTCAACCTTTCTTTGTGGTAAAAACTGAGTCTTAATTCAAAATACTTTTTGCCAGTGGCGGAAAAAATTTGAAAAATCGTGAGGAAATGAAATTTAGGCCTAAGGATGAATGTCCAACTCGAGATTAATGTGAAGCAAAGGCATGCGATAAAGGTTGAGTGAAATGTTATTTTTTAAAGCGTTATAGGGCTTGTGAAGTATTCTCATAAATATTTTGGTTGGAAGTCCTTGAACATCATTTTGCCTTATTTTTTGCAACATTTATGACCAATACTTTTGCAGATTTTTCTACTGATAAAACAGGTGTTAAATGAAAATATCTTTGAGCACATTTATTGTGCAAGTTTGCATAATTGCTATTGTATAAAGTAATTGCTGTAAATGTATTGATAAGGCTCGCAGTATAGATATAGCATATGCTCGAAAGTAACTATATTACGTCACTTTTGCAAGACGCACCTTGCTGGCAGTGATATGAGTACAAGAAGGAGAGTCAGGATCGATAGACAGATTCCGATAGTGAGCGAGTAGATGAACTCAGGATAGTCGCGTGTTCTGTAGTCCAGTTCGCGTTCCCAGCCCCACCACACGCTACCTCCACATAACCACCTGGAATTATATCAACATTTAGAGAGAAAAACATAATTCAGAACGTCGTAACTCATTAAAAAAATTTATGAGGCGCTTTCATACGATACAGTTTTCAGCATGGCAACTTTGCCCGAAACTTATAATACACGAGCGTTTCACTCGATAGAAAATTTGAGAAAAACTTTAGCCTACATGAGTTTACTCTACTCTTCAGGGTATACTGATTACTGCTCGAATTATTCAGTTGGAGACAAAAGCTTATTTGTGCAATAAATGTTTTCATCCACCTGTTCATTTTTTGCCAAATCGCCTATTTATTACAACCTCAGTCTTTATACTTTTCCATATAGCTTCATTTTCTGAGACCTCCAATAAAAGGTTCCAGCGTGGGAGTTTCATTCACAATTAACTATTTATCTTACAGATTATCATGTGGTGTACACTTTCTAAACAATGCTGTACAGCTTTTAAAATGGCATAATAAAACCGTCTTACTTTTATGAAAGGTAAAACTAAGGTAAAGGTCAATGAGTACCCGCACCATCTGTTATAAATATGACTTAACGATCGTCAACAGATGGCACAGGGAAGCTCACGCTCATAGTAGGCGAGGCTCATTGTTCGACACTCCCGTTTATCTTCCCCGCGTTGAACGCGGAGCCTCTTCTTAACCCTTTAACTGCTCCTTTTGAGTATACTCAATTCTCTATAATTTCCTGTGGTGCTCTGATCGAGTATACTCGATTGGGTTTTCTGTTGAACACTGAAAATCAGCACACTGATTCAATGATAGCATTGAAATGGAGCAATTAAACGGTTAACCGGAGAGAGAAGAAAGCGGGGAGCGCGCCCGAGCACTTCAGCTCAATTTCCTAAAGCGAGACTAACACTGTGAAGTCTTACTTATATGAAATATTGAATTGAAACCTAATTCTTTGATCGCCTGACTAGTTTAATGTCTGGATCTGAATCAGAAACTAAGTAGCTAGAATTTTATTTTGAAGTTCACCGATTTTTTTTGGACCGGACATTCGCATCATGTTAATTTTAATTCAAATTTAAATCTACGGGGAAATGTGTAATATTTTCTCACCCTGAGTCAAAGAATTTAGTACGAGTATATTTAAGATTCTCTATCAAATATATTAAAAGAGTTTATCTTTTCAGTATAACCATATTTTGCCTCAATAATATGGTCAGACACTATGAAAGGTCCTCATTCGTGTTCAAGTAAAGGAAAGTGATAATTTTTTCCTATGGAAAATACTGCAACTGAAATCAGTTAGAATACTCGACTCTTCTCAAAATTAATGGATTAACAGAATTGAAAAGAAACTTTATTTTAGCAACCGAAATGCCCTCAGAATCTGTCTACTTTTCACGCGTTAGTAACCGTTTTACATTTTACAGGTCCGATATTTGAAGAGAATTTCTACTTATTTTAAACAATATTTCCCTCTTTATAACAACGACGCTTCTCCTTTAGGAATAAAACAAACTTTATGAACCACAATCTGGTTTCTAAAATTCAATTATTTTAACGTTAAATCACTGAAGAATTGTCGTTATACAACGATGTCTTAGACATCTTATTCACTAATTTAAAATGAACGAATGACTAGTTCAGGGCGGATTTAGACCGTCTTCCACCGTCTTCCGGAAGACGGTCAGAATTTTCAGTGAATTTTTTTATTATATGAGATTTTAATAATATATAATATATAATATTTAATTATATAATATTTTGATAAATATGGTGTAATTTTCCATTGTTTTATTTTTATATCTTTCATTTCATTTAAAAATATGTTTAGCAACTTGAAAATGTATTCTGCCAAAAAGGTGCTAGCGAAAATTTCACTATTTACAATAGTTCCGTACGCATTTTTTACTTTTCAAATTTTGGAAGACGGTCAGCCCAGAAGGCTGGATCCGCCCCTGGGTCTACGAAATTGTCTTCAAAAAGAATTTAATAGATAAAATTCTAAAAAAAATTATTTAGTCTCGCTCTGAATATTGAACAATGTCCATCCTATGACAGCTTCGTTTAGGATAACTGACAGTTATGCTTATTTCATTTAACCTCAGTATATATTTTTAATTATTATCGCTACGCCCTCCGTCCAGTGGGTGTAGGGGTACACTGCTCCATTCGCACAGACATCAAATTAGGGATGCAAATCAAAACTCACTACAGGGTAAAGAAAAGCTGAATTCATACCTGCAGTCGAAAACTGAGGGACCAGAAGGAAGCAGACTAGACTCGATCATAGCCACACTCTGTAGGAGGAAAACGGTCAGAATGTCCTAAGGACAAGCCGGAAAGATGAAGAGAGTTAAGAAAACGTTTACATCCGGACAACAGATTCGACTTGGCACTAATCATTTCCTGAGTCTAGATTTGTGCCAAATCGAATACGTCCAAAGCAGAAGCTTTTACAAGGAACCTTTTCATGTTTACAAAGCCTGAAGAAGTTCTTCCCCTGGTTCTTCACAACATTTGAAAAGAACATTGAGTGAAAAAAATGTGATGTACTTGTGCTGCTTTAAATTACGAATACGTCATCATTAATAAAGTGAATAAATATACCAGTGCGGGATACCATTATTATAATCCACCAGTGAGCGTGCTCTTAACCTCAGAGTCACTTAATTCTTTTAACATTTTGAAAAATCAGTCTCTCTCTTATCAAAATTAACCCAAATGAAGTTAGGACACGGTTTAGTCTCTGATAAGAATACAGCATACTCTCCGAAGATATGCTATTAAGGGCAGAATCTTCTTACAAATTACCTTTGAGCAAGTTGAGCGCTCTTTAATTTAGTGAAGTCCTTAAAAAGTTTTGGAAAGCTGAAATCCATGATTGAGATTCATTTAATGACTAAATATGGAGTGAAGACGCTGTGAAGGTACTAAAAAAGTCACACAAGCACCTAGAGTTCGCCTCAATCTGTCACGTACAGGATGTTCATAAAGCCACGCAAGTGAATATGGTGAAGTGTACAATAAATTTTAGGGTGCATCAGCCTATAAGGGGTGAAATTTCGAACTTCGGATATTGATTCGGCCCTTTGATATTATGGTTACAATCCCCAACAAACCTTCAGTGTCCACGTTTCAAGCTGTTCTGACAATATTTAGTGGGTCCAACTCGAAGATGAAAATTCGACAATTGTGGAATTTTATTGTTTTACTAGAAAATCTTATGTGTAAGCGTTGTAGATTTTGTTTGAAAAAAAAATTGTAAATATAGTTAGTTTTAGGCAAGTTTTAGCCTCAATTCATGAAATTATCCGTCTTTTTAGACTTTTTTTTGTATTATTCTGAGAATCATGAAGTGAGTTACCAGGATGCGGGACGAGGACCCAACTTGCCAAGCATTCCACCGACCACCTCCACCTATTAAAAATGGTATTTCATGATAAAATACTTGTAAAAATTGATTTATTGCTTATTGATATCTTAATTCTTCTTCTTTGTCCTTTTTTCTTTTAAAACAGATGATAAAGAAGCTTGTCTCTTTCTCAGATTAGGAGTGGCTTTTCTGTCAGCTTCTACAACTTGGAGAACATTTTGAAGATGTTCTTCAGTCCTTGCAGCCTCATAAAAGTCACTGCATAGTTTTACTGCCCTCTCAGAGCCATCATTTATGACATTTATCGCCAAACGTTTTACTTTGGGAGATATAAATGATGCTGTTGTTTTCCATTCAACAATCTCAACCATTAAAAAATCATAGTCTAACTGTAGTGAAGAGAATATGAACCATGAGTTTTTGTCAACCAAGTCAGCTAGTGTGGTTTCCGATCGTAGATTGGTAGGGAAATTAGGCTTTCCAAAACTAGATCCATGTCTACCTTCTGGAACCACTGTCTGAATCTTGTGTGGTTTATAGGAAAGTAGATGGTTTGTTATAGCACGAAGTTCATTTTTTGGAACCAAATCGCTGAATAATACAAGAGGAATCATCTCTGATGAAAGGTACCAGAGATGACGTTTCAAAGATGTTAGAGCACTTTCTGCTATTTGCTTATTTACTTCCTCGTATCTAAGAAGCTTTTTGTAAAGCTGCAAATCGTGCCATGGTGCATCAAAAACTGAAGAGCAGGTCATCCACCATGGGTAGTAAATCAGTGAAATGAAGGTTGCAAAGTCTCTTAGTTTCAGAATTTGTTGCTTGTTTGTGATTGTTACTGAAGGTAGTTTCGAGATATTATCTTCTAGTAATGCAATTTTTAGAGCATATATTGCTTTACTCATCCATCTGGCTCTATGTATAGCACCAGGTCGCTGAAGGGTTATATCCTTATCACTAGGTCCTGCATTTAAGTATAACACAACTAAGTCAGAAAATTGTTTGTAGTCATATCGTGTATGTTGCTTTTCTATATTACTTATTTGAATTGCATAATCAGTCCATTCCTGAAGAATCTCCTGGACAGCTTTGGAGTACTGATTGAAGTCAATTTTTTTCAATTTTTCATCCTTGGAAATCTACTGAAACTTTTCTCGAAATCTGTTAAAAACATTAATTTCTGGTCCACTCGAAGTTTCTACTTTCATGTCCTGAAACACATGACTCATAATAACTTCACCAACATGATGCCTGCATGCAGACCATAATAAAGGCCGTCCAATCTCTTGGATAGTTATGCATGCAGCGTTCACATGTCCCGTGTTGGTTGCTGTAGTGTCGAAAACCAAGTTCACTATTGAATCGGAGCAGTTCCACAATTTCAGTAGCTTCATGACTTCTTCAGTCAAGTTTTTCCCAGATTGGCCACTGCCACCAGCACTAGGATGATATGATGGAATACCAAGTAGTTTGAGATCCATTGAATTTCCAACTGATACGGCTAATCGTTCTTCTGTAACATATTTATCCTGCAGAGTAGAAATTATTTTCGAATCCCAATGAAGAGAGGCCAATTTAGGAGGATTCCAGGATTTTTGAGTGGAACTTGAAATTTTTTGGGCTACTTTGCGTCTTGCTCTATCAGCTGTAGCATATGAAGTTGCCACTGCCTTAGTGTTACCACCACATTCTTCAACAAAAGCTTTTGTGAATGCAGCCTGTTGTGCCGGAGTCATTTTCATTCTTGATGCCAAAGAAACAAGTTTCGGTCTTTTCAGAATGTCATGAGGAATGATAGCTTGAGTACGGTACCTAAACAGACTGTTGACTGTGTGGATTTTCCATCTTTTTCAGCTCCATCATTAGCTTCTGACTCACTCTCAATGGTAGTTGTATCGCTTGTGCTACTGCTTTTTAATTCAACATAACTGCAAGAAGCTTCAGTGTCTCTCAATTCCTTTTCTTTTCTCGCATTTTCTTCACATTTTCGAAAATTAATGCGCTTCATTTTGGATGCTAAAGTTTGATCATGAGCTCCAAAAGAAGCAATTCTATCCCCTTGCATAGATTGAAGAAATTGTATATCTTCTGGATTACTCATAATTTTTTCGGCATTTTTAATCCACAGTGGAAAAGTCATTTTAAGTTGCATTTCCATATCTTCTAGTCTTGTCTTTGTACTTTGTAGCTCTCTTCTTTTCAATGGAATTTCTCTGTTTCGCATTCTTTTCTGACAACTAAATTATTTTCTCACATGCTTTTTTCTCAGTAATCATTGGTATGTTGGCTTTATTGTAGAATGGTTGAATTTCTGTTAAAACAATTTTAGCTATATCTCGCTTAGTTCTTCTCTCTTTTAGACCTTGGTGCTGGTGAAATAGGAAACATCTAAGAACTTGTTCACTTGTTGGCAAGCGACATCCTACAATCTTTGCATCATTATTTGTGATGCCAGGACCTAATCCAAATACACAGGTTTTTTTTCGTGTTTTTACATCAACTTTATCTGCACCACTTGAACAAGTTTTACCACTAGAAGTGGCTTCACTGGCTTTACCACTATTATCCATTATATCATATATCAACTATTATCACCAACATATATCAAAAATTGACCTGTAATAGAAACATAGATTAATATTAAAGTAGTCTACATGCCTGAAAATAAGAAAAAATAGCTATAGGTATTTCATGATGGCAAATGATGTTTATTAATAGTAGCTATGGCTTAAACATAAGCAAACTAAACATACTAGGCCTATAGTACCTTAAGGATCATTCAATTCAATAAAATAAAGGTATATGTGAAAAAAATAATTTAAGGCAATTGCCAATTTATCCCAAAAATTGTCATTTTTGTAAAAGTTTAGGAGCTAGGTGGACCCAGTAGATATTAATCAATTGACCTGAAATTTTGCATGTGAATTTGTTTTAGGGAATGTAACCATAATAACGTAGGGCCAAATCAATTTTTGAAAGTTGCCATTTTTGAGGCACCCTACGTAGACTGTACATGCATATTCACTTGCGTGACTTTATGAACACCCTGTACCTTTGGTCAGATGACCATTTAGTTTAGTTTCAAGTGTGCTTTTGTGAAAGGCAACTTGCACAAATGACACGAAGGTAAATCGATTACAAATTTACAATAGTCATAATTTAGTTTAGTGTGTGTGTGTGTGTGTGTGTGTGTGTAGACAACTGGGCATAAGTGAGGTCGAGTATGTGATAATTCACAGATGTAATGGAGTAATATTTTGTGAGGTAACTTTTGGCACCTCAGAACATTAAAAAAAATTATAAAAAATCTAGAAACATTTTTACTGTCGAAAAAAAAAAGATATGTTGTTCCTGATTGGTTAGGTTACGCTAGGTTAGATTAGTTAAATTTTGGTTAGGTTAGGTTAGGTTAGGCTCAATTAGCGAGTACTTCACTATTTAATGACTTAATAGAAACCACCGTTCGAGCCTTCAATTACGTCTGATATACTTATCACGCCCTTCTCGGTTCGATAGCACTAAGATAGATTAAGTTAAATTAGATTTACTTAGATTAGTTTTTTAGATATATGGATTTAAAAAAGGCCAGCTCATGCTGCGATGTGCACATTTGTGTGTGTGTGTGTGTGTGTGTGTGTGTGTAGCTAAGTAGGAGTGGGCATTTGTGCGTTAAGTGGAAATGAGCAATGCTGATGAAATCTCTTCCTTACAGTCAACATGATATTCTTGGCTAGAGTCTTTTCGACGAAGGATGCGAAAGGCTTGTCGGATCCCCAACACTCGAAATGCTTCGTCATTTTCACGCCGCTTCGGATCGGAGGTCGGTCAACATTTTGCTCAGCTAGAGGACACACCTTCCCGGTTTTTTCTCTATCTTCTCCAGTCATTTCGTCCCCTTTTATCCCACCTTCCTCCTCCACCTGATTTTTTTCCTTCTCCTGATTGCTTCGCCTTTCGACTGGCGCTTCGTTCTTCTGAGAAAAAGAGACAGTGGTTAAGAAAAGTTCATAATAAGTCTGGCAGAGACTTAGGCAATGAATTTTAAGCCTATTTTATTTTGGTTTACTTCTCATTTGGTGCCATTTCAATTGAAGTTGAGAGCTGGGCACTTCCGCAAACCGCAAATTCCGCAATTGCGGAAGTATGTTTTTCGTTTGCGGATTTGCGTTTGCGGCAAAGTCATCGCAAATTAGTGAATTTGCGTTTGCGGATTTGCGTTTGCGGAAGTGATTTTGAGTTTGCGGATTTGCGATTGCAAATCCGCAAACTCAAAATCACTTCCGCAAACGCAAATTCACTAATTTGCGATGACTTTGCCGCAAACGCAAATCCGCAAACGAAAAACATCTTCCACAATTGCGGAATTTGCCGTTTGCGGAAGTGTTTGCGGAAGTGCCCAGCTCTGAATTTAAAAAAAAAAAATAATAATAATAATAATAATAAATCAATTCCCATTACCGGTACGAAGTGGGAATTCTAGATCTGGTAAAAATGTTTCTTGATTTGAGAAATGGTAAAAAGGGGTTTGCGGCGTAATTACAGGCCGGAGAGGTATTTCCTATGAAATAGCTAATTTAAAAAGGGAGTCCTACATTGGGAATGGATCAATTTGAGAATTGCCCCCTTTGAGATTCCAACTTTCGGATTTCTCTTTCTTCGATAAAACCAAGCGTACGACATTATAACGATGGGAAATTCCAGTGATAACGAGATCACTAATATAATGAAGGTTTGGATTCCTCCACCTTCCATTTCGTGGACAACACTGCCCCATTACGTTCTTGGAGGAAGATTAGGTTAGGTTCTACAGATCTACAGATGCTAAGGCTAACAAAGACCCTAAGATCCACTTTAAGGTTAGCCCGAGAGAAAGAAGAAAGTAAGGGGTTAAAAGAAGAGAATAAGGGTTAAGTAGCAAAACCTATCACTCGTTGGTTAAAATTTATTCAGAAAAAGAGAAAGACACCATCATCCGCCGGCCACTGCCGACAAGTTAGAAAAATAGTCGGAGAGAATATTTCCAGCTGTTGCAGACCGGTCCTCCACTCCATAGGGAGGTGGAGGACGCAGCCCACTCCGCCGGAAAGGGGTGGAAGATGAAAAGAAGTAAAATAAGAACGCATTACAAACCATGCAACACATTCTTAATTCAAATACTATCATACCATGCAAACTACAGACATGCAAAGAAGAGAATTACAGACACGCAAATAAGGAGAGAAAGAGAAAAAAAGAAAGAATAACAAAAAGTGGGTTAGTTTACGCTACGAGCTACATCCAAGTTCGTGTTTGTTTTTTTTTGCTGGCATATCACACGCTGGCATGTCACAAGCTGGCTTTAGTCGTCAACAGACTCATCCCCGATCACCACCCCCAGAGCTCCTGTTACTAATTGTTTTATTATTATATTAAACAATGTTAATATTTTTAAAATGCCTATCTAAACGGTTCTTAAACACATTAACGCTGGTAGAGTTCACGACTGACGAGGGAAGATTATTCCATTAATCAATTACTTTAAGCGTAAAGAAATTAACTATTAACTGTTTTGAAAACTTCAATAAGCTCCCCCCTTAATCTCCTAGTCTCGAGTGAAGGCAAGTTTAACTCTTTAATCCTATCTTCGTAAGGCTTGTTGTGCAATGACGGAATTAGTTTCGTGGCACGACGCTGAACCCTTTCTAACCTATCAATATCCTCAACCAAATATGGGCACCAAAACTGAACGGCATATTCTAAATGAAGCCTGACTAGGGACTTGTAAAGGGGCAATATAATATTCTTCGATTTAAATTCGAAATTACGCGCTATGAAGCCTAACATCCTATTAGCTTTTGCGCAAGACACCAGGCACTGGTTCCTAACTTTTAAATCCTTAGATACGCGTACGCCTAAATCTACTTCCTCGTCAACGCTCGCTAACTCTCTATCATCCATCGTGTATGTGTAATTATTGTTACGAGAACCTATATGCAAAACTTTACATTTGTCTACGTTAAATTGCATCTGCCACTTATCCGTCCACTCCATAATCCTATTTACATCGTCTTGGAGCCTATTTCTATCGTCCTCGTTAACAACCTTACCGCCTATTTTAGTATCGTCCGCGAATTTTGACACGTTACTAGTCAATCCTACATCTGTGTTGTTAATGTAAATTACGAATAGCAATGGGCCTAACACTGAACCCTGTGGGACACCGCTACCTACATCCAACCACCCCGATTCACTACCATTAACAACGACCCTCTGTCTCCTAGCACGAAGCCATTCCTCTAACGGTCCAGTTAGCTACCTGACCACGCATACCGTGCGCTTTAACCTTCGCAATTAATCTTCTATGCGGAACTGTATCGAACGCTTTTTAAAAATCTAAATAAATAACGTTAGCCGCTCTATGCCTATCGTATTCTTGCACTATTTCGTTATAAAATTCTAACAAATTAGTTAAACAAGATCTATGGCGTCGAAATCCATGCTGACTACTATTAATCAAATCGCGACTTTCTAAGTGTTCGATGATACGATCCCTAACTACGGATTCCAAAAGTTTACCGACAATTGACGTTAAGCTAATGGGCCTATAATTGCTAGCTAGTGTGCGGTCGCCTTTTCTAAAAATGGGCGTGACGTAAGCTAATTTGAAGTCTTCAGGAATAATCCCCGTTTCGAGTGACTGATTAAAAATCTTCGTTAAGGGGCCTAGGACAACGTCTTTCAAATCTTTCAGATGTCTAGGATAAAACGCATCAGGGCCTGGAGCCTTGCTAACTTTTAACTTATCGAGATAATGCGCAATCTCACCCTCGTAATCAGTTATTTCATCCAAAATAGTCTCGCTGCTAAATGGAACGATATCGTCCACGTCGGGGACATAATTGACGTCTTTTACGGTAAAAACTGTGGCAAAAAAGTTATTAAAAATACCCGCCATCGCCTGAGCGTCAGAAGCCAAAGCGCCATTAGCGTCCACGAGAGGGCCTCTATTATCTTTTATCGGCTTACGATTATTCACGTAATCGAAAAACTTTTTTGGGTTATGCTTACTATCCGAAGATATAAGTATCTCTAAATTACGCTTAGCATTCCTAACTGATCTTTTAACCTGACGTCGATGCTCGAAATATCTATTAACATTAGCTACCGTGCCATTGCGCTTATTAAGTCTATATGCTCTGTTACGCTCGTTTATGAACTCGCCTATTTACCTAGTCCACCACTTGGGCCTACCATGATTTCTAGCGCGCTTGGGCCTACGAGGAATAAACTCCCTTTCGATATTCAAGAAACTACTATCTTTAAACGCCTCCCAATGTAAATTAGCGTTATTACCCATAAATAAGTTGTCCCAGTCCACTACTCTCATCCTATCCGCAAAACTATCAAAACTGGCCCTACGAAAATCAGGGACTTCTTTTACGTTATTATCCTTAGTGTTTTCTATCAATAACTTAAACCTACTAATTTGATGATCACTACATCCTAAACTCTCGCCTACTTCTAAACCTTCGACTATATTTTCGCCGTTCGTCATCACCACGTCTAAAATATTGTCACCGCGCGTTGGTTCGGTAACCATCTGTCATAAAAAATTATCTTCCATGAACTCAATCTCAAACCCTCATCGTTACCAGTAAAAGTCTCGTAATTAACGTTAGGGCAGTTAAAGTCCCCGACAACTATACTATCCCGATTATTAATGAAGTTACCAAGAACTGTGTAAAATCTAGTATCGGTATCGAGGGATTGAACGGGAGGTCTATAAACAAAATTGAAACTAAGACTACGCGCCCTAACTTCAACGCATATCGCATTAATTGCTGCCGGAAAATCTATCTTAACCTCGATAGCCCTAGCCCTGAGGGAATTACGAATGTACAGCAAAACGCCGCCACCAATCTTATGTAACATATCATTAGTAGAGAGTTTAAAACCCGGTATATTAAGTTCCCCCAACAAGTCCCGAGTCACGGTATTTAACCAAGTTTCAGTGATAGCAACTATATCGTAGTTACCGGAATAAATTATCGCCTTAAATTCGTTTAATTTCTAATACTACGCGCATTACAATAAAAGACTTAAGTTATTTTTTTACCACGGGTCGGCGTTTTAAACTATTTTTCACGTCGGGCCGGCGTTTCCCGGACCCACAACGTTTAAAGGCGGCTTCGACCTATACAGCTTTTGAACGTTTTCGTCAATTAACCTACCTAGCCTAACATTACCTATTTCATTAAAATGCACCCCCATCTTTTATAAAAAGGCTAGGATCACTGAATTCTGACCACAGTTTTACGAAGGGTACATTTTCCTCAGCACAAATTTTTTTTAATTTAGTATTAAAAAATATCGTTTTTGACGTAATCCTAAGACCCAAACCGTGCCCAGGGGTAAGACCTAGAACTAAAGACCTATCTGACCTCGCCTTCAGGGACCTAATTAACCCCCTGTATCTCTCCACAGGCACTCTCGTATCGGGCCTATACGAATCGTTGCCCCCTACCATCATCACTAACATCGAGTGACGGGAGGCAACATCCTATCCACTTCGTCGCTAACTGTCAACCCTGGCCCCTGGGAGACAGACCCTCCTCCTCTTGGTTGGATGCCGTTCAACGAACTCTTTGTCCATGTGGCGCACTAAAGAGTCCCCAATTAAAATAGTTTCCCCCCTCGTTCACGTCCCTATCCAAATGGGCGAAAGGGTTCGAAACCTCGATAGGGGGGGGGATTCCTATCACCTAACGTACGTGGCCTAGCTCCACCCTTAACTTCTCTAAATCCCTCTCCATCTACAAATCTCGGACCAACCTTAACCCCTTCCTCAACTCTATCCAACCTTCCCGATAAGCTACCTAAATTAGAAACTAGGTTACGCACCTCACCCTTCAAATTACTAACGTCTTCAACGTTAGTATTGGTTCGGCTTTCGTTAACTGTAGCCCTACCCCTGCCCTCATCAAGCGTTGCAAGTCTTTCCGTTACCTCACGTACACTACGTTTTATGTCAACTATTTCCTCCCTTAAATCGCCAAAGAAACAAACCGATCTCTCGGTAATCGCCATAGGACCGCCGTTATAATCTTTAAAATCCGTATACCACCGGTTTACCCCACACTTAACACATGACGCTTTCTGCGACGGCATCGCGCAAGTTAAATTATCAGGTCATCCCATAAGTAATGTCGTTTATTAGATCGGAATTTGAACGACAGAAAAAACTCGACTGAACTTTAATTTAGTATATTTTCCATCGGAATCAATGACACTCTGCCAACGTCCTACAAGCTTTTCAATGTCATGTTTATAAAATTCATGCGGTTTTGAGACAAAAAACATACAAAGACTGGTGTGCAGGTCATCTAAAGAAGTATACTGTTTCTCGTCAAGATAGTTTTGCAGACTCCTGAAGAGATGATAATCTGAAGGCGTAAGGTCTGGAGAATATGGAGGATGTGGAAGTTTTTCCCACCCAAGCTCCTCAATTTTTGCAGAAGTGATCCGAGCGGTATGAGGACTGCGTTGTCGTGGTGGAACACGATTCCTTTCCGATTAACCAAAGAAGGTCTCTTTTCTTTTAATGCGTGTTCAATCGATCCAGTTGTTGACAGTAGACTTGAGCGGTGATTGTTTGGTTGTGTGGTAAGGTTTCAAAGTGTATTACAACCTTTATCCCACCAAACACTAAGCAACACTTTCCGAGGGTGAAGATTTGGTTTTGGCTGTGGTGTCGCTGGTTCTCCGGCACAAACCCACTGTCGACGGCGCTTAACATTCTGGTACAGTATCCACTTTTCATCACCAGTCACTAAACGGTGCAAAAGCGGATCTTGGAGTTCGCGGGAATGAAGAGCTGTGCTAATGTTTACCCGCACCCTCAGATTGTCGACCGACAATTCATGTGGCACCCATTTTCCTAACTTAGGCACTTTCCCGAGTTGTTGCAAATATCGATGGATGGTGGACGGGGATGAATTAAGTTTCTGGGCCAATTCTTTGACAGTTGTTGAACAGTCTTCTTCAAGTGTGGCTAACAGCAGGTCATCATCAAACTCAGCAGGGCGTCCAGAGCGTGCTCCATCTGTCAAACAGCAGTCACCATTCCTGAACTTTTGAAACATCTTTGACATTTCCTCACATGCAGAATATCGTTGCCATAAACGTCCTGAATGTTTCGCGTTGCTTCAGTGCACTATTAGGGCGGGTCGTACTCAGGTGACAACATGAATCTGAAGGAAATCCTACCATCAGGGGTGTCTAAATTATGTGTTTTACATGGGGAATTCAAATATGAGCTTATTTTTTTGGATAGGATAATTCTAACCTACATCATTTTGTATTTCTAAATTGCCAATTTTACCCTTTTGAACCTCTTTATAATATATTAAAAGATATAAGGTAAATCATTTATATTGACAAGGCCAAATCAACTTTACATATATTTATAATTGGTGAACTGCATGTATATCACTGATATAATTACAAAGATCATTCTCCTGACATCTTGAACTTTGCCAGGTTGCACAAATCCTGCTTTGACTCAGACTTGGACATCAGCTTCCTGGTCCCTGAGCCCTGATCCCTCCATCCCTCTTTTCCTGTGAGAAGTACTTAGCAGAAGCCTCAGTCACCATTTTAACAACCCTCTCAATGCTTTGTGTGTGGCAAGGCCAGTTGCGCACCTCCATGGGGGTTTGATGAAGTTTTTCACCTCTGAGGTGCTTAGAGAGCAGGTGAGAGGTGGCTCTGACACACCTTCTGACCAGCTGATCAAGTCACCGATGCTGGAAGCATCACAATTGATGTCAGGTGTCCTTCTGCTCCTAACAGAGGAGTCCCCCAGCTGAGTGTCCGGGTCCCCCTCTCCCCTGATGGCCAGGATTCTCTCCACCCCTTCAATCCTCTCCTTCTGATCCTCAGAGCAGAGTAGTGTTTGGAGGATGACTTCACTGTGGCATACCAAGCAGATCTTCTCACAGTTGGCATCACAATATCCAGCACCTCCTTTCTCTGGGACTTGAGGCAGTCCAGCTGAAAGAGGATGTGCCTAGGCCCTTCGATCCGGAGTGCTTGACCTTCACGTTGAACCAACATGGGTAATACACTCCAATGATGAATTCCACAATGAACTGCAGAATCTTCAGG
The DNA here is from genome assembly GCA_023014485.1 of Bathynomus jamesi. Classification (NCBI taxonomy): domain Eukaryota; kingdom Metazoa; phylum Arthropoda; class Malacostraca; order Isopoda; family Cirolanidae; genus Bathynomus; species Bathynomus jamesi. The sequence continues at coordinate 535,521 of JAJOZX010002897.1, read as the reverse complement.
TTCTTTCCTTTAAGTCCGTGCTTTGACACCCAGAGCCTGAGAAGTCTGTTCGCTGTGGTGAGCCAGCGGCTGTGGTTTACTGGTCCTATCTCTAACAGAGCCAGCCCTGCAGGAAGTACTCCATCCCTGACTGCACAGACAATTTTATAGCCACAGTATTGATCAGTTGAGAGATCTTGAATGACCTTGTCAGGAAGCTTGATCAGTGGAGGGCCAACAGAGATTCGGGTGAAGTTTGGATTGATATCAAAGTCTGTAGCAGAATCAAGGAGCTTCCCTATTGGCCCGGATTTTTTTGTCTGACAGAGTAGGGCCATCAAGGTCAACAATGAGATGGCGCAGGGGACGTTCAACAGTGTGCAGGTTGCACACCAACAAGACCAGCTTTCTCCCCAGGTGCAGCTCCAGCTTCCGCATTACTCCAGCTTTCACACCAGTGTTGACATTTGTTGAGTCTCCTCCAATGGCCAACAAGGTCTTATCATAACCCCTCTCTTTCAGCCAGGCAAACAGGACCTTAGCGATCTTCTCCGCATGTGACTCATCTTTAGTTGCTTTCTCTGGGGCAGTGGTTCCCAAAGTGTGTTCCGCGGAACCCCAGGGTTCCGCGAAAAAATTCAGGGGTTCCGCGAGCTAAAGTTTAAAATAAAAAATATTTTATTTAAAAAAAATATAAATTACTCATTTTCAAAAAAATAAGTCTAGCGAAGAAAATATGAAATTTTGCACGAAGGAAAATAAAGCATAAGTATGGTTTGAGCGAATATTTAGAAACGGCAATTTTTTTAGCCATACTTATCATGTTTTGCGTATTTGATTTACTTTTTAAAAGAAAATTTCCATAAATAGCAACTAAATTATCATTAATGGAAAACATTTTATTAATATTAGTACATAATCTGCATGTAAAATGATGTAAACTGCGTTTGGAGACGTAGCCAACATGTTTTGAACTTGTCATAATCTATTTCTATAGTAGTCGAGGTACTCGACTCGAGCGTGCGTTATCAGTTTGTTTTGTAAGCTTTGGAAGTGAAGTGATCTGAGGTGGTTATACAAAAGGACTTTATTAACTGCAGCAGAATGCGCAGTAAAAATATCAGTATTTTCCTAATGTTTACATGGGATATTGTGCATCTGTTTACAAGACGCTAACTGGTCTAAGTGAAGCCTAACGAATAATTAAAGTGCAGAAGATTGTGCAGCAACGTTGCTTGCCTCTACCTACTAGGCCTACTTGAAAACACTTCGTTAGTGCAATCTTTGAAATCGTTGTCCTCTGTGAATTAATTTGGTTAGAACTTTTTATTATTCATTTTCGTAATTGTAATATTTCAAAATTCGTGAAAATTAACCCTTCAATGGATCGATGGTTAAAATATGGGTTTCGTAAAAAAAACTGAAATTACTAGTAATGCAGAAACTAGTGAAACAAAAGCATCTATAGAAGATACAGAAATTGCAGAAGCTGCACAACCACCAACTTCTAGTGTGATTAATCCACAAAAAAGAAATCTGCTTCCTCCGATTCTGTGCAGACATCTATGAAAAAACGTAAATATGATCCTAATTATTTGTTATATGGTTTTACTAGTATTGGTGACGAAGAAGCCCCAGATGCCCTTTGCTTACTTTGTAACAAAATATTAGCAAACAGTTTTTAGCACCAGCAAAGTTACAGAGACATATGGAAACAAACCATCAGACTTTTAAAAATAAAGATATTTCTTTTTTTGAAAGAAAACTTGAAAGTCTGAATAGCTCTAGAAGTGTCTTATTAAAAAAATGTAAAACAGACAATGAAAATGCAATAGAAGCGTCATATAAAGCATGTTACCGCATTGCTCTTGCTGGTGAGGCACATACTATTGGTGAATCACTTATAAAACCTTTATTAAAAGATATAATATCTTGCGTGTTTAATGAAGATTCTGTTCAGAAAGTTGAGGCTGTATCTCTCTCCAACAATACGGTGTCAAGACGTATTAATGATATTGCTAATGACATTCAAAATGAACTTATTTCACGATTGCGTGTATGTGATGCTTATGTATTACAAATAGATGAGTCCACAGACGTTGCTGGACTAGCAATTTTACTTGTGTTTGCTAGATATGACTTTAATAAGAAAATTGAAGAAGATTTGCTTTTTTGCAAAAGTTTAGAATTGCATACCACAGGAAATGATATATTTAATTGCATTGATAATTTTATGAAACGCATGATATAGGCTTTGAAAAATGTATTTCAGTATGCAGCGATGGAGCAAAGGCAATGACAGGAAAATTAGCTGGCGCTGTAACACGAATCAAGAATGTTGCAAAAAACTGCAACAGTAATCACTGCATTCTTCACAGATATGCATTAGTGACAAAAAGGATTTCAGCTTCATTAAAGATAGTTTTGGGCGAAGCAGTGCAGATTATCAATTTTATTAAATCTCGGCCATTGCATCACGAATTTTTAAGGCCTTGTGTGAAGATCTGGGTAGTCTTCATAACACTCTACTTTTACATACAGAAATTAGGGGCTCTCACGAGGAAATGTTCTTGTGAGAATGTTTGAATTGAGGAGAGAATTGTTGTCTTATTTTATTGATCATAAATTTAGATTATCTGACAGATTAACAAATATGGCATGGCTAGCAAGGATTGCATATTAGCAGATATTTTTTCAAAATGAATGAAACATGTCTATCTCTGCAAGGGAAAGAAGTAAACATTTTTCAAGCGCAAGATAAAATGGTATCTTTATCACGTAAATTGCAGTACTGGATCTCAGATGTGGAAAACAAAATACTCTTGACTGTTTTCCGCTTCTTAGTGACTTTCTCCAAGAATCCGAAGTGGAATTAGATGTTGAAATCCTCAATGATATTAAAAATCATCTCAACAGCTTATCAGATCTCTAATTGAGTATTTTCCAAATTTGAAGAACAAAGACCATTACTGGGTACAGAATCCATTCAAAGTTAAAGAAAAGCCAACAGGATTTCTAGCAGTGGATTATGAAAATTTAATAGAAATTACTTCAGATACTCAGTTAAAGGCCAAGTTTGAAGAAGTTCCGGTAGCTATTTTCTGGGGAAATTTAAGTGACGAATATCCGGAATTATCAAAACGAGCCATACGAGTGCTATTGCCATTTGCAACAACATATTTGTGTGAATCAGGATTTTCAAGATATGCGAGCACGAAAACAGAATATCGCAGCAGACTGGATGCTGCACCAGATATGAGAATTCAATTATCCAACATTAAACCAAATTTCCAGAGGATACTGGAGTCTAAGAAGCAGAAGCATTCTTCCATTAGGTATTCATTTCATTTTTGTTAAACTAATTATGTACAAATTTACAAAAATTAAGGTGTTTTTTATTCGAATTTTTTAATTTATTTTTAATATAAATAAGTTCTCTTTTTATCCCACAATTTGTGGTTTTTAATATTCTTGAATATAGGTAGGGGTTCCACGCTTTTTTAAATAATGTCAAAGGGTTCCGCGGCAAAAAAAGTTTGGGAACCACTGCTCTGGGGTAAAGTGGAACAGATAGTAGCTGCCAGGCTCACTAACAACACTATAGTGTTCTTCCTTGATCTTTGCGGGAAAAGATTGGTCACTGCCCTCAGCTTCCATCATCACATTGGTCAGGTCAATCCGCCCATCAAAGAGGATGCAAGAGATCCCCCCCCTCCTCCCTGCACTTCTTCTCGAACTGTTCCCCCAGCTCTCTCATCAACTTCTGTGCTCTCTTGACCTTGGTCTTATCAATCACTTTACTTGTATTGTCTTCTGTGATGATTCCTTCGTCAATCAGAGCTGCTGTTGCTATCGCTGCAGTTGGCCTCAGCCCTATGCCATACCTTACACTAGCAAGGGCAATGTTTTGAATCTCATCATAGTTTTTCTGTACCTTTGCCGAAGCTGCTGGCTCAGGGTCAGTTTGAGGGAAGAGCTCAACTTCAGGAACAAACTCATCTTCATCACCACTTCTCTCCAATTCCAGATCCTCATCACCATCTGCCAAAAATCTCTTAACATCCTTCCTTGGCCTTCTCTGCTACTGGCAGCACTTTCCTCCTTGCTCCTTCTCCTTTTCTCTGCCTTCCTTTCCATCCACTGCCTTTTCAATGTCCTCACCTGTCTCTTGTGCTCTGGTAGATCAGGACCCCCTATTTGGTGGGGTCCCTTACTTCCAACCTTCTCTTTCCGTCCCTTGATGTAGGCAAGATCTTTCACCAGGAGGAATCTTTTTCTCTCTGCTGCAGGAACAGTTAATGTGGGCTTGGATAACACAGCCCTCACAGCCTCCCCCCTCACAACTGGTAATCTGACACTTGCAAGTCAAAATATCAAAGAACTTGTCTAACTTGACAATGAACCTCTCTTTGGCATCAAGTTTGCCCTTCCCAAGAGAAAACTTCACTGCCTGATTCCAGACCTTCTTGAGCTCGGACATGATGGTCACTTTTTCATTGATAACAGGTGGCTTGAAAAGAGCATTAGCTTTGCTCCACTGACAAATCAGACCAGGGTAGATGTCACTCACCAGCTTGTCCACTGGGTAGTTCCTCCTGTCATCTCACTTTGCTTCCTCAAGTAGATGCCATACCTCAGGATATCCTCCCTCACAGTTGGCAGTTCAGACACCAACAGCTCCCGGCCAGTGCCAACAAGATTACTCAGATGAGAACTTGATTTCGTCCTTGTTCTGACTTGAGCCATTTTCTTAATGAGTTCACACTGAAATAAAAACAATAATACAACAGTTAATTATCCACTACAGACAGGTATTAACTCTTTTCAGCGCAAAATTCTTGGTTAAAAAAAAGAGCTGAAATGGGCAAGAACAAATTTATCTGCAAATGCTAAACACATTATGCTTTTTTGGTTTCAAAATGTTATAAAATGCTAATTTATCTGTTGTCTGTAATGCAAATAATTTGTTCATGTACTCTAAAAAAACTAAAGAAACACATCCTAAATAATATCTTTAAACAATTGAAATAGGCCTCATACTGCTCAGTTGTACTAAAAATGAACCACCTAATTTTAGTTCAAATCAAAGTTGTTAATTAAATTTTGCTCAATGTATCACTATAATATGCGTAGAAATAGCTTTTTCTAAAATATAACAGAATAATACTCACATGTGAACAGTAACAAAAAAAATATCAGTAGATAATCACTAAATCTATCCCCTCACTGCAAGCCGAGGTGGTAAAATAGCTTCATAAATCATGAGTCACTTCAAATATTTCACAAAACGTTTTAGAATGTTCTGAAACGTTACATTCTAGCCTCTGAGAAAGGTGGCTCAGAAAATGGCCTTATGCGCGCCAGAAAACCGTCAAAATATTTCATATACCAAACTGTATGATAATTACAATTAAGTGGAATGGCACACCTTTTATTTGAGTATTTAAATATTATATTATTATATGAATTACATTATATGTGTTTATATGAATTAGTTAGAACAATGCTCTATGAGAGATAACGTGAGCAGCCATGATAGAAAACGTGAGAAGACATATTCTGGGGTAACTACAATAGTAAAATAATCAACAATTTAATAATAATCAACTGCAAAATGATGTAGGTTAGGGTTATCGGAATTAAATATTTTCTTCAGAATTGTGTTTTATACACCAAAATATGTCATTTGAACACCCCTCTCCATTGATTTAAAAAAAATGCATAGTATGACCCGCCCTAGTGCACTATTCCCTTTTTTGAACTCGTAAAGCATTATATGCCTGATATGCTCTTCTGATATCGCCATGTGTATGAGGGGTTCATATAAAGCAAAACACACGTCTTCACTGGTCAAGGTCTGTAAAGTATGTAGCAAAACACGATAGATCTCCTCTCAGATATAACCTTCGGAAAATTTATGCTTAAACCGAGTAGGACTAGTTTAAACTTAATCTATCCCAAAAAACGACATTACTTATAGGATGACCTGATAGTTTATAACCGTCACAAATTTAAGTTAAATTAAGCCGGCACGTATGAGAACTTCTAAGTCGCTAAAAACCACTAATATTCAATTACTTAACTATAACAATGTGAATATAAACGCAAGTATATAGCATCCAAAACTTTCCCAAAGGAAAGTTATTGGCAATATCCAAAAGTAGAAGCAATATCAGAGAGTTCAGGAAATGCGTCCGTTCAGTACAGAGTCTGGCTGACGAATTAGGTTGTTAGTTTAGATCAAGTTAGCCTTTCTTCGACAAATCAACCTTAACGGACCAATCGATAGGCGGACACGTCAGTTGTATCTGTAATATGAGTAAACGATTACCTTCATTGAGGCCCCACAACTATCGTTTTACACAAAAAGTACAATATCATTGAATGCAATTTGTGTCCTTATATAACTGCAAACGATTAGTAAAATATGACACTCGCAGTTGGTGTCACTTTTATGTTTTCTTACGCCCGCCTTCAAAATGTTTTTTGTGAGTGTTGCCAGCGTACAATCACTCTACACTACTCCCCTCATCTTAAAACAGAAATGTCGGGCATTTCTTGAACTTGCTTCGTTGGTGGTATTTCGGAAAAACTATAAGTGAAAGATATGCATTTTAATATTTGCTGCAACGATTAATCGGAAATCTCGACCATTACCGATGCCGCGCATGTTTTTATTGCGCACCTATCAAAGATGCAATGAACTTGCCATTCCTCAGTCACGTGATTTCTCTTGAATGAATATTCCCCTACTCGTATGAATCCCTGAGCACGGCCGGATTAATGCTGTGAGGGACCTAAGGCTAATAAGAGGGAAGGGCCTATATATGTACTATATATTGTATATAATTCATAAAATCTTCAAACAAATAGAAATGTATGTTTATCCAAATTTAACAACTAACAAAACTCAAAGCTACGTACTGTACATTAACCCCCCCCCCCCCCCAACAAAAACAGCATACAATTCAAATAGAGAATGATTTCTTCCTTCCTAGTTTTAAACTGTGATATCAAACAAAACACCCCCGTTTCTTCGACATGTTGAATGATCATTACACTAGACCCAAATTCCCAACGTCTAAAAAACAATTTCAGAAACAGATTAATCCTTTGAAACAAATCATACAAAAATGGTTGAAAATTATACATACATATCGACAATAATACACCATCAGATATAATAACATGAAAAAACCTCTTAATTAAAACTAAAAACTCTTATTTTCCACCTCTGAAGATATAATTATGCAGTTATATATGATATTACCAGTGGCGGCTCGTGACTAAAAATTCTAGGGGGTGCTGTCTCTAAGAATGGGTTGAAATAATTACTGAAATAAAAGGATGAGCATTGAGCAATGAATAAAAGTTTCAAAAGTTATTGAAAAAGTTATTCAGTGAGCTCATCCTTATATTGTTCTTGATTATTTCAATTGTAAATAAAAAATTTAGGGGTGCTGCAGTTCCGCAGTGCCTACCGACGAGCCGCCACTGGATATTACTTAACCAACTTTGTGACAAAGATTTAGGGTTTATGATATAAAAATTAGGGTCTAATATTATGAGGGTCTAAGGCTACAGCTTTGTTAGCCTAGTGGTTAATCCGGCCCTGTCCCTGAGAGAAACTTTCTTACCTGCGGGGGTATGATGAGGTAAGTGTCCACTCGGTGGTCAGCCAAGTACGAATCTCGCAGATGCCCCATGCCCGGTTCGACCTGGAACCGACCGTCCAAATGACTCAAAGTAGTTCCCGTTATGTGCACTCTTCTGCAGGAAAGACAAGAGGTCATGTGATATTTGATATCCAGTACCCGCAGTAGAGACGGGCCATCAATCGGTCCATAGCATGATCTATGATACGGCAACTCAACCAATGGAATGGTGGAATCGGTGGTAAGAAACGAAGAATTTTGTGTAGTGTCATTCGACGAATTGTAGTGGCATTGGCACTTATGTGTGAATTAAAGGGTTAGACGTTAGAGTAATATGATTTTACTTAATCTCATCTTAATCTCATTTGGTTTTACTTTTGCTTGCGCCCTTAATGAAAAGTTTTTGATTAATTCAGAACTAAATACTGGGAGAAAGTTCTATTCTATTTCTTCATAAAACTAAGAAAGTGAAAGTGTTAAAGCGACAGTGGACCGTTTTACCTGCCAAAAACGTTCAGTATTTAACTCCAACGTTAAACCTGTTACTAATATGAATGACGATTGAAATAAATAAAAGGGCTGAACTGATGTTGTTTTTGTGAATAAAAATATAAAGATTAATAAAGTTAATTAGAAAGATGAAAAGAAAAGTAACAGTTTGCGTCAAAAATCAGTAACGCATTGTCATCACGTGATGACTAGAATAACGTCTCACGACGAGGTTATAACGAGCGGAACTCCTTCCAACGAAACGGAGTGATTCTCAACAGGACATCTCGACACTTCATCGAGGCCTTTTCTTTCCTAACATGAACAAATGTAACCTAACCTAACCTGTCCTAGCTAAACTAACCTAAAAGGGCGTGTTGTTGGTTATGTAAGGAAATACTCAAAATTCCCACGTACCCTGGTACGCCTCCCGCCTCCATGTGGTTAGCCAGAGTGACGTCATCGCTCCAAACGTCATACTGCCATTTACGCAGTCCCAAGACCCCGCAGAGGACGTTACCAGTGTGAATTCCGATCCGCATGTCGACGTCCAGACACACCGCCTCTCTCACCTTCCTTGAAGGAGAAATCAAGTCATTCATGGAATCAACTCTTGGTTTTCAGTTATTCGTGACGAGTGTCCGACTGTCCGTGTGAGGACGAATCGAGTGCCCACAATTATTTCAGACTGGAGTGAAGACCGGATCTCCGGACCTCATCTCTCCTGTCCTGACACAGCGCTTATAAAGTTTGATTTGAAATACAAACAAGAAAGTCAACATTCCACAGGTAAAGATAATATAAAAGGGTGTGTCAATTTTGGTAAAGTCAACAATTCAAACAACTACTAGGGACCAAATGAGGCATTGTTATGTGCTAAATCGAAATATGGCTTAAAATCCAGATTTGACCACTACTAGCTACTTATATTTGAAGTTGAAGTTTACAAAAAATCAGAAATTTTTGCAAGTATTTTTTTATTGTATATAACTACATTTTACATACATTACATACAATTAAAGACATTTTGATTGTATTTGAATATTAGAACTTAGAAATATATATAGGTTTCTTGAACTTTGCCAAGGATGCCATATATAACTACATTTTACATACATACAATTAAAGACATTTTGATTGTATTTCAATATTAAAACTTAAAAATATAGATATGTTTCTTGAACTTTGCCAAGGATGCCATGTCTGCCTTGCTCTTGTTCCTGGACATGAGCTCCCTACTGGCCACCTGGCCACTGATGTACGCCTCCCTCCTCTCTTGTGAGTAAACATGTTGTGCTGCTTCAGTTGTCATCCTTACACACCTCTCTACTGACTGTGTGTGTGTGTGTGTGAGGGCACATGCAGGAACTTCCATTGGTCTATCCAGAAACTCTTTGATTACAGCAGTGGTGAGGGAGCAGGTCAGAGGAGGGTCAGTCACGCCAGAGTTCCAGTCAATAAGCTCCGAGAGTTTGGTGGCATCTGGGTTGATGTCAGGAGTCTTCCTGGGTCTGACACTGCAGTCTCCTACCCGTGTGTCCTCATCTCTTTCACCTTTGATTTCCAGTAATTTAGGGTGTGTCAATTTTAGTAAAGTCAACAATTGAAAAACTACTAATGCTCAAATGATGTCATATTATCTAGCAAACTTAGAAATATCTTTAGTGTTGTTTAAAAAAGCCATTTACCTACTTATATTTGACCAGGACGAAGGAGGACGAAGACTTCATACCAGACAGTCTGGTATGAAGTCTTCGTCCTCCTCTCTCCTCCCTGCCTCCTCCACTCATGCATTCACAATCAAAACTCCAGCATTGTGACTATGTAAAACTTAGAAACCATACTGCACACCAAAAAACCAAAGTTGACCACACATATCAATGGCACATTGATATACGATGTTACAGTCATATTTAGGTTATATTTCAAACCTTTATGGTCAAATATAAGTAGGTAAATGGCTTTTTTAAACAACACTAAAGATATTTCTAAGTTTGCTAGATAATATGACATCATTTGAGCATTAGTAGTTTTTGAATTGTTGACTTTACTAAAATTGACACACCCTAAGTTACTGGAAATCAGAGGTGAAGGAAATGAGGATACACAGGTAGGAGACTGCAGTGTCAGACCCAGGAAGACTCCTGACATCAACCCAGATGCCACCAAACTCTCGGAGCTTATTGATTGGAACTTTGGCGTGACTGACCCTCCTCTCACCTGCTCCCTCACCACTGCTGTAATCAAGGAGTTTCTGGATAGACCAATGGAAGTTCCTGCATGGCCCTCACACACACACAGTCAGTAGAGAGGTGTGTAAGGATGATAACTGAAGCAGCACAACATGTTTACTCACAAGAGAGGAGGGAGGCGTACATCAGTGGCCAGGTGGCCAGTAGGGAGCTCATGTCCAGAAACAAGAGCAAGGTAGACATGGCATCCTTGGCAAAGTTCAAGAAACCTATCTATATTTCTAAGTTTTAATAATGAAATGCAATCAAAATGTCTTTAATTGTATGTATGTAAAATGTAGTTATATATGGCATCCTTGGCAAAGTTCAAGAAACCTATCTATATTTGTAAGTTTTAATATTGAAATACAATCAAAATGTCTTTGAGTGTATGTAATGTATGTAAAATGTAGTTATATACAACAAAAAAAATACTTGCGAAAATTGCTGATTTTTCGTAAACTTGAACTTCAAATATAAGTAGCTAGGAGTGGTAAAATCTGGATTTTAAGCCATATTTCGATTTAGCACATAAAAATGCATCAGTTGGTCACTAGTAGTTTTTTAAATTATTGACTTTACTAAAATTGACACACCCTAATATATATGTTCTAATGTCCCAGTGTCCCAATGAAAATTCGGGTGGATGAGAGAAAAGAGGATATAACGAATAAGAATATAATACGGAATGAAGACATAAAAAAAGAAGAGATAAGTAAAAGTTGCGCTGTAGTAAAACTGCCCAACGAGCAAAATGATAAAAAGATAAAAACTAAAAACGTAAGAAATAAACAGCCGAAGAAACATAATGATAATATCAAAATAAAATTAAGAACATAGAAAATAATCAGATAACAAGAAATAGAAGCGTAGAAAATACCCTCTGTAAATACTACGCAAAAGGGTACTGCAGATATCGGGATGGGCAATGCATGTATGCATATCTCACGTTATGTAACACACATTACACAAGAGGATATTGTAAATTTGAAAAAAAGTGCAAGTTCCACCATCTTACTGTCTGCAACACCTATGCAAGATTTGGGAGGTGCAAATACAGACAAAAATGCCGTTACCACCACCCTCAAAGGAACCCGACAGGTGAGCAAACGAAACCAGCAACAAAGAGGGCCACCAATTTTTTAGATGTAGCCCACACAATTCATCTATTGAATACCATCCAACAAATACAAAGCCAGCTGACAAATACAGGGCTGCGAGAGCCGTACAGAAACCATACAGAAAGACATTACATGCGCTATCGGGACAGCGGGTATCGAACCAGATAAAGAGAGGAAAATTCTTGGAGGATCACAAAGCAACGAAACCGACACCACCATTGGAAAACGAATCGGAAACATAAGTATGTAAAAACGAAAGGGAAAAAATAAAAATAATCCTAGCCAACATTCATGGCCTTAAATTAAACCATTCCCAGACAAAGTTTTATATCTGAAAGGACTCATGCAAGAAACCGGAGCAGATTTTGCATGCCTCCCGGAAACCCATCTAAAGGACTTCCAGGCGAATTGTGAAAACTGTGAGTTCTGTATTGACAAAAAAAAAAAAAATACAAATTGACAACTATAACATCCTCCGAGCCGATAGAACAGTGGGACGTAAAGGAGGGTGTGCTATTTACACACGCGAAAAGCATATGGCAGAAATGACTATAAGTACCTCAAACAGCTACATAGAATGTGTAGCAGCAAAAGTTGAAAAATTAAATATGGTACTAATTGTAATGTACATTGTACAGACCCCGGAACACGCCAACCTCAAAATTCTCAGATTCCATTGCAGAGGTAAGAAACTGGGTAAAAGATCTACATTCTCCATCCCCAAATATTTTTCTCTGTAGTGATTTTAATTTTCCATTCATGAAATATAAAAGGATAGGAAAAATATATGTATACACCAGGACAAGGGGGCACACGGGAAGACCAGGCGCAGGTAAAAATGCTACTAGTTCTAGCTGATGAATTTATGTTAACACAATAAATAACAGAAAACACAAGAAAAAACAACTGCCTAGATTTGGTTTTCACAAACAACAGCAACCTAATTGATACGTAGAAATATCCCAAACTATAATATCGGATCACAACATTATTGAAATAACAACCAATATAAAAGCAACAGGAAAGGAAAGAACACGAACAACAGAAGGAAGCAAATTCGAAATTTTTAATTTTCATTCCAAAGCTATAAACTGGGAAAATGTTGCATCCAGCATGGAAGTAATAGATTAGATAACCATCTTCAAGGTCAAGACAACGGAAGAGATGCTAATGACCTTAGAGGAGAAGACGCTCAAAATTGTGGAAAGACATGTCCCAAAAATACAACAAAGAGGAAAGAGAAGCAGGTTCAAGAGACAAAAGAGGTCGTTGTTCCAATAGAGAAAAAGAGTGACTGCAAAATTGAGTAACTGTAAAGATAACAACATCAGAAAAATATTAAATGATAAAATGCAGAGTATCGATTGCGTCATACAGGAACTAATTGAGAAGCATACAGAAAAAGAAGACGACGACGCGATAGAAGCGATAAAGGTTAACTCAAAGTACTTCTATAATTTTGCAAAAAGGAAGTCGAAAAACCACATGCCTATCGGACCTTTGAAAAACGAAGACAGTGCTTTATCTGATAATCTAACAGAAGTATCTGAAATATTAAGAGCTCAGTATCCCAAAAACTGACAGACTGATATGCGATAGAAACGCGTTCTTTGAAGAACTATAAGGGGAAAGTGTAACGGACTTCGACTTCACGACAGATGATATTACACAAGCTATAGGCAGGGCCGCCGAGAGGGCGGGGAAGCCGGGTTAAATCCCCAGGGCCAGGACCTCTAGGGGGCCAGGAAAGAGGGGGATAAAATCTAAAAATATTAATAAAGCAAATGATTAAATAACAGAGAGGAAGTATAATTAATGAGCATACATTTTATAGAGATTATCATACTATAAGTTTTGAATAGTGACGTGGACATATAATCAGTCTACTTGTTATGTGCACAAAAAAATTCATAATAAAATACTGAGTAAACAGGGTAGCCCATATACCAATCCTTCCCCGTGGCCCGTGGCAGCTCTCTCCGGCCCTGGCTATAAGGAAACTAAAAGCACACTCAGCGGCAGGACCGGACAAATAGAATGCCATACTGATCAAAAACTGCAAGAATACAATCGCTGAGCCCCTATATTGGATATGGAGACGATCACTAGACACGGGAGAAATACCGGATATATTGAAGAGCGCGAACATAGTTCCAATATATAAAGGAGAAGATCGATCCGAGGCCAAAAACTATAGGCCAGTGTCGCTTTCATCTCATCTCACTAAAATATTTGAAAGAATAGTTAGACAGAAAATCTATGACTTTTTAGAAACGCAGAAAAAATTAAATGATAACCAATATGGATTTCGGTCAGGCAGATCATGCCTATCACAACTAATGGAACACTACAACAACATTATTGATGCACTGGAAAGTAATGAAAACTATGATGTAATATACGGACTTTGCCAAAGCGTTCGATAAGTGTGACCATGGAATCATAATACATGAACTGAAATATATGGGAATAACAGGAAAAGTAGGGAAATGGATATATAATTTCCTTAATGAGCGGCGGCTCCACTACTCTTCATAATCATGCTAACTGACATAGATGAGGACGTTACCAGAGACAGCACAGTAACATCCTTTGCCGATGACACAAAGATCAGTAGAAAAATAAGAAACCCAGAAGATATAGGATCTCTACAATCAGACATGAACATAATCTACAAGTGGACGGAAGACAACAATATGAAGTTTAACACAGAAATTTCAACTGTTACGGTACGGAAAACGGGAGGACCTAAAATCCATAGAATATTGTACCCCAAATGGACAGGAAATTCAGAGAAATTCTACAAAAGATTTAGGAGTTGTAATGACTGACGATGCGAAATTTGAAACACAAGATAAGATAGCAGTAAACAGAGCAAAGAGAATAAATGGGCAGATACTGAGGACCTTTAAACGAAGGGATAGGAATATAATGATTCCTCTACTGAAAACACTGATTATACCCAAATTGGAATACTGCTCGGTCCTAACATGCCCATATAAAAAAGAAGACATTAGACAGCTAGAAGGGATTCAGAAAAGCTCCACAGCCAAGATCAATGGGTGCAAAGAACTAAATTACTGGGAAAGGTTACGCGAATTAAACCTCTATTCATGGGAAAGGAGAAGAGAGAGATACACCATTATTTATACTTGGAAAATAATGGAGAAACTCGTCCCTAATCTTACTCTGAACCTTGTAACTCCCCAAACAATGGAAAGTAGAAAAGGAAAACTGTGTCGTGTTCCCAAATTAAAGGCTATACAGGGAACATCCTTAACCCTGAAAGAAAATAGTTTTGTTGTGAGAGGACCAAGACTGTTTAATCAGCTGCCCAAAGACCTAAGGAACACGAGTGGTGTTGCGGTGGACATCTTTGAAAGAAGATTAGATACCTGGCTCAGAACAATCCGCGATGAGCCGGGCGTACCTGGCTATGTGAGGTGGAGAGTACAAGAAACCAACTCATTACTTCACCAGGCCAACTCGAGAGGAGGGGCGACAAGCTTGACCTTCGTGAAATGAGGAATCATCGCTCGGAACATTTGAAAGGTTGTAAGGTTTTATATATATATATGAAAATTATTTCACGAAAGTAACACGTGAAAAATATTTATGATGAATAAATCCACGAGGAAAGGAAACACAGACTGGTGCTCAAGTGCTTTCGTCTAATGACATCCTCAGGAACAGTGTTCCTGAGGATGTCATTAGATGAAAGCGCTTGAGCACCACTCTGTGTTTCCTTTCCTTCGTGGTTTTATTCATCATATATATATATATATATATATATATATATATATATATATATATATATATATATATATATATATATATATATATATATATATATATATATATATATATATATATGCTGATTACAAAGTCCTTGCGCAATTTTAAACTATAATAACTTTTAATGAACACATGATACAAGCAAACTGTAAATGGCATATGTAAACACAATTATTAAAGTTTTCATTTTATTTGAGGTCGCATCATATCAGGGGTAGACGCTAAAACTTGAAAATGGCGACAGTAAAAGAAAGGGTTAACTATGTTTTATGGCTGTCAGAACCGAAGTCCATAACAGATGTGAGAAGAAAGTTCATTGCCCATTACCAGAAAGATGCACCACATACGAACTCGGTTATAAAGTTTAAAGAAATTGAGTCAGTGAATGACAGACCTCGATCCGGGAGGCCTTAAATCAGTGAGGTGGCTGTGGCCGTCGTACAGGAAGCATTTGAGAGAAGTCCACGAAAATCATTGCGATTTACATCCAATGAACATCCCGCAATCGACAGTGCGCAAAATTCTCAAAGTGAAACTGCATGAACAGGCATACAAAATTCAGGTGGTTCAAATGTTATTGAAAACTGACTACTATGAAAGGTTAAATTTCTGTGAACAGTTCCAATAAAATATCAAGAATTCCCATGGGTTTCTGGACGAGTTGACATTTTCTGATGAGGCAACATTCCACATTAGTGGCAAAGTCAACCGCCACAATTGCCGCATTTGGGAGATAGAGAAAACCCACAAAGTCTGTCAACATGAAAGAGACTAAAAATCAATGTCAGGTGCGCTCTCAGAAAGTCATGCATCATTGGTCCTTTCTTTTTTGAAGAATCTACAGTCAATGGTGAACGTTACCTTGCAATGTTGCAGAACTTCTTTATCCGTGAACTAAGGCGATTAAATCTTTCAGATAGCACCTTTCAGCAAGACCGCACTCCCTGCTACTCTCCAGTCAAGCGGATCGGTAGAGATGGGCCAATTGCCGACCACCTCATTCACCTGACCAACTACTTTTTATGGGGCCATGCTAAAAATGTCTTTCACTCATCAAAACCACATTCTTAGGATGAACTTATGGCCAGGATCGCAAATGCAACTCATGAAATCACAGCAACAACTGGAGAAGGTTTTCAGGTCTCTGGAAAATCGGATTGAACGATGTATCGAGAAAGATGACGGTTATGTTGAGACCTACAAATTTGTAATGTAGTGCATTAAGAACTTTAACAATTATGCTTTCGTAATGCCGTTTACAGTTTGTTTCTATCATGTGTACATTAAAAGTTGTTAAAGTTTGAAGTTGCACAAGGACTTTATAATTACCATATACTGTGTGTATATATATATATATATATATATATATATGGTAATTACGGTACGGTGTATATATATATATATATGGGTTGAACGGAATAATGGAAACACTAATTTTCAATGCTGTATTTTCTGATATCATTAATGGCGTTATATACTCAATTAAGTTGGTATGTGGATGCATGTAATATTTAGAACATCTTCTATTTTAATATACTGATATTGGTGTTTCTGTTCTTGAGGAGTAAAAAAATGGCAGTTGGAAAAAATGTTACTAATTGTGAAATGGGGATAATAGTTGGAGCCCGTTTGATTACTGTATCAGTACTAAAAATCACGTGATTGTCCCTGCATCTCGAGGAAGAGTCGTCAAAGTCACGAACAGATCGAAAGAAATAAAAAATACACATAAGCACAATAGTGTTTTCACTATTCTCTCCAGCTCCAACCTCATTCGAGATTTTGCTCTGGTCGGTGTTATGAAGGGCTTTTGAGTGATACTGGTCTTTGCAAACTGTTAGTCTTTGGTTGACGCTTCACGGCTCGTAATAAGATTCACCTGAGACATTTTGTCACTGTTGCTTTAGTAATATTGCTTGATATAATATTTTCATTTTTTCCATGTTTCCATAACCTTAAGAACTGTTCCTCGATATACATGGTTAAGCCCGTTAACTCAGTGGTAGAGTACTGCACTCTCCGATTCGATTCGAAGTTAGGTCAGGGTCGGATTTATTAAACTCTATATGAATAGATTTGAATTTAAAAATATATTGTACGAAGATAATTCATTACTAGCTCACTGCAAATATTTTATAACACTGAAACATTAGTGCATTTTATTTATTTTAATAATACATTTTGAGAACTAAATAAATGAGTTTGTATGCAGGGTATCGAAAGTCTTGTTACAGTTTTGAATGTAAAGGAAAAAGAAATATTAAATATACAGAAAAGTAAGCTTTATCAAATACAGTAAACAAAAGGTTTAACGTGTGCAAGTTATAAAATTTTAAATGTCCTCCATTATTATTTGGGGAGGGTTGTAATCCTTCGAGATTGGTGAAACCAACTTCAAGTTCCAGAAAGGTTAGAGGTTATGGCGTTTACTTCATGCTTAATTTTTTGTTTAAGGTTTTCTAAATCTTTAGCTTTACTTGCATAGATGTTAAATTTAGTTCGTTCCCAAAAGCAGAACTTTAATGGGGGAAAACTGGGTGACTTGGGAACCAATGCAATGAAGCCACAGCGTTCAATCCATCTTTCCGGAAAGGAATTTGTCGAGGAAGGTCCGCGTATTTATAGTATAATGAAATGGGGTCCTGTCCTGCTGGAAGATCACTTCACGGGTATTATCTTGGTCTCAAATTCGCCAGTTATATTTGTTAATTTTGCATTTGACGTGGAAAGTAGCTTTCTCTGAGAAATATGACCAATCTGGAAATGTTGGGTTCGTTTGTACCAAATCCAGCATTTCAGAACACATGTCAATGTGTCTGCCATAATCGTCCTCCAAAGGTGCTTGCATTAAACTAATTTTTTATGGGTACAGTTAAAGCTTACCTCACAGAACATTGTGGACAAGCGACCTTGACATCCTCAGTTCAGCGGAAACAAGAAGTACAGTTATTGGGGACTTTGCTCAAAGCATTCACGGACACATTCGACTTCTTCCAAGGAAGCACATGACCTTCCCGATCGTGGAAAATTATGGACTGAGTCAGTTCTCTTAAACTTTGCCACCCACATGTATAGTAACATTTTCAACGGTTGATCCTTCCATACTTTTTCTAAATTTTCTCCGAACTGTTATTAGAGATTTCTAGTACTTAGCTAACCATAACACGCATTGTGCCTTCTCCTTTACAGTCGCTATTTTTGTTTGGTAGCATTTTAGCACTGACGCAATTCCTTGGCGGCTGCCATAGACTAAAATAAATTTCAAGCCCACAGTACTGCCAATCTAAAATAAATTTAGAAGTCTACTTTAAATATTCAAGCTTTAGATATTTTTGTATATCCAATATTTCTTTTTTATTTTACATCGAAGCCGCAACAGGACTTTATGATCACAGTTATTACACTTGACTATTTTTACTTTGACCTCCACATGTATACTATTAAAATGAGTCACTTGTATTAATTGGAGAACAAATGATTTTCGTCTGTTTAGTACTGTAAACCATTTCAAAATTCGAGGCGCCATTATATGTGTTCTTGCGCATGCGCTCTTTTAGGTTTTTCTTTAGTTAATTAACGTTAATCTATACAACAAAATCTTCCCCACATTTTCAAGTATAAGAAATTACTTTAAGTTTATGTTAAAATAAATATATGATAACAAAAGCCAAAAGTTTAATCCTGTCAATAATTCTATAGAAATTTAGTGAGTGAGGATGAAGTCGTGTGACATGTTTTCATAACTAGTATCTTTTCTCTAAATAAAGATTGTTTATTTATATAAAAAAGTTAACTTTCGACTTTAATTGTTAGATGAGTTTGTTATAACTGTTACGTGATTTACGTCGACTATGACGTGTACTTGTTATTGCAAAGCACTTACTTTATAGCTTCAATCATGATGAGTGCCATCCGAACGCAGTTGATGGCATGACTGGGCCTCGAAACCGGAAGTCCGGAAACGCAGTAGTAACAATCTCCAAGAATCTTAATTCGCAAACACTGGTTTTCCTGACGGAAGAATTGAACGTCTTTAGGAACACATTTTTGGCTACTGTACCTATGAGATACTCACCGGGGCGGGGGGTACATATAATCTAATGGATACGGGGTCGGGTTGCAACTCTGAAGGTTGTAGGTTATAGCTGCATGGTTTGATCACCGGTGCTTCAGATCTTGAGGGTTTTCCTTCTTGGTGGGGCTCTAATTCGGATTCCACATTAAACTGTTTCGGATTCCGAAGAAACAATTCCATAAAAGAAGTGCAGTACATTCACAACACTAAGTTCAGTCAATAAAATAAATTGTTAACTGAGAAATACTTAACTGCCATTTGTGTTATGTTTAGAATGACAATAAAGGCTGTGGACACGAGTCAACATCGTTGTGGCCTTGGGGTTAGGGTGTCAGTTTTGCGCTCATTGACTGTCAGGGTCGAGACCCTCATGGGTTGTTGGATACTTTATTATCGCAGGCGATTTTCATCTTTATGTGTACTATTCTATTCACTCATAATGTAAACACGGAATGTACATAAAAATTGCTTTTAAGGCAAAATGGCCACAATAATATGACTGTGCCATAGTGAAATATTTACTTTAAATATTACAAGTTTGAAAAGCCCAGAAAGGTAATTGTTTTTGGTATTAAAAACAATCCTTCTTCTTCCTAAAATTGAGTAAAATTTTGGTGTTGAGATTAATAATATCGCCACAGACTGATTACTAACAATAAAGGAGTTGGTTGGTTGTTACGTTTAGCTTTGTAGCCTTCCGAATACGGTCACTGCGAATGGCCTTATCGTCACAAACCGTTAAAAATAAAAATCCAAATCTGGAAATGAAGGAAGTTCCAGGCAGCGGACTCGCTACTGCTCCCCGTGACTCATTTCTAATAAACTGGCTTGTGACAGTGGATGGCTGTTTTTGAATAGAAATGATGAGTAGAGGGAATGTATTGTCGTACCTTTGCAATCTCGTCAAAGCGGCCGAAGAGGTCATTAAGAGTGTAGACCAAATCGGGAGCTGACAGTTTTTCCGACAACGGAGTGAAGTTCACGATGTCTGCGTACAGAATGCTGTAAATTAAAGGGATACATATTTATAGTTACAATCATGAGTTTTCGCAACGAATTTTGTTCTCTTTATCTTTGTCTTACAAATGCCTATACTCACCAATACCATTTGTCGTAACACTGTTAAGGGCCCCATACACGCTCAGGCCTGCCCGTCCGGCTGCCCGTTCAAGCAAGCCTCACGGTAAGTTAATCGCCCACACACGATTCAGGCCAGCTTCACGACAGAGCTCAGTTTGCAAAAGGTACGGTAGAGTGTGGTTAACTTATTTGACTGGGATAAACATGACAACTCCGCTGAACAACGAGGAATTGAATGTACTCGCAGTTGGCGCAGTTGCTGCAGCATATATATCAAGGCAGGAGAGAAAGAAGGAAGATAGGACAAAGTGGACGAAAGACTGGTTGATGAAAAGGGATAGTTTATCACATACGTCCCTATTAGAAGAATTAAGATTAGGGCCAGGAGAGTGGTTCAATTACCTCAGGATGGATGAGGAAAACTATCTGAGGCTATTGTATTTAGTTTATCCATTAATTCAAAAAGAAGATACTCGTACGCGAAAAGCCGCTCCTGACTTTATGGAGGACGCAACCTTTTTGAACTCTTTCCGAAATGCACTTCGCATGTTATTTATTTTGTTTGTTACCATTTCCCTACTCGCTGAAGTGTCTTTCTCTTTCAATTTATCTACTAATAATTGATAGGCTGCTGCTTCTTTACCTTTGTCCGAATATTCTTTACTTTTCACTTTCCATAAGCACGTGTTCTCCTTATACATTTCGATAAATTCGGACCAAAATTGTTTGTCTTCTTGCGGTGTACTCATGCTTCCACAACCAATCGGTGTCATTTTTGCTGAAGAACTGAGCGCTGGACTAATAAGGCAATCTCTGTTGCCCACAGACGCACAGTTTGGCCGGAACCTCACGGGTGGGCGGGGCCGAAAATCAAACATAGCTTGATTCCCTGTTGGTCGAAAAGGTCGCCTGAACGGGTCAAGATCTTGGACTGAACTACCCCCACACGCACGCAGTTTGACCTGAACGGGCTGAGCTGGGCAGGCCTGAGCGTGTATGGGGCCCTTTATGTTGTAACCGGAGAAAATAAATAATAATATTAAACAGTTTATAAAATTTCACTTTTAGAGCCACACTGATCCGGTTTCCAATTATTAAAACTTGCTCTATTTTACGATTCGGTTTAAGATTATTTTGAAAGTAAACATTTTGAAAAAAATGCGAAGGTGCCCCCTCAGGGCATTTGATTCCGCTCGTATGTAGGAGAATTATGAGTACTAACTAATCGGGGTCCTTGGTGTAGTGGTTAACATATCCGACCGGCAATTGGATGATCCCGGGTTCGATTCCTGGGAGGCACCTCATTTTTCATTTGCTCGTTCTCCCTCCTCATCTTGTGCGGAACACTCTTCTACACAAGCGTCGTTGTTTACATATATATATATATATATATATATATATTATATTAGGGTGCAGTGAAATTTTTTTTTATTTTCAAAATGCCTGGGTGTGGGAAGATGCATATTGGGGAAAGCATCAATGTGCTAAAACCCTATCCTCCTATTAAATTTAAGATGTGCACAGTGAGCTCAAAGTTTCAACCGAAAATGCTCGAATATTACCATATAAATAAATGTGAAATTTCGGCCAAATTTCAGAGAGCATGCGGGCAAGAATGGCGTGTATCGGTAAAATGATGATTGTGTGAAGAAATTATATCCCTGAGATTATGTCTAATATGGCTACACTTGTTTTAACATTTCCTAAAAATAGCATAAAATCCACATCCACAATTTTTATATATGAAATATAATTTATTAAAAATACTAAATTTCTATTTTGACTAATAAAGTAGGTTTTACACAGTATTTAGTAACCTCAGACTATCATCGCAACCCAAAAACTGTTGTCTGACATGTATGAACCTGTCCGTGGAAGCGCGCGTTTAACAGCTGCTAGTCAGCTAGTGTAGTACCAGCAGAGATGGGCAGTAACGCGTTACATGTAACGGCGTTGCGTAACGAACGTTACAAAAGTAACGAGTAACGGTAACGCCTGAAAGATTTTCAAATGTATCAATGTAACGGTAACGCTTTGCAAATTTTTTATCAATGTAACGGATTTTTTCGTTACTCGTTACTCGATACTTGGATTTGAATTTGATAACATTGCCATTCCATTCATGAGGACTATTAAATGCAATTCACTATTCCGTGTTAGTGGCAACAACTAAATTTATATTTTCTAGGTCTCTTCATCTTTCCCAAAAATCATTAGGGTGCAAATTATTGTGCAATATATCGTTCTTAAGAGAACAACATTTATATAGTCAATAATAGTAGCTATTAGAATTTATGTGGTATGGCTGCCATTTGTAAGTTTATCCGTAGTTTCAAAATACGTGTGAATGCACATAAACAAATATCAAATGGAACTAGTTACTTGTAACGTCGTTTTACATGTATCGAGTAACGGTAACGCTTTAAGGATTTTCAAAAGTAACGATGTAACGGTAACGCCGAGTACATTTTCGACGTGTAACGAGTAACGGTAACGCTGCCCAATTTAATGTAACGGTGCCCATCACTGAGTACCAGGTGTCAGTTTCTACTAGTCTGTCATCAAATCTGCACACGCTGTTGTTGTTCCCTATTTCCTTTCTTTGTGATCTCTATATCGTGATTATTTTTAGTTGATTTCTCAGTGATATTTAATAAGGGACATACTAAAGAGTCTCACATTCTTCTCTATTCTTTTAGACTAGACAGTGTAACAGAGAATAGCTGTTTGACCAACAAAATGGCAACAAAAAGAAGTGACTGTATTCGTCCAGTATTAGGAACTCCTGCCGAACTTAGTGAAACAATGTTGCCAATCTTTTATGATGTGCTGAAGTACTGCCTTTTTCTGAATACTAAAATGATGAGTGAAGGAACTGAAAAACCTGTTTTTAATATTAGTGCCAATTTAGTTGCACTGAAAATTGAAAATCTTTGGGCTAAAGCTTCAATTTCCCATATTTCACACCAAAGAATAGTTGAACTTATCAAAGAATGTAATGGAAAGTATCGAAAGTTGATGAAACAGCCAAAGGAGCGAAAAAGAAGTGCTTCATATGTAGCACACGTCAAGGCTTTCGTAAATGAGAGCCGATCTAAGCTATTTGACGTTGCAGCTTGCAAATGTAAGTGCTTCAATGAATGTCTTTGCAAAAAGCAGCGAAAGGTGCCTCAAGCTGGGAGGAACTTTCTAACAGACCAACGAACTGAAAGAAAAATGATGATTGCTGGCGTCGAAATTCAAATCTGCGAAGAGCTCCAAAAACTATGGGGAACTAGGTATTACTGTATAATAACTATGCAGTAAGTGGCATACTGAAAGAGAATGCTTTTAGGCATGGCATTTCAATCTAGAATTATAATATACAAATAAATAAATAACATAAAATTCAGGAATTTTCTGCCATTTTTCAAAATTTTGAGCCACATTTACTCATAGTAAGAAACATTCTAGGAGGAAATTTGTATCACATAATAATCATTATCTTAGATATAGAGGTCATCCTTGCCTTCAGGCTTTCTGGAATATGATTCAAATGTCACATTAAGCGAATGGTGAAATTTAACGATATTTGTTATATTTATGAAACTTTAAACTCAGTGTGCACATCTTAAATTTAATAATAGGAGGATAATTTTTTAGCACATTGATGATTTCCCCAATGCGCATCTTTCCCACACCCAGACATTTTGAAAATAAAAAAAGTTCCACTTCACCCTAATATACAGTGTATATATAATAGTGATGTATATCACATCCGCATAAAATTCAACATCCGCATCCGTATCCGCACCTGCGGGATGCGGATGTGTACTATTTACTAAATTGCTATTTTTGAAGCACAATTTGCCACTCATTCAGTTCAAATACTGAAACTTGTGTAGCCTTCATTTGATCTTTAAATGTAACTAGCAATGTTTGTTGTGTATTTGTATAATTAATTGTTCATGCTACAGTACACAACAATGTCATAAGCACACTACTTTCCAAAGGGTGGTTGTTGTTGTTGTTGTTGGTTAGCCGATCAGCCCACCCTGATCGAGCAAGCCGGCGGCACGCAGGTAACCGATCGCCCTCTCCGGAATGGACCAGAGGTTCAGTGCACTAGTGATGTGTTGTGTTCTATGTTGTACTAGAGCTGTACAGTCTGTCATAATGTGTTCAATTGTTTGTGGTGTGTCCTGGCACAGGTGGCAGGTATCGTCTGTGGAGTTGTTTATATGTCTGTAAGTTGGGGTGATGTCCACATCGGAATCGTGCTAAGTTAAATCGATCCGATCTGCTCAGGCTGGTCTCTGACCTGTCAATGGGTGTCGGCTTCGCACCTAGGACCGCATTCGAACCGAGTCGTGTCAGTGCTTTGTTGGTTAGGTGTGTGTGTGTGTGTGTGTGTGTGTGTGTTTCCCGTACTGTGTGATGTTTGTGGGGCGTGGTATGGAATGGAGTATTTGGTTATAATGTCTCTCTGGTGTTACCTTAATGGTGCGAGGTGACGGTGCATGATTGTACATGTAGTGGCAAGGGTGTTGTGGGCTAGTTGTCGCTGCTGCCATGAATCGTGTTCCCTTCATGTCTAAATGTTCCCTAACTTTCAGTATTTTTGTTTCTGTGTGCAGGTGTTCTATTGGTGTTGTTTGAGTGCATCCTGTAATGATACGAAGTGCGTTGTTTTGTATTGTCTGTAAGGTGTTTATGTGTGTGTTTGAGATAATGGGTGCCCAGCATGGGCTAGTATAGTCCATAACTGAGCGAATATATTGTTTGTATATGAGTGATGTAGTTTCTTTCTGGTGTCTAAAGTTTGTGCCTGTTAGTGCCCTAAGCGTGTTAAGTCTTCGTACATTTGTTTTTAATGTCCTGAATGCACCTTTTTGTATGTTATCTAAGAAATTAAAATCTCCGCAGAGTATTATATGGGGGGGGGGGGGAGTATAAGGACTTTATTAGGTTTCTGATATCAGTAATGACATCAGAGAATTTTACAGTTGGATTGTTTGGAGGTCGTCGACGACTATCAGGGCTATTTAAAGAGATTCATCCGATTTTAACTGAGAATACTTCCGTACCTATCAAGCGTGCATCAACTGGGCATACACCACATGAAAGAGGAAATCTCCGAGTTTTACAAGATCGCCGCGAGAGGGCTCCAAAGTCACGCCGTGGCTTAGCATAGCAACAAACAGTCAGTGTGAAAATGGCGTCCGCACAGCAGAAGGCGTTTTGTGTGTTGCAGTTTTCGAGCTGTAAATCGGTAGTCACAGTGCAGCGTGAGTTTCGTCGACGTTACAGAACAGATCCACCGGGTGCTCAGAGCATCCGTCGGTGGTATCGGCAGTTCGAGGAAAAAGGATGCTTGTGTAAAGGCAAGTCCACAGGACGACCGCGCGTGTCTGAGGATAATGTGCAAAGAATCAGAGAGTTTCCAAGTTTCCACAGCTGGCCCCCTAGGTC
The DNA here is from genome assembly GCA_023014485.1 of Bathynomus jamesi. Classification (NCBI taxonomy): domain Eukaryota; kingdom Metazoa; phylum Arthropoda; class Malacostraca; order Isopoda; family Cirolanidae; genus Bathynomus; species Bathynomus jamesi. Next base: position 509,645 of record JAJOZX010002897.1, on the reverse strand, counting down.
GCCGGATCTTACACCGTGCGACTTCTTCCTTTGGGGGTACGTTAAGGATACTGTGTACGTGCCACCGTTGCCCACATCTTTGGATGAGCCCCGAACTCGCATTGTTACTGCCGTAGAGTCAGTGACAACGGACATGCTGGAGCAAGTATGGGAGGAATTCGACTATCGTGTCGACGTTGCTCGTGTAACTAGGGGAAGTCACATAGAGCATTTATGAGGTGAGAGACAAAATTTGGACAGTTTTTCTTTTGGTTGATGTATTACAAATCACTCTGTATTTGTAACATTAAAAAATATTCTCATTTGAAATCAGATGAATCAATTTAAATAGCCCTTAGAATTACGTTTAGTTTTTCTGTATTTACTAAAAGTTCCACGTAGCTGTTTGATTTACTTATTATTGTCTGTGCCATATGACTCACGTACGTATCCACCTTTCCGTCTTACTGTTCTGTCAATCAGTAGTAAGTTGTAACGATCGATATGTATTTCTTTCTTATCTATATGCAATATTCGCAGTTTTCACAGTCGTCTTGGCAGACTTTAAGATGCGTTTCTGTGAGACACGCGATGTCAGTCCGTCAGCCCTTGTTTCATCCATAAATACTTTAGGGTATGAAACTTTGTTTAGCGAATGATTCGGCTTTAACCCTTGAACGTTAGCATGGACAATATTTATGTTCTTAGTTTTGCGTTGACTTGTGCATTCCAAATTCATTATCCTTCAGTTTCGCGTGTTTTGTAGCTGTATGGTCCTCCGAGAAAGATCTGTTTCCGCTTACCTGTAATTCTTGCAAATTAAGGGATGGTAGAATTTGCAGCTGTCACCGAATTTACAGTGACCATTATTATAGTAGAAATTTCCCATGGTGGGGTGTGTATATTATATATATATATATATATATAATATATATATATATATATATATTATATATATCAGTACCACACACACATATATATATATTGCATTCCCTTATATCTGCAGTTGCCCCTTGCACAGTGTCTGCAAATATAAGGTTGTAACATACTGTATATTCTGCTCGATTTTTTAGTTCATTCAGAACAAAAATTAAATGACATAATGACAAATTAATCAATAATCATCAATATAATTCCTTTTCTATAACTTCCTCCCACCTGTAGAAAAGTATTTTTATGCCACGTTCGAAGAAATCCCGTGGTTTCGAGTTAAAAAAAGCGATCACTTCATTTTCGATAGCTTCCCTGGATTGCAACTTTTGTCCATCTAGGTGGTGTTGCAGACTTATGAATAAATGGTAGTCTCAAGGTGCGATATCGGGAGAATAAGGTGGATGAGACATTTTTTCACAACCAAATGCCTCCAATTGGGCAGTGGTGATTCGAGCAGTGTGAGGGCGCGCGTTTTCCTGGTGGAATAGAACACCTCTGCGATTAATTAATGCAGGACGTTTTTCTTATAATGCAATCTTCAGTCATTGGAGTTGTTGGCAGTAGACTTCAGCTGTGATTGTTTGGTTATCTAGCAGAAGCTCAAAATTAATAATTCCTTGCTTATCCCACCAAACGCACAGCAAAATTTTCTTTGGATGGGGTCCATTCTTTGGCTGAGGTTCAAGCTTTGTTTCACGGCTCAGCCACTGATGTCGACGCTTAATATTGTTATAGAGGACCCATTTTTCACCCCCAGTGACGATCCAATTTAAAAATGGTGCCTGCAGTTGCCGAGAATGCAGTCATGTGCAAATATCGATTCGATGTTGAAAATTCGCTTGTGACAAATTATGCGGAACCCATTTTCCAACCTTTACTACTTTTCCTAACGGCTTCAAATGACGATGAATGGTCATATGGCTAACGCCGAGTTGCAGGCCAAGTTCTCTTACAGTTACCGTTGGGTTTTCCTCCACTGTTGCTTTCAGCAATTCTTCATCTAACTCATTTGGTCGTCCTGTTCGTTAATAATCTTTCAGACTGAAGTCTCCATTTCTGAACTTCTCAAACCATCTCCTGCACATCAATTCGCTCACATCATTATTTCCATAAACTCTTTGAATGTTTCTTGCGGATTCACTAGCGTTAGATCCTTTATGGAACTCATACAGCATCACATGTCGAATATGCTCTTTCGTGGGCTCCATGTTTTTTCAATTATTGTAATATCGTAGGGGTGGCGTTGTAACTGTATGAAAAACACCAGAGAAAATATTCATTAGGCTAATCCTACACTAGCCTAAGTCATTGTGTATTATTCTGTATCGTGATAAAACCTGTGTGAACCTGTTGCCGCGTGTATTTTGCAACATTTCTAAAACTATTTCACATTATCTTGAGGTTATTCTATTATCTATCGTCCGTTTTCTAATCGAGCAGAATTTGTTACAACCTGATAGTTCCTTCCACATTTTTACACGAGGCCTCTTTTTTGTTGTTTGTTTCATTTCCTTATTTGAGTAAACTTCAGTCTATTTTCGTGGTTGCCTTCTTGTTTTTTGTCATTTACGCTTGAGTCCGTCAGAACTTTTGTAATTGTTTTGTGCCTCTGTTACATCCATATTTTCATCCTCTTTGTGTGTCGGTTTTCTAGTTACTGATGCTTTCCTTTTCTTCGTCTCCTTTTGTTTTTCTCCGCTCGTCATTCACAGTTTCTTCTTTGGCTTCCTCATTGTCTTTTTCTGTTTTATAAACCGTAAATGAGTTTATGAGGTTCACTCCATTCAGTTGCTTGGTGCTTGTTATGAGAGAGATATCTTCGTCTTTCCATTTCAGGCAATTGAAGTTGAAAAAAAATTGACAGAATTCACATCTAATTGTCCTTGATTCATCTGTAGTTTTGTTGCCAAACTTACAGCGTTGTAGAAATTGATTAGCCATAACCGTGCTACTTATAAAAATTGGTGAGCGAAATCTGAATCAAAATGGAGAGGGTGAAGAGTAGAAGGGTTTTGACTCAAAGGGAGTGAGGGAAAGTTTTCTCCGTTACTTTGGGGTATGTGGGATGTGGCGCGTTGTATATTCTGACTGAGTGGTGCCCGAGAGGGTGGCCGCGAGGGATAGCTAAGGGAGAGTTGAAGGAATTGTTTCAACCTACAAATGGGCATCTAATTTTCTTCAGATGAAACATTCGAAAAACGATACATGCTTAATTCACTTTGTTTTATTTTTATGACATACGCCGTAATTTTCAGGACCTGAAAACAATGAAAAAAGTTTAGATAAACATGCCCGAAATCGCTTTGTTTCCGAGTTATAGCCCGTTATGTGTTCCAGCAAGTATCCGCCTTACCTTTAAAGGAAGTGCTCGAAATGACTGCCTTGCGCTTGAATACACGCCTGAACACGCCTCGTCATAGACTGCCTGACGCGTTCAAATATTCCAGGTATTGCTCAGATTTTCTGGCATCCTTGTTCTACGCGTTGGCGAAGCATTTCAACGTTGTCAATGGATGTCACGTAAACGATGGATTTCAGATGACCCCACAGGTAAAAATCGAGTGGATTCAGGTCCGGGGAGCGAGCAGGCCACGCAATGGGTCCTCCATGGCCTATCCATTTATCAGGGAAATGGTCATCCAAATAGTCTCTGGCTACTCTAAAATGAGGCGGAGCGCCGTCATGCACAAACCACATACAACGTCGGACACCAAGAGGAACTTCATCTAGTAAATCGCTTAAATGATTACTTAAAAAATTGGAATAGGATTCTCCTGTTAATCTTCCAGGCAAAACAAAAGGACCGATTAGGTTGTCGGCAATAAGTCCTGCCCATACATTTATATTAAATTGTTGTTGGTGCCTTGACTGGATGATGGCATGCGGATTCTCTTCGGCCCAGTGATGAGTGTTGTGAAAAGTGATCACGCCATTTCTTGTGAAGGGCAGCCTCATCAGAAAACACGGGGATAGAAAAAGAGGATCGCGAGCACACTGTTGAAGGAACCAAGTACAAAAAACCTATCGTAGTGGAAAATCAGCTTCAGTAAGGCCTTGTACTCTCGAATGTGATATGGGTAAAGCTGTTGTTCCCGTAAAATTCTCCACGCAGTTGAGTATCTTACACCTTCTGCTGCTGCTATCCTTTGGGTGCTGACACCAGGATGTTCCTCCACGCGATTCAGGACCCGCTCCTCCAACTCAACAGTTCTGGGGCTGATCGGTCAACCACAGTGGCGGCTCGTGACTTTCAGTTATGGGGGTGCTGCCTCAGAAATTGCGAACAATTGTGTCGATTATATATATATATATATATATATATATATATATATGAGAGAGAGAGAAAGTCGAATAGATAACTACTCACTACTCAGTCATAAAAATAAGTAAAATAGTATCATAAAATCAATTATAGGGTACTTACGCTTAACGGGTAATTTCAAATTTGCCAAAAATTTTATTTATAAACAAATTATTCCATTCTTCTGTTTTTATTCTGAGCGAAAAAATATTCTAAGAAATGAAAGCTATATATTGTAAATAATCCAATTATTATATAATTAACTTCAATCTCACGACAAAAAATAAATGATAACGAATCATTGATAAATGCAATTCGGAAATAAAATTTCGAATTAGCAAACGATACAGCAACACAACTACCACGTCAAACAAACAAATCGGCACTGCTCTGTCCACAGTGCTTTGGATCCTCTTAAACCCGCGATTCTGACTCGCTCTTCGTACGTCCGCCACCGAGGTTTCAAACGTTTCGAACAAAATCTGGAACTGTTAAGTACGCAGTTCCACGGGAAGGCTGAAGCTACTTTCGTGATTCATTCGTTCGGCATTGAAATAGTTTAAGGAAAAAAGGATATAATCTGATTTAAAAACTCAAAGTTCATTGAAAAAAAACAATCAGAGAGGCTATTTTAAATATAAAGATCATAAGATCATGGGGGTGCTGCAGTTCCACAGTGCCTACCTGCGAGCCGCTCCTGGTCACTCAACCACCATCTGAAACTCGCTTGTTGAATGATCCTGTATCACCAAGACGCTCGTCTATTCTCTGAAAGGTCTTATCTGGCAGACGGTGATTCGGAAACCTTTACGCATACAGACGTCTTGCTGCGGCCGGATTACACTCGGCAAGTCCATACATGAGATGCATGTCTGCCATTTCTCTGTTTGAATAAACCTCCATTCTCACTTCAAATGCACACTATCACTGAATAGCACAAAACTTTTAAGGTTTTTTTGTCGCACTTATTCACGGTAAGAAGTTACGAATGCGAATAGTGAAACACCGCGATGCACCTCTGACTGGCTGATGGCTCTACACTCAACGATATTAAAACATGTCATAGAGTGTACGAAACATTACAATCGGCAAGGTCATACATGAAATAAGTTTCGTATACACTCACAAACATTTTCGGCAAGCAGTGTTTGTAAACAGTTTGCGGAAAGAATTGCTGGAACACAAAACGGGGCTTTAACTCGGAAACAGCGATTTCGGGTATATGTTTATACAAACTTTTTTCATTGTTTTCAGGTCCTGAATCTATCCTAAAAGTGCGTCCCACATGCTATGAAACACCCTGTATATATATATTTATCATAAAAATGAAATATATTATATACAAATAATTATTAAAATAAATATAAGTAACTATATCATATTTAAATAATTAAATACATATCAAACATAAGTTGCTCTCTGTCGTTTGTATCTCGCGAGTGCGGTTAGTTTTCGAACAATTCTAAAACTTTTCACTGGAAAATTTCCTGTAATTGTATAGTTTATTATTATTATTATTATTATTGTTCATGATACCTGATACGATACAAAGTAAACTTCTCCGAATAAAAACCTGAAACTTTTGTTCCACTTTTAAAAACAAATAAATAAATAAATCTCTGCAAAGAAACGGAAAATTATATTATATTTGTGAACGAAAAATTAACTATGTTTTAAACTGAGATTTATTTTGTATTAGAAAATGTTTCTCTTCAAAAGTTTTCCCGCTCTCATATTAATTATTTATTTATCTTCTCCAGCTCTGAAATCAACTTATTTTGCATAGTTTACCTTCGCGGTCTCATTTTTTGTGAAACAATTTTTTTTTTCTTTTAAAGTATAAAGCTGTTAACTATAATGGAGATCATTAGCTACAAAGAAAGTATTGATTGATTGCTTTATTTGCAGATTGTAAAGAAAACCAGGGGCGTACACAGCATTTCTTGAAGGGGGAGGGCACACACACACACACACACAAAATATATATACAGGGTGTTTGAAAACTTTCTGTACAAATTGTAATGGGGGATAGGCAACACCAAGACAAACCCTTTTCGTCTATAAGTGTATGTCCGCTGACGTCACTATTCGGCGCGAGAGGGCGCCGCTGCAATTGGCTAAAAGGTGAAGTGGGCTAGACTCGCGCTTGCCGCGGGCATTCTTAAATCGGACGTAGTACGCGTAACATGTTTATTTAAAGAAGGCATGTTATTTAAAGAAGGTGCTGAAAGTTGCAACCGGTAGCATCAATACATGCCCGATAGCGTCGAAGCATTGACCGACGTACACGTCGAAAGATTCCCGGCATTTCGGGAACAGTTCCAGCGGCGACAGCGATTCTTGCTACGAGGTCTTCTTCTGAGTAAATGGGAGTCTCGTACATGAGGTTCTTCATGTGTCCCCGCAGGAAGAAATCGAGGCATGTTAAATCGGGCGATCTCGGTGGCCAGGATACGGGCCCACCCCAGCCTATCCATCGGTCCCCAAAAGTGGCGTTCAGATAATCCCGCACATCGTTGCTGGAGTGTGCTGGGGCCACGTCGTGTTGAAACCACATTCGTCTACGAATAGCCACGGGAACATCTTCCAGCAGTTCCGGCAACGTTTCTTCAAGAAATATCCGATAAACCCGCCCGTCGAGTCGGGCAGGCAGCAGGTACGGCCCAATCAACTTGCCATGGACGATACCCGCCCAAACATTGACGGCGAACCGTTCTTGATGAGCATGCACCCGTGTAGCATGTGGATTTGCTTGCGCCCACACGTGAGAATTGTGCATGTTAAACTCACCCTCACGTGTGAAACAGGCCTCATCTGAGAACAGCACATAAGCCGGAAAATTAGGCTGCACCGCTGTCTGCTGCAGAAACCAGCGTGCGAATTCCACACGAAGAGGGTAATCCCTAGGTTGTAATGCCTGGACTCTCTGACGATGAAACGGATGTAACTGCTGCTCGTGCAACACTCTCCAGACAGGTCGTGGTTCACACCGAGGATACGTGCAACACCTCGCGTGCTTGCGCTTGGATTGTCCTCAAATCGCCGTAGGATTTCTTCTTCCATGTCAGGAGTGCGCACGTTTCTCCCGACCAGTGTCATGCATGTTTGCATGGAATGTTCCAGTTTCTCGCAGTCGCCGATGCAAATGCGCAAACGTTTGGTGGTTTGGCACACGTCTGTTTGGGAAGCGCTGTCGGTACAACCTCACAGCAGCTCTTCCGTTTCCAATGGCAGCCCCATACACCATATGCATGTCAGCCATCTCAGCAGTCGTGAAGCGCTCCATGTTACGCGTACTACGTCCGATTTAAGAATGCCCGCGGCAAGCGCAAGTCTAGCCCACTTCACCTTTTAGCCAATTGCAGCGGCGCCCTCTCGCGCCGAATGGTGACGTCAGCGGACATACACTTATAGACGAAAAGGGTTTGTCTTGGTGTTGCCTATCCCCCATTACAATTTGTACAGAAAGTTTTCAAACACCCTGTATATATATATATATATATATATATATAATACACAGTGTTGGGAGTAACGCTTTTACGTAACGGCGTTACTTTTTTAGTAGAGCGGTAACGTCGTTACTTTCGAGATGTTGTAACGAAAATGGTAACGGCACTACTTTTTAGAGCGATTTCAATCGTTACTCGCTACTCGTTACTTTCAAACTGACGATTTGACTAGTATCATTTATTAGCTGTTAGCTCCTCCGGAGCAAGTGTAGTTTACGTCCCCCTGACCCAAAGGGGACACAAACTACACTAGGTCAAAGTTGGGGAACGTAAACTACACTAGGATCTTTGGATTTTTAGGAGACATTTTTTAAATCAATCCATCAAATAAAATGTCAAAACTAACGAAAATATTACGACTTAACCTAACCAATCGTCAATGTGTATATATATATATATATATATATATAAATTGCCGATTGGTTAGGTTAAGTCGTAATATTTTTGTTAGTTTTAAACTTTTAAAGTTTTATTTGATTATTATTTATACGTGGACAAAGTTGGGGAATGCAAACTACACTAGGATGATATAGGGCAGTGTTTTTCACTAAGTTTTTTAAGGGAGCCACTTCTTCAGCACATACACACTGAGAGAGCCGCATATATATATATATATATATATATATATATATATATATATATATATATATATATGAAAATTATTTCACGAAAAACACGTGAAAAATATTTATGATGAATAAAACGACGAAGGAAAGGAAACAGAGTGGTGCTCAAGCACTTTCGTCTAATGACATCCTCAGGATGGTTTCATTCATCATATATATTTAATTATATATATATATATATATATATATATATATAGTTAAATAAATTAAATAGTATATATATATATATATGATGAATAAAACCACGAAATAATTTTCATATATATATATATATACAGTATATGCACTAAAATCACAAAATAACACGTGACCTTATTAATAAGCAAACGACCACAGGGAAAAGGAAACACAAAGTCCGAGCGCTTTCGTGATATATTCACATTATCGTGAATATATCACGAAAGCGCTCGGACTTTGTTTCCTTTTCCCTGTGGTTGTTTGCTTATATATATATATATATATATATATATATATATATATATATATAATATATATATTTAGGGTGGTCCAAAAAAATAAATGTTGAAAATTCGTAGGGCTTACCTCTTAAAATTGTTACTATGTTGAAAAAACTCTAAATATAAAATTTTAATAAGATCAAAAAATTCTAAGTGGTGCCACATCGCATTTGAATTTAAATGTTTTTAAAAACCTTTTTTGTTTCTTCCCCAAAATATAGATTTGTTGTGTCTTCACGAAAAATATTTGGATATATAAATTTTTTTTGCATAATATAGATTTTTGTATGCTTATTGTGGTTAAATATTCCGAAGCACATCTTGTATGAACGGTACTGAACACGTTGAGGCAAGAATCGCATCTGTTCTGTGGATACTTGTATTCACGTTTTTCCATGAAATAGATTTCGTCACTTTTCCCATTAAGTGCTCATCTTGCGTAAACGTGTTCAAAGTGCGTTCCTATAACAATCGTATTTTTTATTCACAAGCCTCAGTCTTTTGCCAACCTGTCGTTTGCAGTGTATTGTTTGTAGTGTATTGCAGTTCGTTTGCAGTATTGGAATAGTGAATAGTCATATTAGAAATGGCAAGTTCCTCAATGAAAACTCGCAGAAATACCGAAATATGGCTCATTAGACAAACAATTAAAATGATATGCGGAGAAAACTTCCTTCCAAAGGTGATATGTTCCGTCGTCTTTTTTATTTACTTAAGGAAAATAAAACTCTAAGAGAAGCTTCTAAAGCAGTTTACATAGAGGTAGTTGAATTTTGGGAACAAGCTAGAATTCCAAGAGCTGATTATAATGTTATACCAATGACTGAAAAAGTATATACGGAATATAGAACGCTCCAAAAATTAAAATTCCGGTACTCCGACACTGAGCGTGAGAAAGAGAGATTGTTTCAGGACAGTTTAAACGATCCCTTTGATATTGCTCACCAAAAAGCGCACGAGATGATCAAGATTAAAGAAGACAGAGAATTCCTTTTAGCTCAAAGACAGAAGGGAAGAAAAGGATATATGGCTAACGTTGACAAAGCATTATCAGAGAAAGAAGATCGTAAAAGGAAGAGAGAGTCAGCTAAAGAACGGTTAGCACGTAGGGAAAGTAAAAGAAAGGAGGAAGAAACAAAGTCTGCCAAATTGACTTCACCAAGTAGCATGAGTAGTGAAGATAAAACAATGTTGTGTAAAACTAACACGGCATCAAAAAATAATGCAGGCAAGAAGGTTCCTAGCAAACCAAGTAAGAAGGAACTTGTAACACGAGACGTCGCAGTTACACTGGATAGATCGAATATTTCTGATAGACAGGCCGTATATGTGCTATCAGCTGCTGCCTCTGCATTAAATCATGATCTTGATGACTTGTCCATAAGCAGAAGTACAGTTCGTCGAAAGAATGGATGTTCGTGAGAAAATCGCAAAAGATTTAAAAGAATCCTTTAATCCTGAATGTTCTTTAAAAAAATGCTAATCGATTTAACTGGAAATGAAAAAGTTGAAAGATTAGCAGTGTTGGTGTCAGGAGGAGACAAATCACAGTTGCTTGCAGTACTCAAACTCGAGTCTGGCACAGAAGTAGACATTGCAACAGCTGTTGTCGAATGTTTAAAGGACTGGAACTTAATTGATAGCATTAAAGGTATGTGCTTTGACAACTGCCACGAACACGGGTCCTAAAAAGGGAGCTACTGCACAAATAGAACAAAAGCTTGGAGAAGACTTACTAAATATTGCATGCCGGAACCATATAATTGAACTTATTGCATCCAATGTTTTTGAGGTGTGTCTTTGTTCCACCAGTAGCGGACCTGATATTCCGATATTCAAACGCTTTAAGTCTGCCTGGAACTCCATCAATAAAGAAAATTTTGAAACCTTTCCTGATACTCCAGGACGTGATGACCTGCTTGTTATTTGTAAGAAACATCTAACCTCCACACAAATCCGAGATGATTACAGAGAGGTCCTGGAACTTACAATCATCTATCTAGGAGATGTACCACCACGTGGAGTCAAATTTCTAAAGCCAGGTGCTTTGCATAGTGCCAGGTGGATGTCTCGCATAATATATGCAATAAAAATGAATCTTTTCTGCTCACAGTTTAAAATGACTCTAAAGGAACAAAGTGGAATAAAACGTTTTGCACAATTTGCCATTAGACACTACCGTATGTTCCTGCATGGTTTTCTGCACCTATCGCTGCTTCTGCCCCTGCCAATGATCTTTCGCTACTAAAACTGCTGCTAGTATACGAAGACAAAAGCATTGCTTCTACAGCATCTCAAGCACTTTCTCGCCATCTTTGGTACCTAAGTGAATTTCTTATTTCACTTTCATTCTTTGATGTAGATATTTCCATTGATGTTAAAAGAGACATGGTAAAGGCACTCGACATAAGGGGATCTAAACATCCGCCCAAAAGAATAAATTTGAATCTTTCTGCCAACGATATTCAAAACAAGGCAGTAGCCAGCTTTGTTACTAGCTCGTCTCGACTATTTTTCACTAAGCTCGGACTCCCAATAGCCTTTCTTGAGGATGATCCCACAAACTGGAAGAACAGACAAGATTATCAAATGGCCCTTGAGTATGTCAAGTCAGTGATGGTAACAAATGATAACTCCGAAAGAGGAATAGCATTAATAAAAAATTTCAATGCACATCTAACTAAGAATGAAAGTCAAAAGCAGTTTCTCCTGCAAGTAGTGGAGCAACATCGCCTGCAGTTTCCTAATGTAAAAAAATCAAACTTGAAGCAGGAACTGCGAATGCAGTAACAATGAGTGGGAGATGGGTACCCATGAGACCCCCACCTCTGAGTGATTAATACTCCATTATATTTGAATATGGAGGGGGACTACGATAAACTAAAGAAATTTTTTAATATGAATTCAAAGAATTTTGAAACTAGAAAATTAAGAAATTTAAAGTCGAGTGTGGCACCACTAAATATTTATTAATTTTGATAAGTTTTGGTCAGTAACGTTTTTTTAATCTAGGTAACAATTGCCGAGGGTAAGACTTAAGATTCAGATACTTTAAAAATGTACTGTATAATTTTGGACCACCCTAAATTTTATTTATATATATATGGGATGAATTTCACAATAAAACACGTGAAATGAATAAATGCTGCAAACCCACAAGGAAAAAGAAAAACGATTCCAAGGCCTTTCGTGTATTCAAAGCTACACCTCGTCATTCCCTGACGAGGTGTAGCTTTGAATACACGAAAGGCCTTGGAATCGTTTTTCTTTTTCCTTGTGGGGTTGCAGCATATATATATATATATATTATATATATGGTGGTGTAGTAGATGCGCCTCGGTGGTGTAGTGGTTAGCGTCGCTGACTACGAATCCATCGGCCCTGGGTTCGAGATCCGACGGCAGCCGGCGCGCAGCAAAACCCAGCTGTTCATCCTTCCACACGATAAAGAAAGTGGTTGGTAGATAAATGGGTACCCTAGGTGGCCTAGTGGTTACAATGCTGGGCTGCTGATGGGGCGTGGTTCGGATTCCACGTTAAACTGTAGGTCTAAGGTGGAATGAAAAGCTTGACCTTCGTCAGAATGAACAATTCGGGCGGAAGCTAACCAAAGGTTTTATATATATATATATATATATATATATATATATATATACACACACACAGCTCATCAGCTGTTCTTTTGTGATGACGATCCTATATAAATTGAATATACCCAAATTTCTCTCTTTACCTCTCTTTCTCTCTCATTCTATGCATCGAGAACCGCCACTTAGGCCATCATTAGCCGCATTTGGCTCGCAAGCCGCGCAATGAGTACCACTGATGTAGGGGAACGTAAACTACACTAGGCACCACAGGGGGACGTAAACTACACTTGCTCCGCTCCTCCAAACGAGGAGGACTATCAGATGCCAATTTTGAAAAACTAGTGTTCCTGAAATCGACCAACAAACTCCTAAAAAATCTGCAAGATTATTTTTTTGGACAGGCCATTTTTTGACTTGAGTTTATGTTCTGATTTTTTGTTTATGTTTATGTTTTGATTTTTGTCATTTTGAGTATAATTTGGTATTATTAAGGCTTTTTCACTCTTTAGTCTTTTCTTAAAAGTAATGGTAGCGGTAGCAGTAACGGTAACGCGTTACTTTTTCATAGAAGTAACCGAAGCGGTAATTTTTTATCAGTGTAACGGTAGCGGTAACGGCGTTACTGGATCTTTTCCAAATTGACGATCCCACGGGATTTAGCTGAAAATTTGTATACTAATAAATTTGTATATTCTAATAACGAAAATGACATTATTTTCCTGGAGAAATATGCGCAACATACGAAAATATTGCATTTATATGCGCACTATAGTTTGCATGGCGCATGACCATTATTTAAATTATGTAGTGTTATGTAGTGGGTTTTACAAAATAAAACGCAGATAATATCCTTTATTTATTAAAATTTGCAATATTTAATATTTTAATAAATAAATCTTCATTTGCATACCTTTTTCTCCATACGAACTCGCATAAACAGTAATTTTTGTTGGTGTTATTAATGTTTATTTGTTCCTGCTTAGACCTAGTTTAGTCTGAATATTATTGTTGTAGCGTGAGCATATGATAATGCAGTGCTGTGATCTATCTACTTGCGAGTTGCCCCCGGTCAAGTGAATGCCCAGTTAGGTCAATTGAATGCCCGGTTAGGTCAACTGTACGCCCTTGACAATTGGTTAGGTTAAGTCATGATTTTTCGTTAGTTTTAACGAAAATATCACTAATTAACCTAACCAATCGTCAAGGGCGTACAGTTGACCTAACCGGCCATTCAATTGACCTAACCGGGCATTCAATTAACTGGAGGCCACACAGCAACCTCGTATCCGGGCTTCATGAGCAGTGTAAACTAGATAACGGTTATGCGCCATGCAAACTAGTTCGCATGTAAATGCAAGTTTTTCTATGTTGCGCATATTTCTCCAGGAAAATAATGTAATTTTCGTTATTAGAAAATAAAAATTTATTAGTATACAAATTTTCAGCTAAATCCCGTGGGGTCGTCCATTTGGAAAAGATCCCCGTTACTTATAGAAAGTAACGTGTCCAACTCTGTATATATGTCACAAACATGTGATGTACCACTCCTATGTTCGGACTGTACCCATGTTTGTGTCATACGAAGTTCGTTCGAAGAAGCGGATGTCCTTAAGTAATTTCATTTCTTCGAAGCACATCCAAGAAATATCAATGGTTTAGATTGTTTTAGGTTTCTATGAGAATATTTCCCATATCCCATTTTTTCTTTGTTCTGGAATCATTTATAATTACTGTAATTATCTGACATCGAACCCTCCATTATAAATTCCATTATATCGTGCATGCACGTTTGCTGCAATAAGTTTAAATCTTTTGGTTGTGCTTCGAAAAATATATCTTATCATATATGCCGTATTTGTAAATAGTAATATATATACAATATATATATATATATATATATATACAACCTTACAACCTTACAAAGGTTCCGCGCGATGATTTCTCATTTCGCGAAGGTCAAGCTTGTCGCCCCTCCTCTCGAGTTGGCCTGGTGAAGTAGTGAGTTGGATTCTTGCGCTCTCCACCTCACATAGCCAGGTACGCCCGGCTCATCGGGGATTGTTCTGAGCCAGGCGTCTAGTCTTCTTTTGAAGATTTCCACTGCAACTCCCTTCGTGTTTCTTAGGCCTTTGGGCAACTGATTAAACAGTTTTGGTCCTCTCACTACAAAACTATTTTTTTCAGGGTTAAGGATGTTCCCTGTCTCGCCTTCAATTTGGGAATACGACACAGTCTACCGCTTCTACTTTCCATCGTTGTTTGGGGAGTTATGGGATTCAGAGTAAGATTAGGGACTAGTTTCTCCATTATTTTCCAAGTGTAAATAATGGTGTATCTCTCTCTTCTCCTTTCCAGTGAATATAGGTCTAGTTCTCGTAACCTTTCCCAGTAATTTAGTTCTTTGCACCCATTGATCTTGGCTGTGAAGCTTCTTTGGATCCCCTCCAGCTGTCTAATGTCTTCTTTTTTATATGGGGAAGTTAGGACCGAGCAGTATTCTAATTTGGGTATGATCAGGGTTTTCAGTAGAGGAATCATTATATTCCTATCCCTTCGTTTAAAAGTTCTCAATATCTGACCCGTTATTCTCTTTGCTCTGTTTACTGCTATCTTATTTTGTGCTTCAAATTTCGCATCATCTGTCATTACAACCCCTAAATCTTTTGCTCTGGAATTTCTCTGAATTTCCTGTCCATTTGGGGTATAATATTCCATGCACTTTAGGTCTTCTCTTTTTCCGTACCGTAATAGCTGAAATTTCTCGGTGTTAAACTTCATATTGTTGTCTTCAGTCCACTTGTAGATTTTGTTTATGTCGGTTTGTAGAGATCCTATGTCTTCTGGGTTTCTTATTTTTCTACTGATCTTTGTGTCATCCGCAAAGGATGTTACTGTGCTGTCTCTGGTAACGTCCTCATCTATGTCAGTTAGCATGATTATGAAGAGTAGTGGAGCTAATACTGTTCCTTGTGGTACTGAGCTGAGGACCTCTGATTCTGATGAAGATACTCCTTGTACTGTAACGACTTGCCTCCGCTCACTAAGGAAATTATATATCCATTTCCCTACTTTTCCTGTTATTCCCATATATTTCAGTTTATGTATTATGATTCCGTGGTCACACTTGTCGAACGCTTTAGCAAAGTCTGTGTACAGTACATCATAGTTTTCATTACTTTCAAGTGAATCAATAATGTTGTTGTAGTGTTCCATTAGTTGTGATAGGCATGATCTGCCTGATCGAAACCCGTGTTGGTTATCATTGAATTTTTTCTGAGTTTCCAAAAAGTCATAGATTTTCTGTCTAACTATTCTTTCAAATATTTTAGTGAGATGAGATGTAAGCGACACTGGCCTATAGTTTTTGGCCTGGGATCGATCTCCTCCTTTATATATTGGGACTATGTTCGCGCTCTTCAGGATGCCCGGTATTTCTCCCGTGTCTAATGATCGTCTCCATATCCAGTATAGGGGCTCAGCGATTGCATTCTTGCAGTTTTTGATCAGTGTGGCATTCCATTTATCCGGTCCTGCAGCTGAGTGTGTTTTTAGTTTCCCTATGGCTTGTGTAATATCATCCGTCGTAAAGTCGAAATCCGTTATACTTTCCCCTTGTGATAAATGCAAAAAACTTCACTTTTTTACGTGAAGGTCAAAATATGAGAATAAAAACCCACTCTAATAGACAGAGTTTATTTCCACGACAGTTTCGACGCCCACTGGCATCCTCCTCGGGTGGATACAGAAACACAAATGAAACAAAACAAGAGGGAAAAACAGTTCAGGGATCGACCGTTAAGAAATTCGCACCTTGGTTGGATTCCATTCTCTCGAGACAGGAGGGGCATTTTCATTAAGTACATTCGCACAAATTTTAAAATATCTTCCTGTTCTAAACATACAGATTCTATTATTTTTACATAATTATTACATTTATAATTAAATTTATTACATTTAATATTGCATAATTATTAATTACAGAAATTATAAATTTATTATTACATTGGTTATTACATTGTTGTTTATTATACAGAAATTATAAACCGAAAAACGAATGAAAAAAGGCGATTAGGAAATAATCCAGAGACCATTGAGAAATTCGCACCTAGGTTAGATATCGTTCTCCCGAAACCAGAAGGGCATTTTATTACAGGGTCAGCTTATAACTACATTTCCACAAATTAAAAATATCTTCTTGTTCTATACATACAGATCCTAATGTTTTGACATAATTACTGCATATATTTATTTCCACATTAATTACTTCCATTATTACATTTACTAAAAGCGAGTAAGGAAACATTCCAATCCAGAGACATTTAAGAAATTCACACTTAGGTTCGAACACGTTCCCACGACTCCGTAAGGGATTTATTGACCAAGAATCTCATTAAAGGGTCTAACTTATAAGTACCTTCGCACAAATTAAAATTATCTACTTTTTCTATACACACAGATTCTATTATTTTTCTTTTGACATAATTATTACATTTATAAAGTACCTTACTTGATTCCCAATCTATAGCATGATTATTTTGGCTAGCGTGATAAAAAATGGCATTATTAGTATTACAACTTCTGAAGGCGTATTTTAAAGCCAGAAAATCTTTTTATGCCCCTCGGGAACCTTCAGTTAACCAAAAACAATATGTGAGTTTGCCTTACATTGCCGGCTTAGAAAGAGTAAAACCGTTGACGAAAGAATTTAAGTTTGCTTTGGCGTTCAAATATTCGTCTACCGTGAAAAGTAAATTGGTTAGGAATAACGTTGCAAAAGAGGAACAAGCCTGTGTCTACAGCATTCCCTGTAAAAGTTGTGATTTAGTATACGTGGGAGAAACTGGAAGAAATATTGAAACCCGTATCAAAGAACACAAATATGCCTTCAGAAGTTGTAATACTAATAATGCCATTTTTTATCACGCTAGCCAAAATAATCATGCTATAGATTGGGAATCAAGTAAGGTACTTTATAAATGTAATAATTATGTCAAAAGAAAAATAATAGAATCTGTGTGTATAGAAAAAGTAGATAATTTTAATTTGTGCGAAGGTACTTATAAGTTAGACCCTTTAATGAGATTCTTGGTCAATAAATCCCTTACGGAGTCGTGGGAACGTGTTCGAACCTAAGTGTGAATTTCTTAAATGTCTCTGGATTGGAATGTTTCCTTACTCGCTTTTAGTAAATGTAATAATGGAAGTAATTAATGTGGAAATAAATATATGCAGTAATTATGTCAAAACATTAGGATCTGTATGTATAGAACAAGAAGATATTTTTAATTTGTGGAAATGTAGTTATAAGCTGACCCTGTAATAAAATGCCCTTCTGGTTTCGGAGAACGATATCTAACCTAGGTGCGAATTTCTCAATGGTCTCTGGATTATTTCCTAATCGCCTTTTTTCATTCGTTTTTCGGTTTATAATTTCTGTATATAAACAACAATGTAATAACCAATGTAATAATAAATTTATAATTTCTGTAATTAATAATTATGCAATATTAAATGTAATAAATTTAATTATAAATGTAATAATTATGTAAAAATAATAGAATCTGTATGTTTAGAACAGGAAGATAGTTTTAAAATTTGTGCGAATGTACTTAATGAAAATGCCCCTCCTGTCTCGAGAGAATGGAATCCAACCAAGGTGCGAATTTCTTAACGGTCGATCCCTGAACTGTTTTTCCCTCTTGTTTTGTTTCATTTGTGTTTCTGTATCCACCCGAGGAGGATGCCAGTGGGCGTCGAAACTGTCGTGGAAATAAACTCTGTCTATTAGAGTGGGTTTTTATTCTCATATTTTCCCCTTGTGGTTCTTCTTCAAAGAACGCGTTTCTATCGCAAATCAATTTGTCAGTTTTTGGGATACTGAAAGATGATTCATACTGAGCTTTTAATATTTCAGATACTTCTGTTAGATCATCAGATAAATCACTGTTCTCATTTTTTAAAGGTCCGATAGTCGCTTGGTTTTTCGACTTTCTTTTTGCGAAATTATAGAAGTACTTTGAGTTAACCTTTATCGCTTCTATAGCGTCATCTTCTTCTTTTTCTGTATGCTTCTCGATTTGTTCCTGTATGACAACATCGATACTTTGTAGTTTATCATTTAATATTTTTCTGATGTTATCTTTACAATTACTTAATTTTGCAGTCACTCTTTTTCTCTTTCGGAACAATGCCCTCTTTTGTCTTTCGAACCTGCTTCTCTTTCCTTTTGTTGTATCTTGGGACATGTTTTTTCCACAATTTCTAACGTCTTCTCCTCTAACGTCATTAGCATCTCTTCCGTTGTCTTGGCCTCGAAAATGGTTTTCCAATCTATTACTTCCATGCTGGATGTCACATCTTCCCAGTTTATAGCTTTGGAGTGAAAATTAAAAATTTCGAATTTGCTTCGTTCTGTTGTGCGTGTTCTTTCCTTTCCTGTTGCCTTTATATTAGTTGTTATTTCAATGATATTGTGGTCTGATATCATAGTTGGGGAGATTTCTACATTATCAATTAGATTACTGTTGTTTGTGAATACCAAATCTAGGCAGTTGTTTTTTCTTGTGTTTTCTGTTATTTCTTGCGTTAACATAAATTCATCAGCTAAAACTAGTAGCATTTTTACCTGCTCCTGGTCTTCTCGTGTGCCCCCTTGTCCTGGTGGATACATATTTTTTTCCTATCCTTTTATATTTCATGAATGGGAAATTAAAATCACCACAGAGAAAAATATTTGGGGTTGGAGAGTGTAGATCTTTTACTACGTTTCTTACCTCTGTAATGGAATCTGAAAATTTTGAGGTTGGCGTGTTTGGGGGTCTGTACATTACAATTAGTACCATATTTAATTTTTCAATTTTTGCTGCTACACATTCTACGTAGTTGTTTGAGGTACTTATAACCATTTCTGATATGTGCCTTTCGCGTGTGTAAATAGCACATCCTCCTTTACGTCTCACTGTTCTGTCGGCTCGGAGGATGTTATAGTTGTCAATTTGTATTTCTTTTTTATCAATACAGGACTCACAATTTTCACAGTTCGCCTGGCAGTCCTTTAGATGAGTTTCCGTGAGGCATGCAAAGTCTGCTCCGGCTTCTTGCATGAGTCCTTTCAGGTATGCAACTTTGTTCGTGGACTGGTTTGATTTAAGGCCCTGTATGTTGGCTAGGATTATTTTTATTTTTTCTCTTTCTTTTTCGCATACAGGTGGTTCCGCTTTGTTTTCCGATGAGGGTGCCGGTTTCGTTGCCTTGTGGTCCTCCGAGAATTTACCTCTTTTTATCTTTGTCGGTACCTGTTGTCCCGATAACGCATAAAGTGTCTTTGTTCGTACCTTCTGTCCGGCTCTCGGATTTCTATATTTATATTTGTCAGCTGGTTTTGTAATTGCTGGAGAGTATTTAGCAGCTGAAATGTGTTGGCTGCGTCTAAAAAATTTCCACTCTTCTTTGATGTTCGTTTTTCTGTTCCCTCGGTGCGTTCCTTTGAGGGTGGTGGTATCGGCATTTTTTTTCGTATTTGCAACTCCCATATCTTTCATAAGTGTTGCAGACCGTAAGATGGTGGAACATGCATTTCTTATCAAACTTGCAATATCCACTTGTGTAATGCATTTTGCATAATGTGGGATGTGCATATATGCATTGCCCATCCCGATATCTGCAGTTTCCTTTCGCGTAGTATTTGCATACGATATTTTCTACGCTTCTGCTTTCTTTCTTATTATTTACCAAGTTCTTAGTTTTGGCATTATCATTATTTTTCTTTGGCTGTTTATTTGCTACGTTTTTAATTATTATCTTTTTATCATTTCGCTCGTTGGACCGTTTGTCTACTTCGCCACTTTTACTTATTGCTTTCCTTTCATCTGTCTTCCTTCTGTATTACGTTGTTTATATCGTTATTTGTTATTAAATTGTTGTTCGTTATTATGCTGTTAATCGTTATTTCGTCCTCTCTCTCATCCACCCTGTTTTTCGTTGGGACCATTTCGGACACATGCGTCCCCATTATTTCATTCTTTTTTGTAACTTTCGAGTCTGCTATCTCCATTTCTTTAAAGACCGCGAAAGAATTTACAGTCTGTGTACATGCGCCACATAGAAATTTGATCCCCACGATTTGTTTCGCGTTCGAGACAAGAGTTATTTCCCGATCATTCCAGTTCATGCAGTTAAAGTCGTTTAATCGTTGGCAGAAATCACACCTAATCGCTAGGCTTTCCGTTGTTACTAAATTGCACAAATTACAGATTAAGTGAGAATTTGGACCCATATCCATGATATTCCTTAATTAGCTTAAGAAGAAATACCCACACAAATTCTTTATTTATTTTTATTTTTTTATTTTTTATTTCTGTTTCTTTCCTTTCGATGGTCGAGGGTATTTCGAGGGTTTTCTGACCTTTGTGTTTTATGACCTTTTTCCTGCTTTGTTTCAAACTTTCTCGAATGCCAACCGTATTTCGTTTTGAATATATACGTTAAAATTGGTGATAAATTATGTAAACTATATTGCGCTTTCTTTATTTTAATGAAATTCACTTTATAATTTATATGCACGGATTCACTGATACTTTATACACTTTCGGGTGCAAACAGAATAAACCGCCGAGTAGATTATTCCCTTCTAATTTGGGTGTTAAATAGAGAGAGCTGTCCAACTTCTATAAAGCGTGGCCAAGATGTTGCCTATAATCATACACTGTTGGTTAATACGACTTAGGAACCCGCTGAATGTTGTTCTCCCTACTAGAAATGACAAAATAGGAAGAAAATTCAGAAATGAAATTTGGCAAACGTCCATTCGGCGGGCCGCAAGTTGGACAGCGCTGCTCTTAACTATTGAGTTCTGATTTCACTCATTTCTGTACTATGTCTATGAATTTACTGTGATTTTACCGTCTCTAGTCTGTATTCCTCTCGTACATCCCTGTAATTACTTATATATATTCAAATGGATTAAAATATTAAAATTATAACAATTGTCCTTGTATTATCTGCGGTTTGTTGTTCTATTTTAGATTGAATACGAAATACTAAATTGAATACAAAGTGAATACTAAATATTTCCATATGTCGTATAGTACAGTATATCGTGTCTACTGAATTGATTCCTATAGTAAAATATTTATTAATTAATTTATCTATTTTCTACCTATGCCCTACTATCTACTATAACCGCACGCATTACGTACCCAGTTATATATGTTATGTGCATCGCTAATTACGTCGTATTCTTCTATGGTCGCTGAAGACATTTTTCGAATTCAGCTTTCTGAGCACTCAAAGCTATTTTATCAATGTCAGCTTGCCAATTAAACATATGAGGCGCTCCGGACCACCACCTGACAAGCGCCATTGGGGCCAGAATTAAGTTATTTATACCACTATATTCCCCCACCTTCCTTTATCCCGTGGGTGAGTCGGGGAGCAGGTTGTGGACCTATTGTGGTCGAAATCAATGAAATATTATATTGGTTCAAAAGTTATGGCATTTTTCAAGTTGACAAACTTTAATTGCATTTTTCTCCATTTTTTTTTTAAATTTTGGCGCTTGGCAGCTTGTGGTTGGAATGTCTTTAAAAAGTCTCTCTCGCTTCTGCTAGAAATTTATAACATTAATATGTTATGTTATATTGTTATCGTGCTACGTTACTGGTTCATTATCTGTCTACGTCGCATGGTTAGCCATGTTCTCATTAATTGTACTTGTTATTTCTACTTAAATGTCATTTAAATTCTGTTACTTGTGTGTTACATTACCATAAATGTCTGTATATTGTAATTAGAGTTAACATTCATGTACCATTATTTGCATTCTGTCATCCTTTCCTCATTCTATGCCTCACCAATTAGATAATAATAATAATTATAACCATAATAATTGTAATCCTGATTAATTATCATATAAAATTAAGTGTCGAATAAATACCTTAAATTTATGTAGTCCTAAAAACATGTTTAACATGTTTTTAAGACTACATAAATTTAAGGTATTTACTAGTGAGTAAATATTTAAGGTATTTACTAGTGAGTAAATAGTACGTTAAATACTTGGTGTACTAAAGTGTAATATTGTATTAGTGTACAAACCCCGACGTAATATCCCTATCAAAATTATGTAATTAGTTAATTTTTATTTTTTATTTTTGTTTATTAAGAAAATGAAATAGTTCGCAGATTTTCCAATTAAGGTGGAACCTTAACCCTCAACTCCGTCCCCCAAATCATTTTAAATTTAATTAAGATTTTATTATGTAAATTCATTTCTGCCTGAGCCTTAGACCAAGGAGGTCGAATCTCCTCCCTTTCAATTCCTGTCGTAGCCTTAGACCAAGGGGGTCGAACCCTCAGCAGAGTTAGAGACTCTTAGAGTTTTGCCCAAGGCTATTAACCAAATTTAATGAGCCTATTCGGTATCACTGCCACCTGTGACAGTTCTGAATAAAGTTTAATGGAGTGAATCAAAACTCGAACTGCAGTGCCCTTCCATTTTTACTTCAGTTCCTCAATTTTTGTCGTGTTCACATTGTCATAAATTGCTTCCACAACTCGGATAGTCGACCCCTACATCAGATCGTTCAACAGTGTATCTCTTATAAAAGTCGTGTGCCTCTGCACATGCGACACACACGCACACGCATATATATATATATATATATATATAGAGAGAGAGAGAGAGAGAGAGCGTTTCACTTACCTTACATTGCTGTGTCGTTGCACGTACAAGTCGTGGAACTGCTTCCGCGTAGAAGGCACCGTATTTGCCGCATTTGCCGCGTTCGTCATCCGTCGCATGAAATGGCGCCTCACCTTTCGGGAAAAAATAAAAAATGACGTATTTCCACCATGCCAAACGGAACACTTTATTCTGTTTCCTGCCCAAATGGGGCATTGGATATGGCATCGTATCTTATAGTATAAATGTCGCATCGTATCGTACAAATATTGTGCGAAGGATCGCAAAATAGTTCTTCTTTCGAAAGTTCTTTCACGAACACGCCTCAGTTGATTCACTCTCGAGGTCGAAACCAACCCCCGCAAAGATGGAAACATTTGATTCTTTCAATTTAGGAAACAGAAACTAAAGCAGATACATAAAAAGTTTCATAAAATATCCTGTGAAGCCATCTTAAGAATGAGAAGGTGTATCCGCCATTATCTGGTCCCCGGTATCAATACGGTGTTTTAGTATGAGGTCAGTGGACTTTGTTTTCGCTTTTAAATCAGTGTCATTGGTTCGAATCTAGCGAGACACATTTTGCGAGCGATTCCAAACATTTTCTGATTCTTTTCTCTGTTTTCACTTTATTTTTTAAATAATATTTATGTTATATTAATTTTAAGACTGGCCTTTCTATCCTTTAAAGGTTGCCTGGTAGATGGTCTGCCAGTTCTTGGTTTATCTTTTTTCAGAGTTCCTGTTGTGAACAGTTTCTTTTCCTAGCTCAACAGAGTTCGTTTTGGAGGAGCTGCACAACCGAATCGGTCCTGGAAGTCTGCACGAATATTTTCAATGGTTTTGCCATTACGTGGTCTCTCATGGACCCAGGTACTAGTCAATATGCGTTGTTCAATTTATAGTTGCTGTTATCACACATTTCAAATGGGTCTGAAAGAAAAACAAAAATCAGTTAGTATTTTACTGGGCACCCTGTATGTTAGACCATTTATGGCAATACCCAACATTAATTAACGCGATGCAGGCATATTTACTTTCTAAGACATACAAAACCTGTGGTTTCTTACTCTAAAATTATCCTTCCGACCAAACATTCGTGTAATAGGGCCTGGCACTCTTGCCACAGTGCCGTTCCGGTAAAAATCAGTTTCCCGAACTTCGGTTAAAAATTAGAACGTTTTTTTTAGGCTTCTTAATTATGGAACGTTTCCCTTCCGTGTATATATATATATATATTTATTTATTTATTTATTTATTTATTATTTATTAGGGTGGAGTGAAAATGATAATTTACAATGGCACACTGATATTTTATTGTAGTTTTTGCTGAGAAAAACGAATATGATGATACAAAGTGTGCCAGGTTTCTCTAACCGCCCCATTTTTGCATGAATACAATTTAACAAACGCAGAAAATAGAGTTCTCATCTAGCATACATCCGTCAACATTACAGCATATGAATAACCCCCATTTATGTCATTATGAAACCACAATTAAATGCAAAAAACTTCACTTTTTTTTACGTGAAGATCAACATATGAAAATAAAAACCCACTCTAATAGACAGAGTTTATTTCCACGACAGTTTCGACGCCCACTGGCATCCTCCCTCGGGTGGATACAGAAACCCGAGAAGGATGCCAGTGGGCGTCGAAACTGTCGTGGAAATAAACTCTGTCTATTAGAGTGGGTTTTTATTTTCATATTGAAACCACAATTATAAATTTTTAACTTTAATATTATTTTGCGTCATTCCCAGATTTAAGTATTCATGCCAAGGTCGTACTGTATACTCGTACGCATCGTGTTTTCTGACTCCTCAGGCACCACAGTTCGCCTGACAGCCAGCTGCAATAGTTGTCCCCCAGCTACAGAATCCAGAGGTAAGAAGCTAGTGAGCATGCTATGAGAAATGAAATAAAAAAATGTTCTGTCACACTTGTTACAATGTACATTTGACTGACGTGAGTAAAGTGAGTAAATATTTGTTGTTTTTCCTTAAGCAATTAAAATTCACTGAAATTTACTTGAGTTTTTGTTCTTATTTTTCAGTTATTAATTCACATATAGAAGAGCAGAGATGGAATCAGCATCCCACACACAAGTGTCTCCACAACTGAAACAACAACCGTTTTCACATCAAGCTAGCAATGTCACCTCTTGCAACAACTCTACACCAGCAGCTTTCGATGCTGCAGCATCTACGCTTTCAAGTTCCCCCATGCTATTTAGCAAGGAAAAAATTTGTGAGCACAAGGCATTCTAAGCAACATTGTATGTTTGGAACTCCTGAAAATAATTTTCAAGTGGCTCGGTACTTTCTTTCTCTATCCCAAAGAAAGGAAAAATGCAGCTAACAAGCCAATCATCAAACGAATAACTCAGGAGCTACTAAAATTTTGGCAGCAACCATCAATCCCCACAGTTCAGGAAAAAGCTGTTTCAAAAGGTAGCAAGATTCATAGAAAGCGGAGCTACGTTGAGTAGATCAAAAACATCACTGAAACTAAAGAAGGATATATGAATAGTCTCAGTAATTTGTTTGATATATGTGCCTGTAAATGTAATTTAAAATCTCATGCAGACAAGGATGCAGTGATGATTGTGAAGAAATTCACATAGATTGCATATGTCGGAGAGATAAAAAGTACCAAAAGAGGAATTACAGTTTCTACTTGATCAGGGGAGTGATCGTAAAATGTACGTAGGTAGTGTAGATGTGCATTGTGTATGCCACTCAAATTTTACAAAAGAGATACAAGAGGAAGCTCTCAGAACAAGTAAGTAAAGAAAAGAAAACCATCAATCGTTCCACTGAAGTTCAACTTTTAAGCTTAGTAGAAAATTCTTCAGATGAAGACGGTGACAATGGGATAATGGAAACTGAATACTGGTTTTGAAAATACTGGAAGCCAAATGAAAATGTCTTTGCAGCATGTTGCAATGTAGGCAGATAGATTTGGTGTATCAGATCGTGCTACTGCTGCTACTGAAACTGCAACTTTGATAGACGTTGGTATGATCACCAAAGAAGATGACCATCTCGTAATAGAAGTAAAGTGCGGAGAGAAAGAGCAAGAACCAGATGGAGAGTATATTACCCATCAGACAACAACATCGAGTAAGGTTGCAGACATAGCAAATTCAGTATTGTCAGTTATTAAAGAGACATCTACAAAATAATATAGCTGTAATAGGCTGTGATAGCACAAATACCAACACTGGTTATAAAGGTGTGATTCATGTTATGGAGAAATCTCTTGGTAGGCAATTTCAATGGTTCATTTGTATGCTTCATATAAATGAATTACCTCTGAGACATAATTTCTAGACATTGGATGGTACAACATCTGGGCACTTTGTTAGTCTTATTGGGAAAGTCATTCACTTTTGTGAAAACAATCCAGTAGTACAATTCAAACCTATAACTAGTGGTAAAGAACTATTATATCTGCCACAACACATTGTTGATGATCTTAGTGGAGATCAGCAGTACTTATACCGCATTATTTCAACAATCAAAAATGGTACAGTTGATGAACACCTTGCTCATGTAAAGCCAGGTCCTCTTACTCATGCTAGATGGTTAACTCTTGCTAATAGGGTTTGTAGGCTTTATGTTTCAACAGTGAAACCAACAAAGAAACTTTACACAATAACACACTTCATTGTGACGAATTATGGTCCTAATTGGTTTGACATCAAGTGTAGACCTAATTGCGTAGATGGACCAACGCATGTATTTTCTGCTATAAATAGGATTAAGCATTTGCCTAGAGAATCAGTAGAAATTGTTAAGAAATATATATCCCGAAATGCATACTTTGCTCACCCGGAAAATATTCTTCTGGCAATGTTGTGTGATTCAGCTAGGGAAAAACGTGAAAAAGCTGTTAGCAAAATCATGGACATGCGAAATGAGACTGGTCTGGTCAGAATTTAGAATTGAGAGATTTCAAGGTTCCTAATCTTAATTTTGATGCAAAGGACTGGGATGAAATAATTAATTGGAATGATACTAAACTAAGTAAGCCACCTCTTACACTGAAGCTAACAAAAGCAGAAATTTTAGCTATCAAAGAAACCGCATTGAACATTTCAAATTATCCCAATCATACCCAGAATGTAGAGCGTTGTATTAAATTAATGACGGACTCTTCAAGTTCGGTATTTGGGTTTGAAGCACGAGATGGTTTTACCAGAGCTAGAATGATTTCACGTAGTCTGATGCCAGACGTAGAAGCCAAAAAGGATTTTGCTAAAAGTTTGCCTTCTTTATTCGAATAGTTAAGGTTGTGTTTTGCAGTTATCATTTGTTTACTCATTTCATTTTTTACTATCATTTTTTTTCTACTATATATTTAATAAAACAAATTAAAAAAAATGGTTATTTTTCTTTCCTTGTTTCTTTATATTCCTTGCAACAAAACATTAAATTCGAGAATATCATTAATCCAGAAAAGAAAAAGTAAATCGAAATTATTAAATAACATGAAAATTATTTGTAGAAGATATATTTTTAAGTTTTGTGTGGGTTATGTCTATTTGTTCTACCCAACAACATAGCCAAAAATTAGTTATAAACCACCGTAAACCCAGTTACGACACCCATTTCATATTTTGGCAAAAATGGGGCAGTTCAAGATACTCTAGAATATTATTTCACTTTTCTTTGTGTTTCCAAGTTAAAACCACAATATAATTTCAATGTGCCTAAAGGGAAAGAAAACTTTTGTCTTGTTTCACTCCGCCCTAATATATATATATTATAATCTTATGAAAATAATGTGTTCAGTTTTTGCGGGAATCATTTCTCGCGAAAGAATTTTTAAGTGGAATAAAAAATTCGAAATGAAGTTGAAAAGATTTCGAAAACCGAATTATCTTCAAAGAATATGAACTTGCGTGAATAATAATAATAAAGAATAAAGATGTCGGAATCCTTTCTGGAGGAATCGCTTTCTACGTTCGAAGAATTTTAATGGGCTCTGAAAAGCGGATAAAAAATAGAATATACAAAACAAACGCTTTGTAATTAAGAAGGCAATCTCATCATTTGAGTTCCATGTATCGGGTGATTTTTTTTAAACATCTCACTTTAAAATGTTTTTTTTTTTGATAATCCTTGCATGAAATAGAATAATCAACTCCCATTGAGGATTTGGACTTTTATTTCGCGAAAAAACATTTTCTGGCGTCAGAAAACGTGATAGTGTCTTTTATTTTCAAAAAATTCGCTGACTAAATGAAGAACCAAAGGGAAAGTGTTTTTGCGGGATCCATTATCGTCTGTTATCATATTTATAACTATTACCGGAATTCGTTTCAAATGTACTCACCACAGGTATCCTTATTTCCAGTATTGTAAATAAAACTCATTTCCCCATCTCGATATTCACAGTTTGCGGAGTTCTCGACTGTTTAGCTTAAAAACTATATGTGATGACGGAACAGATCATTCCGAAAGTACTAAAATAAAGCTTTTATTCCCGTGCCTGTGATTTGCCTCATACAAAGGAATATAAAGAACAGCAAACAGCAACAGACCGACTGATCCCTTCGAGGCTGTCTGTTTAAGGAGGAACGTTAAAAGATGGAAGAAAATTTAGAGAAGTGAAAATTTTAAAGCAAAGCAAAGAAAGGTCGTTGAAAGAAAGGAGGGAAATTTAAAGACGAGTGAATTTTTTAATTAAAGCAAAAAGGAGAGAATCAGAGTGAAAATTCTGCAGTACTTTTATGCCCTAACAAATGTTTCTAACTCGGGGTTTAAGGCAAGATAAACATTTTAGTCTCGTTTTAAAGGAATCCAACGAATTATTTTGGCATTATACGATTGAAAAAGAAATGCTAAGCTTCATTAGAATTAAAATGTTTACCCACAAATTTTAGACCATTACCGCGAGTTCTATCTGTATTTTCTGAAGGTGAAATATTTTTCGGCGTCAACGTTATCAGAATCTTTAATAATTTTAAATACCTGCATCCAGGAGGAGATTCTAGACACCAATCGACCAGGGAAGTACTCCGGGGGGAACGTTACTTGTTCTAGTGCTATCCGCAACAGAGAGGACGCTTTCAGAAGGTACCATCGCCATCCAACTGTTGACTCTCACTTAACTTATATTTCTGCCCGGAATCGTGGAAAATCTGTTCTTCGACTCGCCAAAAATTCCTTCATCTGACAAAAATGTGAAAATCTATCCAATTCTAATTCTTCTCGCTCTTTCTGGTATCTAGCTAAGAATCTTTTCAACAACTTTACTTTCTCTCCTTCCCCTCCTCTTTTCCATTCCGACGACTCAGTTGCTGTCTCTTCTCCTGATAAAGCTGAACTCTTCGCTCAAACTTTCGCTTACAACTCAACTCTGGACGATTCCAGTGCTGTTCCTCTATCTCCTCCTCCCTCTGACCTTATTATGTCTGAAATTAGAATATCTTCTAAAGATGTTTCTTCTGCTCTCTCTGGGCTCAACTCTAGAAAGGCGTATGGTCCTGATGATGTTCCTCCTGTTGTTCTTAAGAAGAGTGCTTCTGTGCTGATACCCTGCCAAGGCAAACTCTTTTGTCTTTGTCTCTTATCTGGTACTTTTCTTTCCTGCTGGAACTTCGCTTTCATTCAGCCTGTCCTAAAGCAGTGTAACCCCTCTCAACCATCCATCTATCGTCCAATTGCTTTGATTTCTTGCCTTTCTAAAGTTTTTTAATATATCCTTAATCGGAAGATTCTTAAACATCTCTCTTCTCACAATCTTCTTTCAGATCGTCAGTATGGATTCCGCAAGAGACGCTCTACTGGCGATCTTCTTGCATATATCTCTGACTCTTGGTCATCCTCCTTTCTGGATTTCGGTGAAACTTTTGCTATTGCGCTTGACATATCAAAAGCTTTTGATAGAGTCTGGCACAAATCTTTAATTTCGAAACTGCCGTCCTTCAGTTTCTATCCTTCTTCCGTGCCTTCATCGCTAATTTCCTTTCTGGCCAATCTATAGCTGCGGTTGTAGATGGCCGCTGTTCTTCTCCTAAAGCTGTCAACAGTGGTGTTCCTCAGCGTTCTGTCCTGTCATCCACTCTTTTCCTTTTATTTATTAATGATCTTTTAATTCGCACTTCCTGTCCTATTCACTCCTATGCCGATGATTCCACTCTTCACTTCTCCACCCGCTTCCCAAAGCGTCCCTCACAACAGTCACTCCATGATTCGCGTAGGACGGCTATGGAGCACCTGACCTCTGATCTTTCTGCTATCTTTGATAGCTTTTAATGATTCAAAAACTCGGTTCCTCCATCTGTCTACTGGTCATAATCTTCCCCATGACTATCCCCTTACCTTCAGTAACATACAACTCAATCCTTCCTCTTCTTTTAACATTCTTGGCGTTTCTTCTCTCGTGCACTTTCCTGGAAAGATCACATATACACTCTTTCTAAAACAACTTCTAAGAGGTTAGGTGTGCTGTACCGCCTCCCCGGTTTCTTCACCCCCACTCAGTTGCTGTCTCTGTCCGCCCCTGTATAGAGTATGCTTCTCATGTGTGGGGTGGCTCAACCCATACCGTCGTACTTGACCGGGTGCAATCAAAGGCTTTTCGTCTCATCAATTCCCCACCTCTTACCTACTCTCCTCAATCTCTCTCTCTTCGCCGCGGTGTTGCTTCACTCTCTCTTTTTTATTACTATTATAACGGACACTGCTCTTCTGAACCCTCTAACTGCCTGCCTCTAACAATCTTCCTCATTCCACTTTTCCTCCTATCTATGACCTCCCATTTTTCAAACGCAGTGTCTTGGCATCTCGGAAACCCCCAGCCTTGATTTTGGCTCTCTTTTTCTTCTACGTAGGGGCGGCGCTTTTGTGGGCATTCGCCCTTGGCCTTTCCTTCCTGCATAAAAAAAAATTAAATCTCCTTAACCCCTGTTTTACAAATGAGAATAAATTTAGTGTTTCTAAACGGGCAGCGTATAATTTGCTTCTAAGTCTGGGAATAATCTTTGTAGCCCGTCGTTGCACACTTTCCATTCTGTTTATGTCCTGTCGTAAATATGGGGACCAGAACTGAACATAATACTCCAGGTGGGGGAGTACTCAGGAATTATAAAGTATAATGTTAGCATTTTTTTCAGACTTAAATTCAAATGATCTGCCAATAAATCTTAAGATTCTCTTTGTTTTTCTAACCGCTTCGATGTATTCCTTACTCGGTTTAAGAGTGTCGGCAACAATAATACCTAAATCTTTCTTTTCCGTAACATTCGTTAGTGACTTGTCGCGCATAAAATACTTTATTTTAACATTGTTTCTACCCATCTGCAACTTATTATCTTTTTGAATCTGCATTTCTGCCGCTGATTTTATTCGTCCCCAAATTTGGTATCATCCGCAATTTTGTAAATTATACTGTTAATTCCTATGTTGATGTTAGTGATATAAATAATAAAAAGAACTGGTCCTAGAACTGATCCCCTTTGAGGCATGCCGCTAATTACACTTTTCCAGTTCGACGCTTTGCCATTAATGTCCACTCTTTGTTTACGTCCACTAAGGCAATTTTTAATCCATTTGAGAACATTACCATCAATTCCATGAGACTGAAGTTTAGTTAATAATATTCTGAGGCACTTTATCAAATGCTTTTTGAAAATCGAAATATATAACATCTACTGGTTTACTCTCGTCATGTAATATTGTGTATATATATATATATATATATATACACGGTGAACCAAAAGTAGGTGGACAGTAGGTTGAATACGGTTTGTGTTATATTATATTATAACTATGGTGTTCATTATAACTATGGTGTTTGTGTTATATTATATTAAATATTATAACTAAATTTATTTAAATTTTATTTTGTATTATAGTTTACAAAAAAATTAAATATGTATTCTCAAAATAAACGTTATCATTTACTGTCCACCTACATTTGGTTCACCCTATATATACACACACACTATCATTAAAAAAGTCTTGTGTTGTGCGTGTTTTATCAAGCGGCGACATCTTCCAATCAAAAGAAATGTGAAAGGAAACTGTTGCAAGGATCAAAGACTCATCTTCTTATATAATTTTATGTATTATTAACATTATTTTTTTTATTATTATTATTGTTTTTAATATAATTGTTTGTGTAAAATTGTTTTTTCATCGTTTAAATTTATTACATGACAGAACGGACATGTACGAATAGTAGTAGTTCCATGATAGTAGTAGTTTCATGGTGCCTCATTTTTCATTGCTCGTTTTTTCTCCTCCTTTTGTACGGACACTCTTCTAACAAGCGTCGTTCTTTACATTAATTATACTGTGTCTCGTTTGCAGTTAAAATGTGCATATATATATATATATATATATAACATATATATATCGTAAAGAACGACGCTTGTATAGGAGATATTCCGCGCAAGACGAGAAAGAAAGAACGGAACAAATGAAAAATGAGGTAACCACCTGGGAATCGAACCCGGGATCTTCCGATTGGCCGGTCAGACGCGATACCATTACACCATGGACCTCACTCTCCAAATGCCGTAATACTTCTACATACTCGCAGAAACCAATGCCCCAAGGGGGCACCTCCCGCATGCCGTAACATTATATACATTCAACTGCAAAGAACACGCAGTATAAATAACGTAAAGAACGACGCTTGTATAGGAGATATTCGCGCAAGACGAGAAAGAAAGAACGGAACAAATGAAAAAATGAGTTAACCACCTGGGAATCGAACCCGGGATCTTCCGATTGCGGTCAGACGAGATACCATTACACATGGACCTCACTCTTCCAAATGCCGTAAACTTCTACATACTCGCAGAAACCAATGCCCAAGGGGCACCTCCCGCATGCCGTAACATTATATACATTCAACTGCAAAGAACACGCAGTATAAATAACGTAAAGAACGACGCTTGTATAGGAGATATTCCGCGCAAGACGAGAAAGAAGAACGGAACAAATGAAAAAATGAGGTAACCACCTGGGAATCGAACCCGGGATCTTCCGATTGCCGGTCAGACGCGATACCATTACACCATGGACCTCACTCTTCCAAATGCCGTAATACTTCTACATACTCGCGAAACCAATGCCCCAAGGGGGCACCTCCGCATGCCGTAACATTATATACATTCAACTGCAAAGAACACGCAGTATAAATAACGTAAAGAACGACGCTGTATAGGAGATATTCCTCGCAAGACGAGAAAGAAAGAACGGAACAAATGAAAAAATGAGGTAATCACCTATACAAGCGTCGTTCTTTACGTTATTTATACTGCGTGTTCTTTGCAGTTGAATGTATATAATGTTACGGCATGGGGAGGTGCCCCTTGGGGCATTGGTTTCTGCGAGTATGTAGAAGTACTACGGCATTTGGAAGAGTGAGGTCCAGTGTAATGGTATCGCGTCTGACCGGCAATCGGAAGATCCCGGGTTCGATTCCCAGGTGGTTACCTCATTTTTTCATTTGTTCCGTTCTTTCTTTCTCGTCTTGCGCGGAATATCTCCTATACAAGCGTCGTTCTTTACGTTATTTATACTGCGTGTTCTTTGCAGTTGAATGTATATAATGTTACGGCATGCGGGAGGTTCCCCCTTGGGGCATTGGTTTCTGCGAGTATGTAGAAGTATTACGGCATTTGGAAGAGTGAGGTCCATGGTGTAATGGTATCGCGTCTGACCGGCAATCGGAAGATCCCGGGTTCGATTCCCAGGTGGTTACCTCATTTTTTCATTTGTTCCGTTCTTTCTTTCTCGTCTTGCGCGGAATATCTCCTATACAAGCGTCTCTTTACGTTATTTATACTGCGTGTTCTTTGCAGTTGAATGTATATAATGTTACGGCATGCGGGAGGTGCCCCCTTGGGGCATTGGTTTCTGCGAGTATGTAGAAGTATTACGGCATTTGGAAGAGTGAGGTCCATGGTGTAATGGTATCGCGTCTGACCGGCAATCGGAAGATCCCGGGTTCGATTCCCAGGTGGTTACCTCATTTTTTCATTTGTTCCGTTCTTTCTTTCTCGTCTGCGCGGAATATCTCCTATACAAGCGTCGTTCTTTACGTTATTTATACTGCGTGTTCTTTGCAGTTGAATGTGTATATATATATATATATATATATATATATATATTATATATATATATATATATATATATATATAGGGTGTGTCAATTTTGGGGGTGAAATGACTAAATTGAAAATCATGTGATTTGGTAGCAATTTAATGTAATCATTTGGCATACAAAATAATATCCTGCTTCAAAACAATAAAAAATAACTCCTACCTACATCAATTTTATTCAAAAATTCCATTTTTCCGTAAATTCGTAACAAAAAAACGAATGTGCGCAAACATCCTATCAACATTTAAAGTGGCAATAAGATATCATTCAGAGTCTTTATTTGAAAGTAACCAATGCAGTCATGTCCTTTTGCTGCGGTTCCTTGACATCAGCATTCGGCTTGCTACTTGCGCTTTGATGTAGCCTTCTCTGCCTCTCGTGACTGTAAACTTGACTAGCTGCTTCTGTGACCATTTTCACACATCTCTCCACACTCTGAGTGTGAGAAGGCCACTTTGGCACTTACATTGGGGCCTCTTTAAGTTGTGTTAAATCTTTGTTTGTTATACATGTTGTCAGTGGTGGCTCCAAAACTTCCGAACTCAAGTTAACTAATTCTGACAATTTCGTGGCATTGACGTTTATCGGAGGTACCTTCCTTGTCTGAACAGAGCAGTCTCCCAGCTGTCATCATCTAGTGATGTTCCTCTAAGCTTTAGAATGATTTCCACAGCCTCAGTTCGCTCTTTGGTACATTGGCTGCAGAGTATTGCTTGCAAAACTGCTCTGGCCTAGCATACCAAGCGGACCTTCTCACCACAGGTACACGATGTCCACCACTACTTTCCTTTGGGTTCTCAGTAGCTGTAATTGAAACAAAATGTGGTGGCCCCTCCATCCACATTGGATTAAGTTTTACATTGAACCAGTGAGGAAGATAAAACCCAATAGTAAATTCAACAATCAACATCAAATTCTGTAGCATTTTGCCCTTCAGTGCATGTTTGGAAACCCAAATCCTGCAGAAACGAATCGCTGTAGTTAACCAACGACTGTGACTTATGGGTCCAATCTCCAAGAGAGCCAGATTTTGAGGCAACTCTCCTGATCTGATTGCTTGACCAATACGATAAGCGTAAGATTGATCCGTGCTGAGGTCTTTGATAACTTCTTCAGACAACACTGGAAGGGGAGGACCTACTTCGACCTTTGGAAATTTTGTATTTATTTCTAATTCCGTTGCTTCATCTAGCATGTTGCCAAGGGGGCCTGACCACTTGTTATTGCTCTTTGTAGGACCATCAAGTTCCTGGATGAGACGACGAAGAGGTAGTTCCCCTGTGTGCAAATCACATACAATCCAAACAAGCCTTCTTCCAAGTTTTTTCTCTAAATGCGTCATAACACCGCCCTGCCATCCAGTGTTCACCGCAGTTGAGTCCCCACCAACGGCCTGCAGTGAACTGTCGTCTTCTTTCTTGAAGCCAACATATTATTTGATCAGCAATTGCCTCTGCATGTTTCTTGCCTTCTACTTCTGCTTCAGGAACAAAGTGAAACAAATAGCGACCACCAGGTTCGGAACACACAGAGTAGTGTTCTTCTTTGATGAGACCGGGAAACTTTCTGTCCATTCACTCTACCTCTAGGGGAACTTTTGTGTCATTTCTTCCATCAAACAAAAGGCAAGAGAGACCTTCCTCCTTCAAATCTTTTTCATGCAGATCAGATATTTCCTTCATTATTTTTTATTGTGCTCTTCTTATCTTATTATGATCTATCACTAAGGATGTATCCTCTCGGCTGATGAGGCCTGCATCTATCCAAGCGGCAGTGGCAATCTCTGCAGTCTCTCGTAGCCCCGGATGGTGGCGAATACTGGCAAGGGCAATGTTTGAGATGTCTTTAGTGTTGTATTTCATTCTCTTCGGCGAAGGTTCAGATGGCATTTTGGAACTATCATCTGATGTTGCTTCTTTCTGTTCATCTGAAGAGCTTTCAAAGAAGTGAGAAACTCTTGATAGAGCTCTTCATCTCTTTGGGTGGCTTCTTCACTCTTCTTTTTCTTCCTTCTTCCCTCTCTCGGATTTTCTCTTTTTTCTTAGCAATAACAATCTGTTTTTTGGTTTCTGAATAATCTGCCGAACCAATCTGCATACTTCCTTCGTCTCCTGCCTTTGTTCTCTGCGCCTTTATGAAAGCCAGCTCCAAAACAGGGATCTTCTTCTCACGAGGACAGCAACAATCATGTGAGGGTGAGGTCTCTTCTGCATGAGGGAGAACAATGGCTTCAGAACACAACTCTATGGGACCCTGGCAGTTAAAAATGTCAAGAAGAGTATCAAGTGTGTGCAGAAATTTATTTTTCTTTGCTAGTTTTCCTTTACCAAGTGATGTCTCAACTGCTTTGTGCCACAGCTTTGTTAATTTTAGCTAGGCTGACCATATTTCCTTGAGACAAAAACGGGACATTGGGATGGCAAAAAAGGGACGGGGTTATGTAATATTCTGTATTCATGAAAAAAGTAAGTACATAAACCGGGACAAAATTGACATTTTATTAAAACGACGGGACGGCCAGGAAATATAAAACAAACGGTACTGTCCCGTTCAAAACGGTACGTATGGTCAGCCTAATTTTAGCTCAATAGTTCTATACTGATTGAGTACAGGTGGTTTGAATAACACATTAGCTTTTTTCCACTGATGCAGAAGAGGGGGAATCATGTCCCTTATGAGCTCTTTCTCTGTGTAGTTCCTTCTATCCTTTGTATTTTGTTCACGAAGGAGTAACCCTAGTCTCAGCATGTCTCGCACTGTGGTAGTTCTGATACGGGAAGCTCCTTGCCTGTACGACTAACAGGCTCAAGTGGCATGACGACTGACCTCTTGTCTTCAATTTTGGCATCTTAGGAATATCTGAAAAGAAAGAAAAACATTTAAGTATTTTATATCAATTACGATGTTTCAAAGTTTAGTCATTCGATGTTCTAAAATTCAATAAAAAAATATTCCATGGAATTACAACATAATTAGACAGAAGAATATGATAATAATAAATAATTGTAATAATCAATAATCCATACTTACAGTTAAACTGTAGTATTCGTCTAGTAGAATAACTATGAAGTAGGTACAAGAGCAATAACAGCAAACCACCGTCTATGACATCTAAGAGGCAACTGAGGACTGAGAGTGAGGGACAGTTCTATTCATGTTGTGACTTGTACATTGTACAACAACTATATGACCTTGAAAACACTCCATATGCGATCAGTGGGATAATTCTGTGACAGATGAATAGTTAATCAATTTATGTCTATTATTTAGTAAAAGTCAATTTCTGAAACTTTAAGGTAAAATTGATGTAGGTAAGGGTTATTTTATTTCATTTTGGTTGGCCAATTTCAAGTTTTTGACATGAAAAGACACTATATTTTCACTACCAAAATTGATTTGAAAAAAGTTGACAAAATTGACACACCCTAATATATATACATATATAGATATTATATATATATATATAATATATATATATATATATATATATATATATATATATATATGCCAGAAAACATTCTCCAAGTAAACAAGCACGCAATCACACACGCATCCACGCAACAAAAATGGGCTTACTGAAAAACAGACACTCCTCAAGCACAGGGTTGGGCATCCCCTGCTTTCTTCAACTGTCTCTTTGCATCATTCCGTGGATTTACTACTCCTGCTTGTGTACTTGAACGACGCTTTTTCTTCCCCTTCGGCAGGAGCGAATTCAACGAGATCTGCCACTGCATTCGAACTCAACACAGTCCCCCCTGACCCCCTCTCGTTTCCTCCTTTTGCTCCTCATTCGCTCCGCATTCCTACCGTATCCTAACCCCATCCTCCTGCGGGCCCCCCACCCCATACAGCAGCGCCCTTTCTGACCATCTCCCCACTCTGAGACGACCCTCCACTCCCTCCTGCGTCAGTAATTCCACGACATACCAGGCCAGGCGTCAAAACTCGGAGTGGCCTCATCAGTCTCACTACGGAATGGTATTTCTTCTTAGTATCGTTCCTGTGCAGTCTCTGAGAGGGGACTACTTGTAGTGAACAGACAAAGAAACAGACAAAGAACAGCCAAAGGAATTCTTTTCCCCGTCATTCTCAAACATCTTGGAATCATCAACAATCGAAGAACACACGTGGTTTTTTCAAGGACAAAGAAACAACAGGACGCTTGTAGGCGACTCAAAAAGGCAGCGAAACTTGGCGTCCTAAGAGGTTATAAAAGGCTGAGTCCACTGATTCACCTGCTCATCCTCTGTCAGCGGTCCTCACTTCTCGCTTGCAATTTTCTCGTCTTGGTCGTCATGTCCCACTCTCAGCATCCTTCGCAGCACCACACGTCAAGCCACCTGCTCTCCGGGCTTCGCCGGAGAGCGACCTGCTGTTCCTGCAAGTTTTGGTTAGGTCTACACGAAGTCTATAATCAAGTAAGGCTCTCTACCAACTCTCACTCCGCTCGTACTTCCTCCTCGAATGTCTACACTCTCTACGCAGTGCCATCATCGACTTTAGCTGGCTGCATTCCAAGTCACACTTCAACCGTTATACCAAAACGAAGCAACACTTGAAGTACGCTACAATTCCTTCCTGCAAGAAAGAAAATCACAGCTGTAGGCGTCTAGTTGGCCTCTTTACTACAATCCTACCGGTTCTCAGCACATCAACCTCATCTAGGCCTACAGTCTACAATGTCAACTTTCAAGTATCTCTTCATCTACAGAGGTATTCGGCATTTCGGGCCTACAGTCTACAAGTCAACCTGCAAGTATCTATTCCACCTAAAGGTATTTTCAACAGAGTCGGTAAGCTCTCTGTGCCTCGTTCTTAAGCAATGCTCGCTAAGCCTACAGAATGTAACCGCAGCGGCGTGATCAGGCTATACCTAAAGTGCTTTCAAGACCGTTCAAACTAACTTTCTCGTTAAGAATGCCGTAGGCCTATTTCTAGCGTTGCATCAATACCGTATTTTTGTATCACCCTGTTATTGTGATCATCGTACAATTTACTTATCATGCATCCTACTGTTTACGTGTTCTTTTAGGCATTTCATTCTAGACGGCCTAATTCATTTACCCTACCAACCGTATGTGCATAATTTCTGTTAACAATAGGATTCATATTTCATGCTGTG
Organism: Bathynomus jamesi; assembly: GCA_023014485.1. Classification (NCBI taxonomy): domain Eukaryota; kingdom Metazoa; phylum Arthropoda; class Malacostraca; order Isopoda; family Cirolanidae; genus Bathynomus; species Bathynomus jamesi. The sequence continues at coordinate 470,314 of JAJOZX010002897.1, read as the reverse complement.
TTCCATTTTGCATACCATTAGCCTATCTAAATGAGTGTATTACTTAACAATTAATCTGTATAACCATTTCCTTATTTGCTAATCCTCAGTCATCTTTAGCATAATATAAATGCCGTTATATAATTGTTAATCATCGTAAATACCTTCATTGAAATGTTAATCGCTGTGAACAAATAACTGATTTATTTTCTTAATTAAACACAAAACAATAAGGTGATTTTTCTAACCTTATTAATATTGTTTGCTTGGGTGTAATCCAAGCTGGTGACTTCGAATCATTCGTCGCACTCAGAAAGTAATTAGAGTACGCCTACTTCATTTGCTACCTCAAACCGGTGATACCGTAAGACATTGTAAATTGGTAACTCCAGCCTTATCCTGAACAACCATTCATTATCATTATTATAGTGCCAACGTTACTTTACCCAAAACATCAGAACTGCTCTACGTGGTAGAATCATTGATGACAAATGACAAATGCAGATTGATGCAATTTTAGAATTAAATACCTGTAAAATATAAGAAATTTTTGGAGCAAGTGTAGTTTACGTCCCCCTGACGCGAAAGGGGACACAAACTACACTAGGTCAAAGTTGGGGAACGTAAACTACACTAGGATCGGATCGGATCACCTGAAGATCAGGTTCCCCAGCCTTCATTAGTTAGCCTTATAAAGATAACTAACGAAAATATCACGACCTAACCTAACCAATCGTTAGGTCATCTGTACGTCCTTGACGATTGGTTGTTAGGTCGTGATATCTTCGCTAGTTAGCCTTATAAAGTTAACTAAAGAAAGCTGGGGGCCCTGATCTAGAGGTGATCCCTAGGATCTTTAGGAGACATTTTTTAAATGAACCCATGAAATAAAACGTTAAAATTAACGAAAATATTGACTTAACCTAACCAATCGTCAATTTATATATATATATATATATATATATATATATATATATATATATATATATATATATAATATATATATATTGACAATTGGTTAGGTTAAGTCGTAATATTTTCGTTAGTTTTAACGTTTTATTTGATTAGGTATACGCGGACAAAGTTGGGGAACGCAAAGTACACAAGGATAATGTAGGGGAACGTAAACTACACTAGGCACCGCAGGGGGACGTAAATTACACTTGCTCCGAAATTTTATAGTTTTGATTTTTAAAATCTTTAAATAAAAGTTATCGTAAACACATCAAAAATGTCATCCTTTTAATTCTCGAGGCGACAAATTTTATTTCATAAATAATGAAAATGAAAACGTGTATTGGCAGATCATAGTCCATATGACAAATATTAATACTACAGGGTGTCCCATAAGTCCGGCATCATAGGAAAAATAATAAAAAAAGGCAAAACAAAAGCTTTTATTTACAGAACGTGCTCAATATGTCCACCATTGTTTTCAATACACAAATTCAGACGTGATACCCAGTCAGCAAGCACACGGTGAATGATGTCAGGAGTAATGGTGTTACATGCCCCAATAATGCACTACCGCAAATGTTCAACACTCCTAATTTTCTTTGCGTATATCAGCGCTTTCAAGTGGCCCCAGAGATAAAAATCTAGTGGCGTGAGATCCGGGCTTCTAGCTGGCCATTCCACAGGCCCTCGACGTCCTATCCAATGACCAGGGAATTGTTGGTACAGGTATTCCCTTACTTGGGTGCTGTAATGTGCAGGAGCGCCGTCTTGCTGGAACCATGTTGGGAAATTTCCTTCTTCGTTCAAGACACTGGGAAATGATTCTTCCTTGAGCATACGTAGGTAGGTGCCTCCAGTGACATGTTCATCGAAAAAGAGGGGGCCTATGATGCGATCCTTCCAAATGTCACACCATACCATCACCCGAGATGCACCTTGTTCCTTTGAAGAGGTATACCAGTGAGGGTTGTTTTGAGACCAGTAGCGGGTGTTCTGCCGATTTACCTCACCATTTCCATAAAAAACAGCCTCGTCACTGAACAGAATGGTAGACGGGAAATTGGCATCCCGAGCATATTGTTCCGTAGCCCATTCACAAAATTCCATCCGCCGGTCGGGATCATCTTCGCTTAATTTCTGTAGGATCTGAAGTTTATATGGATGCCATTTGTGAGCCTGAAGAATGCGATGGATGCTACTTTTCGACACTCCTGTCTCGGCGGACAATCGCCGAAGAGACTTATTGGGACTTCTGTTAAAATGAGCCAGGATAGCAGTCGCTGTATCATCGTCAGTGGACCTCCTTGAAGGTCCAGTGCGTGGTTTATCTTCTATGGATCCTGTTTCCTTAAACTTTGCAACAAGTCTGCTAACACAACTCTGTGTTATTGGCTCGCGTTCTGGATGCAGTCTGTTAAATTCAGCAGCGGCCTCTCTTTGACTCCGATTTCCTATGAGTAGAATTATCTGGATTCGTTCTTCCTTGGTCACAGACATTATGAACTGTAGAAAGAGAAAAATATGAATTATGGTTTGTAGAAATAGAAAATATGAATTTCTCCTATGATGCCGGACTTATGGGACACCCTGTACAATAACAATTCACATACTAAGGATAGAAATATATACATTTAATGAGAAATAATACAGTAATGTCGAAGTTAAGTGGAGCTACAGACAGACATTTTCGTACCATGAATTCCATAGCTGAGAAGACAAACGGCAGGACTCATGGATTGCTTTGATAATCCGGTTGGTTGATTTTTTTAATTCTTTGCATTAGACTGTATTGAGCTCGTCTTGTTACTTCCGGGTTTACTCCACTGTTACTGTTTACTCCACTGTCTATATCTGTTAGTATGATAATGAACAGGAGCCAGTACTGTATCTTGTGGTACTGAGCTGCGTACTTCTGATTCTGATGATGATATACCTTGAATTTTGACGACCTGTAGACGTTCTCTGTGGAAGTTATAGATCCATTTTCCCACTTTGCCTGTTATTCCCATATGTTTAATTTTATGTGTTATTATACCATAATCACATTTGTCGAAAGCTTTAGCAAAATCCGTATATATGACATCGCAGTTTTCAGTGCCTTCCAGTGCATTTAGGATATTATTATAATACTCTATAAGTTGTGATAGGCATGATCTTCTTGATCGTATTCCGTGCTGATTTTCGTTGAATCTTTCCAGTGTCTCCAAGAAGTCATAGATTTTCTCTTTAACTATTCTTTCAAATACTTTAGTGAGGTGGGACGTCAATGACACTGGTCTATAGTTCTTTGCTTGAGATCTATCCTCTCCTTTATATATAGGGACAATGTTTGTTCTTTTCAAGATACTCGGTATTTCCCCACTGTCTAGGGATTTTCTCCATATCCAGTACATGGGTGTAGCTATTTCATTTTTACAGTTTTTAATCAATAATGCGTTCCATTTGTTCGGACCTGCAGCTGATGAGCTGAGTGTGATTTCATTTGTCCTATAGCCCTCGCCACATCTTCTGGGGTAAAATTAAAGTCTGTTCCACAATCTCCTTGCAATTTCTCTTCAAAGAATATATCTTTCTCCGGTATCGCTTTGTCACTTTTTGGGGTACTGAAGACTGATTCATACCGGGATCTCAGTGTTTCAGATATTTCTTTTAGATCGTCGGTTAGTTCATTATTTCTTTACCTTCAGGGCCCGATAGTGGAGTGCGTTTTTGTTTTTCTTTTCGCATAGCTATAGAAGTATTTTGGATTTTCCTTTATTGCTTCTACCGCCTTTTCCTCTTCCCTCTCTGTATGGCCCTTAATCAGGGTTTGTATTTCCCTATCGATACTCTGCAGTTTTTCTTGTATTACTTTCCTGGCATTGTTGCCTCCGTGATTAGCTAACTTCGTCGCTACTCTCTCTTTTTGGCGGGATATTCTTCTCTTTTTCCTCTCTAATCAGTTCCTCTTTCTTTTGGCTGTGGTTTCGGAGCATATTTTTCTAAAATTCTCAGCGTCTTTCCTTCCAAGGTTGTTAGCATTTCTTCACTTGTTTTATTCTCGGAAACTGTTCTCCATTCTATTAGGGCCATGCGTGATCTGATTGCTTCCAAATTTATACTCTTGGAATTTAAGTTAAAAGTCCCAAATTTGCTTCTTTCTTCAGTATATGTATTGTCTTTTACTGTTGTCGCTATATTTGTTGATAGCTCGATTTTGTTGTGGTTTGAGATAATGGGTGGGATTATTTTTATATCAGCGATCAAGATCGTGTTGTTCGTAAATACCAGATCTAGGCCGTTATTTTTTTTTTTTTTTTGTATTTTCACCATAAACTCGTTTGTGAGAACCATCAATATTTTTGCTTGCTCCTGGTCTTCTCTTGTGCCCCCTTGTCCTAGTATATATATATATATATATATATATTATATATTAGGGTGTGACAGTTGCCCCAACTTTGTCCTTCAATGCTGTTCAAAAGTTTGGTGTTGTATATTGACATAAAAAATACCCACGTGCAATTTTTTGAAGATTCATGCATATTCGAGTGAGCACCAGCAATTTGAAAAATAGCGATTTTGCTTATACGGCATACGCGCCTACATATGAGATTACACAACCATCATAAGGGATATTAACACAAATCATTTGCCTGTCTTAATTAAAAGCTGTTATCACTAACACAAAAAAGTTAATCATTCTTATTCTCTCATGGTACATTAAGGGGTTTTATCATATATTCACAAGGTATTATTTCTCTAGAGCAAGAAACCATGATTTCTGTTCGGAAACAGATGATCGTTTGCGCTGATTAGGAACGCGGAGTCTGTCATTTTCAACTACTTGAAGGACTTCTTGAAAGCGCTCCTCATCCCTGGCAACATTAAGAAAGTCATGGCAAAGTTTTACACCACGCTCTGCAGCCTCATTGACGACCTGAAGCTTGTCCACAACCCGTTTCATGTTCAGGTAGTCGTCATGATCCGCCCATTCACTGGCTGGACTGTGGAGAAACTGATAGGGCATGCCTAAAATGGTGAAGAACCGGTTTGAGTCAGCCCCAATTAGGTCCACCAGGGCAGTGCCACTTTCTGGGACAGGGGGAAGATATGGCTTTCCATAGCCCCCATGATTGAGCCCCACTCTCTTAGTAACTCCAGTGCCTTCATGGCAAAGAAGGGCCTTCCTCATCTCCTCTTTTGTCCTTTCTTGTACTTGGGACGAGAACAAAGCCAGTGGGGCCAACTCCTCAGTTAAGTACCAAGTGTGTCTACCGAGTGCCACACGTGCTTTGTCAACTATTGTGGCGTCATATGGGGCAAATTCAGCCAAGGTTTCGACCAAATTCAAGTCATTCAGTGGCGCACTTGCTGGAACGGGGCAAACAATCCACCATGGACATAAACAGCGACTGTGAACACAGCAAACCGTTCTAACTTGCTGATTTGACTTTGTCACAACCTCGGCTTTGGGAAACTGCTCTTTGATCTGGCCTGACAAAAGAACAATCTTGAGGGTATAGAGCAGTTTAGCCATCCACCTTGCTTTGTGAAGTGCGCCGGGGTAGACCATTGTGAAGTTCACTGGCTCGGATCCTTTAGTTACAAGCAGCAGACAAAGCTCTACCAGCTCCTTGTAGTCGCCACGTGTAAATGGTTGGGCTAGAGATTCACGGAAGAAGTCAGCCATCTCCTGCTGGCGCTCCTCAAACACTCCAGGCATTGCGGGGTAGTAGTATTTCTTTTTTTCATTGTACGCCAGTTGAGAGAAATGGTTCTTGAACCTAGAAATGCAATTATTGGGATTATTATATTTCGTACTAATCTATAATATTGTTTTAGGGGTATTAAGATTGATATGATCGATCATTGGTGTTGTTATATATCTTATAAGTCTAATAAAAGAAATTCCACTAAATTTGTTCATTAGATAATAATAATCCTTGTTATTTTGTAAAGCTTATGACTCACCTCTGGAAAACCATTATGTTTGGACTTGAAGAGCCCTCCACTTTCAAGCAATCCCAGCAAACACCTAGGATGACTTCGCCCACATGCCTGCGACAGGCGCACCAGAATACGGCACGCTCTAATTCCTTTTGGAGGGAGACGCAAGCAGCTGTTTTTTGTCCTGAAAAAAAAATGTAATTGTAGTTTAAGGCCACCATTTCAGGCACGTGCTTTTTGCAGATTTCTGTTAAATCATTCACTGTATTTTGGTATTAATGTCGTGATAAATTCACGCTGATGTTTGAAATAGGTTTACCTGTATTGGGTGAAGTTGTGTCGAAAACCATACCAACGACATTCTGTTCACACTCCCAATCAACCAGAAGTTGTTTGGTTGCTGTTGATATCAAGTCTCCTTGAACCAGGCCAGCTTTTTGAGTCAATGCGGAAGAGGTGGGACTCCAAGAAGCTTTGTGCCATTGACACCAGACACAAGAATGGGCAGGCGGTCATCAGTGCCTTTGGAATCCAGCGTGTCCATATGTTTACCATCCCAGTGCACCAGTACTTTGTCTGATGGTTGCCATTCATCCATGATTTTTAAACTTATTTCTGACACGATGGAAGCTCGGTATCGGTGGCCGTCCTTGCATTTAGACTCAGCTTTGATGTATCTCTACCACATGTAGATACAAGGGAGTACACAATTGCACTCAGCTGGGTCGGCGAGATGTTGTTTCGAACACTGCATGAAACAAGTTCTGCCGACTTCAGAATATCATGGGGCACAAAAATTGAAACTCCCTCTATCAGCCTGTACATTCTCAGCATGATCACATTGCTCTCTCTCTTGTCGCTTCTCTTCTCGCATCTGCCTTTTCTGTCGCTTCTGAACCTTTTCTGTGAGTACTTTGTTTACCCCAGAGTAGGTAGCTACTCTGTCACTTAGCATGCTTTTCATAAAGAGTATGTCAGTATCGATGGCATCTTGTTCGGCCTGAGTTTTCCCCTTTTTCGCAGCCGCCATGTCTTTCAACACTGTGTTCTTATAAAATTTCATCGTCAGGCTCAATTCTGATTTAAACTTCATAATTCCAGGATCATCAGCCCGTCTTCTATCCTCATTCTTTTTCATAAGCATCATGTAGTCTTTGTCATAGTAAGTTTTAATCACTCGGCCAATATTGTTCCTGCTTGTAATGGTCGGGACATTCGCCTTCTGGTAATGCAAAAGCACATTGTCAATGGTGGCAGATAAAGCCTAGTCCCAATGCATATCCCAAAGGTTTGCTAACAGACATAGTAAGACCTGCCTATTAGTTGGCAGTTTGCAGCCCTTTATTTCCTTTCTTCTTCTCGGGGTACGGTGCCCAATAACATTCTGACATACTCATCATCTTGCCGTGTATCCATGATTAAATTCTCTATTCACAACATCAAATCACTGTCAAGGGAAAACAAAAGAGCATCATTAAAATTAAATGCAATAAAATAATACGTGGAAAATTTGTGGGTCAGCGTTCCAGACCCGGAAATGAAAATCTGATAAAATGTGCTATTTTCACACTTATTTATGAAGTTCATAAGCTGAAATAGCAATACTTGCTGGTACGACGGTGCTAGCTCAAACATGCACCGATCTCCAAGAAAATTTACAGGGGTGTTTCCTCGATAAATACACAACACTAAAACTTTGAACAGCATTGTAGAACCATTTTTTGATTTTTGGAGGGCAACGGTCACACCCTAATATATATATATATATTTATATATATATATATATATATATATATATATATATATATATATAATATATATATATATATATATATATATATATATATATATATATATATATATATATATACGGTATATACGGTATATATTCCTATCCACCTTTTTGTATTTTATAAATGGGAAATTAAAGTCTCCGCAGAGCATTATATTGCGGGATGGAGGTTTATGGCCTTTATTAGGTTTCTGATATCATTAATGGCATCTGAGAATTTTTCGGTTGGGGTGTTTGGAGGTCTATAGATAACTATCAATATCACGTTTAATTTTTCAATTTTCACTGCTAGGAGTTCACAAAGCTTTTCATTTACTTATTACCGTCTCTGTCATATGACCTTCATGTACATCTATAGCACAGCCACCTTTACGTCTCGCTGTTCTATCAGCTCTTAGTAACTCTTTCTTATCAATACAATGTTCGCAGTTTTTCACAATTTCCTTGGCAATCTTGAAGATAAGTTTTTTGTAAGGCATGTGATGTCTGCCTTGTTTCGTCCATAAATCCTTTCAGGTACGAAACTTTGTTGAGTGACTGGTTTGGTTTTATTCCTTGAATATTAGCCAGGACAATATTTATGTTCTTTGTTTTGCATTGCCCCTTGTGCATTTTAAGTTCGGTTTCCTTCGGTATTGCTTGTTTAGTTGCCCTTTGGTCCTCCGAGAGAGGTTCGTTTGTGCCTACCTGTTCTGGTAGCTTCTTGCCAGGAAGAAGTTTGGCTCGCGAGTTCCCAGCTGTGTCGACTGCATGCGTTGTATGACATTTAGCAGCCGTATTGTGTCTGCGATGTTGAAAAAATTTTGTTCGTTTTTTTGTGTTCATATGTTTATTCATGTTATTGCTATTGTCCTTTGAACTTTGTTCTTTGTCCCTTGGGTTCGTCGGAAGATGTTGATAGTAGCATTTTTTCCCGTATTTGCAGGTTCCGGGTGGTAGAATCTGCATCTGACTCCGAATTTCAAATGACCATTATTGTAGAAGAAATTGCATATTGGGGGATGTTCATTAGAGTGGAGTGAAAATATTAAACCGTCTTGCCTCACTCATGATTTGGTGTATTGACCCTCTAGAAGTTCTAAAAAGATAATATTTTCTTTTTAGGACCCTCCACCCGCCGCATTTTTGCCGAAAACAAAATGGCGGAAAGTCATATTTTGAAAGACCCCTAGTATAATATCTATCGGTTTTTGAGAGAAGATATCGCGTTATATTGCGCGTTATTTGGTTATACAGTAACTATGATAACGAGTAAATATATTCACACAACACAAGCGATACTTACTAATCACCAACTACTTAAGAACACACAGACGCTTATCTAAACATCAGTCTCACTCGAGGTCAATGACATCTTGCATATGGCTGACAAGGGATGGGGATAGGAGCCGCATGCTGCATATTGTAGCATGGGTGGCTATAAAGACTATTGAGTAAAATATGTTTACATTTTAGTTTTAGACTTATATATAATTTGTTTTAACTAATTCCGTGTTTTGTATTTTTTCAGATTTTCATAATGTGATATTTCTGTAGAAATTTAACCTTAGATCTACTGTAAATATGGCAAAATCCCTACTAACTAGACAGTCGGTGAAGCAACATTTTCTGTTCCGAATTCCAAGTGAATTGCCACATAATGTCTTACCCTCTAATATGCAGGTTAGCAGATGCTTTCTTCTACTGAAGGAAGGCTCATTTGCAAAATTGACAAATAATGATAGTCTCGAAACGATAGCAAAAGCATTGGTCGAAGTGTGGAAACGTTCATCAATACCCTCAATGAGTAAAAAATCCATAATTACCAAGCTGAAACGCTTTACCGACAACGTTACGCAACTCAATCGATCCAAAAGCAGTGCGAAGTTTATTGAATTGTTCAAAAAATCATTGGTAGAACTCTTTGACATTTGTGCCTGTAAATGCAATTTCGTTTCGCACCAAGATTTTGGCTGCCGAAAAAGCGGATGTAAAGAAAAACATTATTTGTGTTTGTCCAAAAGAATCCAGAATACCCAAAGAAGAACTGGAATTCCTTGAGGATCAGAGGACTATGCGAAATATGGTGATTGGAGGTATGGATGTTATCCTTTCAAGATCTATACTTATTCTATAGCAAAAAGAAATGCAAGAAAGTTGAAGGAGCAACAAGGAAGTAAGCGAAGAAAAATAATCATGCCTGAAGAATTCGAAAAGGTAATCATTGATGATGTGCTTTCACCTGATACTAATACTGATATCTCTAATACCAAAGAAAGTTCAACAACTGAGTCTGAATATGAATGCTCCAACATTCAAATGAGAGCCCCTTTACTCAATCTTGCCATGGAAGCCGACAGATTTGGTGTTTCAGATAGGGCTGCATCGGCCATTGCTTCAGCTACTTTGGTGGATTTGGGTATCATTACCGAAAAAAACAGTGACTTTTTTATTGATCGAAGTAAGGTGAGAAGAGAGAGAGACAGAAATTGAGAAAAACATTACAAGTTGAAGCTGCACAAAGTTATGGTGATGTTAAAGCTTTATATTTTGATGGGAAAAAAGACAAGCCGTTGGTAAAGACAAGTAAAGATGGTAAATGGTACCAGGATATAATTGTTGAAGAACATTATGTATTATTGAGTGAGCCTGGTGGAGGATACTTTAACCATTTGAGCTCTAAATCTGGAAAAGCAATTAATGTATCTGAATCGTTGTTCGCTTACTTGAATGAAGTGACACTAGACCAGAATCTCCAGGTGATAGGGTCCGACAGTACGAATGTTAACACTGGGTCTAAGGTGGCATAATCCACTTCATCGAGCAGAAGCTGAACCGATCACTGCGATGGAGCATTTGTATGTTACATACAAATGAACTTCCTTAAGGCATCTGTTTGAGCGATACGACGGGAAAACAACTGGGCCAATATCATTCAGTGGATCTATTGGTAATGCTCTTAAGACTTGCCATGGGTTGCCTGTGATAAAGTTCTCCCCAATTACGGATGGGGCCGATAGCATCCCAGTTCTCACAGATGAGCTCATAGAAGATTTAAGTAATGATCAACAATACATGTTCGGAATAATTGGGGCCATAAGAGAAGGATATGTTGACGGAAGCCTAGAGAAACTCAAGCCTGTTCCCTTAACAACTCTAGATGGTTAACTCTAGCTAACAGACTATCAAAGCTGTGCGCGCTACTCATGAAAACTAGCGCGCTAGCGCTAGTGAGGCAAAATAATAGCGGCGCTAGCGCTAACGCTAGTCATTTCAAAATTTAGCGACGCTAGCGCTAGTTTTCAGTATTAGCTATAACAATAAAAAATACCTATTATGTTAGTTACACTTCTATGCAGTAATATTGTCAAAAAGAATGTTTAAATGAAACAGTTATACTATAGAACCAAAGCTTTTTATTTATTTAAATCCAGTATATTATTTAAATTTAGCTATAACAAATAAAAAATACCTAATACCATAGAAAACAATACATTTCTTTTATTTAATTATTTGATATATCATATACAACAGAAGTATTTCAAGTAATATATTTGTAATTATTCAAATCAAGTAGAAAAAAACAATACAATATAATCAAGCTAATTTAGGTATCAACTTGTTTCAGTAGTACTTTATTACAACGACCTAGGACAATTATTTATTAATTTTAGTAACAACAGTTTTTCAAATTTGAATCCGACAACGAGGACCTTTTCGACTTTAATATATCTTTTCCTGTCGAAAAAATCCTTTCCACTGCTGCACTTGACGGAATTGAAGTGTTTAATCGGATAAATAGTTTTTTGAATGAATCGGAAGGGAAGGAAGATGTATAGTCTGTTGCTTTGAAACATTTCTTAGTGGAAGGCTGGTTTGATAAAAAGACACGTACTTGTTCATTACTTTGTTGTAGAATAGTTTTATGCATATTACTATCTTTTCGAAACAACTGAACAAATTGTCTTCCTCTTCCGTGCTGGAACCGGCAGCTTCGGGTGTGTGCATACATGTTCATACATGTTTGAAACGTTCAAACTCGTATGGAATAGAAGGACTTTAAATTCATTTTTGAAATAAAATTAGCGCTAGCGCATAGCGTTAATTTTTATTTTAAAAACTAGCGGCGCTGGTAAATGCGCTAGTAGTTTGAAAATATAGCGACGCTAGTGGTAGCGCTATTAAAAAAATAGCGGCGCTAAAAAGCGCCGCTAGTTTTAGCGGCGCTAGTCACAGCTCTGCAGACTATGTCGTTATTATGTCTCCCAAAAGAATCCCTCCAGAGAGTTACGTAACCTTGTTCTGTTCATAGTAACAAACTATGGTCCTAACTGGTTCAATATAAAATTTGAACCGTATTTGCAGGGCCGGATTAAGACCTTTAGAGGCCCTAAGCACTTAAAAGATTTTGGTGCCCCATATATATGTAATTCAAAATATAAACAAAAATAAACCATAAAATAAAATTTTATTTTTTGAAATGAAACAAAACTTACAGTAAGATGGAAAATAATGTTTATTTTTGTATACTTCCACTTCATTTATATTTGAAAAGTTTTCTCCTACTTTTTTTAATTGCAGTCTTTGATCAGATCCTCAAAACTAATCTTACGTAACACATCTGCTTCTATACTTAGTAGAGATAAGGCATCCAGCCTGCCTTGTTGCATAGTTGTTCTGTTGGTATTTTTAATATACTTCAACTGAGAAAATGAACGCTCAGCTGAGCAATTTGTGACCATTAATGTTAAAATATACGAAAGGCAATTTCTACATTTGGGAAGGCACACTCAATATTGTCTTCTACAATTATTTTATAAAGTTCAGCATGACTGAATCTTGTTTTTACATTTTTTTTTGCACTGAAAATTTCTGTGGTGCCCCCCTTCCCTTGATGCCCTAAGCACGGGCTTATTTTGCTTAATGGTTAATCCGGCCCTGCGTATTTGCCTGATGGACCCAAACATATCTTTGATGCGCTAAAAAGGTTCAACCTGTTACCCCAAGATCTACAAAAAGTTGTCCAACCTTATATATCACGGAATGCCTATTTTGCTCACTCAGAAAATATTCTTCTATCAATACTGTCAGATAGTGAGCAAAAGCTGCGCACAGTTGCAATCGATCGAATAATAAAGACAAGAAAGTGTAAGGAAGCCAATACAAGGAAAATCAGAGAATTTAGAGTACCAGAATTGAACTTCAAAGCATCACATTGGACAGACATCATCTTCTGGGATAGGATTGATATTAGTGAATCACCTCTCACTTCTAAATTGTGTGATGAAGAATTGCTTGAGTACGAAACAAAATGTTTCAAAGTTGAGCAATACCCCATTCACACACAGAACGTCGAAAGAGCCGTGAAGTTGGTTACAGATGCATCAGCATCAGTAATATCATAGGAATCAAGATACGGATTTATTAGGTCAAGAATAAAAAGTTGCTCTCTGCTTCCCTCACTTGAAACCAAAAAGGATCTGATGCCTCTCCTGAAAAAATAATAATATTTGAGATGAGCGGGTTTTATATCGCATTCAAATGTAATTGATTTACGGCATCCAACCAAATGAAACCAGATACAATTTTATTTTAATACAATGTATGCACAATTGTGTTTTTTAAGTATAGTTTTGCGTTATAAAGCGTTTTTCTTCAATTATTTTTTTTTATAGAACACTTAGTTTTTATGTTATGAGCATATTTTTATTTATGGACAACTGGCTGATGACCATTTTGCTTTTATGTAAAAATGCGAGAGATGGTTTGAGTTACAAACATTAAATGACTGAATACATTATTTTTATGTTCTAATACACCAAAAAACAAGTAAGGCAAATAAATTTGAAATAAAAAGTTGTGTTTCACTCTGCCCTAATGTTCATATATACACATCGTCCCCTCTTATATCTGCAATTATCTTTTACATAATATCTGCATATAATTCCTTCCTCATATTTACTCGGGGCCTTTGGTTTTTGCTCCTTATTGGGGGACAGTGTCACGCTGTTTTCTTGATTGCACGCTTGTCTTTTCCTATTTGTGCTATTTGTGCTAATGTTCTTCGTTGCCTTTATACTATCTGTTGCCTGCATGTTTTCGACCTCGTTGTGTGACGGTATTTGATTTATTTCTACTTCGCTTTTCTTCGTTTCTTCCGTTTTCTCTGTTTTTAATTCACACTTTCCTCTTCTTCTTTCTCCTCGTAGTCTCTTTCTGCTTTAAATACCGTAAAAGAGTTTATTTTGGTCATGCAGTTTTCGCAGAAAAACTTTATCCCATTAAGTTGCTTTGCGTTCCTTATGAGAGAGACTTCTTCATCTTCCCATTCTCGGCATTTGTAATCAAAAAGCGATTGACAGAGATCGCACCTCATCGCCTTTGCCTCAGCTGTTGCATTGTTAGAGAAACCACAGAGTTGCAGGAATTTATTTACCTTTGCCATGTTAGTAATAGAAGGTAGTCAGCGCTGGTGACAAAAATGACTCAAAAGGGCATTATGGGAGTTTATTTTGGTCATGGGGGTTGACTCAAACTGAGTGAGGGAAAGTATTCTCCGTTACTTCGGGGGATGGGGAATGTGGCACGCTGTATACTTATTACTGATTGGTTTCGCGAGTGAGGCCGCGGGGGATAACTGAGGGGTATTTGTAGGAATTTTAGCTTTACCTTCACAAAGAAACACTCGAAAAAATGCTGTATAGATTAGTTCACCTCGTTTTCATTCACTTTTATTTTTACATACACCGCGACTTTTACTACTTAAAGAGAAATACCACTGTGCACTATGAATTCACTCAAATAATGGCACCGCTTAAAACTGATTAACTGCAGGATTTTCATTGTGATACCACTTTTATTTGGACTTCGATCAAAACACGTGTAACCGTTACACCGGCAATATATATATATATATATATATATTAAGAGCTCAGTACGAATCATCTTTCAGTATCCCAAAAACTGACAAATTGATATACGATAGAAACGCGTTCTTTGAAGAAGAACCACAAGGGGAAAGTATAACGGATTTCGACTTTACGACGGATGATATTACACAAGCCATAGGGAAACTAAAAGCACACTCAACGGCAGGACCGGATAAATGGAATGCCACACTGATCAAAAACTGCAAGAATGCAATCGCTAAGCCCCTATACTGGGTATGGAGACGATCACTAGACACGGGAGAAATACCGGGCATCCTGAAGAGCGCGAACATAGTCCCAATATATAAAGGAGGAGATCGATCTGAGGCCAAAAAATATAGGCCAGTATCGCTTACATCCCATCTCACTCAAATATTTGAAAGAATAGTTAGACAGAAAATCTATGAGTTTTTTGGAAACTCAGAAAAAATTCAATGATAACCAACACGGGTTTCGGTTAGGCAGATCATGCCTATCACAACTAATGGAACACTACAACAACATTATTGATTCACTTGAAAGTAATGAAAACTATGATGTACTATACACAGACTTTGCTAAAGCGTTCGACAAGTGTGACCACGGAATCATAATACATGAACTGAAATATATGGGAATAACAAGAAAAGTAGGGAAATGGATATATAATTTCCTTAGTGAGCGGCGGCAAGTCGTTACAGTACAAGGAGTATCTTCATCAGAATCAGAGGTCCTCAGCTCAGTACCACAAGGAACAGTATTAGCTCCACTACTCTTAATAATCATGCTAACTGACATAGATGAGGACGTTACCAGAGACAGCACAGTAACATCCTTTGCGGATGACACAAAGATTAGTAGAAAAATAAGAAACCAAGAAGACATAGGATCTCTACAAACCGACATAAACAGAATCTACAAGTGGACGGAAGACAACAATGTGAAGTTTAACACCGAGAAATTTCAGCTATTACGGTACGGAAAAAAAGAAGACCTAAAATCCATGGAATATTATACCCCAAATGGACAGGAAATTCAGAGAAATTCCAGAGCAAAAGATTTAGAGGTTGTAATGACAGATGATGCGAAATTTGAAACACAAAATAAGATAGCAGTAAACAGAGCAAAGAGAATAACGGGTCAGATATTGAGAACCTTTAAACGAAGGGATAGGAATGTAATGATTCCTCTACTGAGAACCCTGATCATACCCAAATTCGAATACTGCTCGGTCCTAACATCCCCATATAAAAAAAGAAGACATTAGACAGCTGGAAGGGATCCAGAGAAGCTTCACAGCCAAGATCAATGGGTGCAAAGAACTAAATTACTGGGAAAGGTTACGCGAACTAGACCTATATTCACTGGAAAGGAGAAGAGAGAGATACACCATTATTTACACTTGGAAATAATGGAGAAACTAGTCCCTAATCTTACTCTGAACCCTATAACTCCCAAACAACGGTGGAAAGTAGAAACGGTAGACTGTGTCGTATTCCCAAATTGAAGGCGAGACAGGGAACATCCTTAACCCTGAAAGAAAATAGTTTTGTAGTGAGAGGACCAAAACTGTTTAATCAGTTGCCCAAAGACCTAAGAAACACGAAGGGAGTTGCAGTGGACATCTTCAAAAGAAGACTAGACGCCTGGCTCAGAACAATCCCCGATGAGCCGGGCGTACCTGGCTATGTGAAGTGGAGAGCGCAAGAATCCAACTCACTACTTCACCAGGCCAACTCGAGAGAAGAACGGCGAGCTTGACCTTCGCGAAATGAGAAATCATTGCGCGAAACCTTTGTAAGGTTGTAAGGTAAGGTAAGGTGTATATATATATATATATATATAACATTACAAATCTCTTTTTATACAGGGTGTTCATAAAGTCACGTGAGTGAATGTGGTGAAGTGTACATGCATATTCACTCGCGTAACTTTATGAACACCCTGTACATACATTTATATATCGCAATAGAACATCTATTTTTCTATTAATAATGTGAAATGAAGCTATCCTCAAAAATTGAATGAGGGTAAAATGGTGGAGATGAAGTAAGTTACTTTCATTTCAAAAATAATAAAAATTTTTACACGGATTTAAAACAAAAGACGATCTTAGAATTTTTACATAATTATTAACTCTTTAGTTCAAATACACGAATTATTTTCTCTTTCAAAAAAAAGTATTAATTTTGTAAATTCAACGATGCTCCTTTTCAGTTAATATTGTTAAGTGTTAATAATTATTGTTAAGTGTTTATAAGTGAATTTATCATAAATGATTTTAATGAAAAAGAATTTGTTAATTTATTTAAGATATTTGCGCGCAACCATAATTGGCCATTCATAAATTGAAATTTAAGCGATAAAAGACGTTTTGGGAAAGAACAATAAAAATGGTGAATGAGGAAGGCCAGAATTGGCACAAAGCTCAAGCCAACTAATGTGACTAATTGTTCTTATTATTATTATTATTATTTTTATTATTATTATTATTATTATTAGCAGCAGCACCGAGATTTGAACCCCCGACTTTAATTCACTTCGTTTACGTGTCCCGTATTGGGCAAGAGTGACGCAAATCCACCGCAGAATTTTGCCCAAAAAGGGAGAATTTTATTTTATTCGATTAAAAATTAGTTTTTTTAAGATGAAAATTTGCCTAAAATGTTGCAACAGACGTTCGTGTTTAAAAATCAATATGATTTTCTCTTATTTTAAAAGAAAGTTTCGTCTTTTTTTTGGTCTTTATTTGTTGCTTGCTCCTTTCTTGCGCTTAAAAGAGCATATCATTGCGCAAAAGCACGAAGTATAAACAGATTTGTCGAAATTGCCTCACGCGAATAGCGCAACCGTGACGTCACTTACTTACAAAATGAGGGAAACTTCGGTTGAAATTCATTTAAAACAAGAAATGAAATCGCTTCCGGAAAAGTCTCGAAATTTCTTATAATGGACCTTTTGCGCCAAACTACATACCATCCATTGTTTGGAAAGTGAGTTACGCTTTTGTTTTTGTTAATGAATAACATTCGATAATAATAATAATTAATAAATTGGAATAACAGTGTATTCGGTGTCTATTTTTCACTTGCCAGAATATTTTCTCAACCAATTAGGAATTATTACCAAATTTTGAACTTTTCGTTATCTTTTCCGTAGAATTTATTTTTGGATCGAGGGAAGCTTTGCAAATTTCTGAGAAACCCATTTTTTGCACCGAGTTCAGATTGAAATAATAATAAAAAAAGTTCTTTATGAAGATAAACCATTTTTAGGTCTTTGAAGGAAAATCTAGTCTTTGATTCTCGTCTAAAAATGTTCTTTAGAAAGCGTCGTCACTAAAAAATGTTTTGGGTGTTTCAGAGTTTTTACTCACATACACTCTACAGTCTACACTTTACTCGCATACCCTCACTTACCCTCAACTCCACTCGAGCCTGAGTCCTGGATTGACTCTATCTTTGTAAAGCGGGCGGTGATTACTGAATTTTCTACTTTTACTCTATATATATATGCACACACACGAAAGATATAAAAAAAAATAATGTTCGTGAGAGGGAGTTGTTTTCCCTCCTTCGTAACGCAAACGTTACAAACGTTACATTTGTGTAGAAACGTTTTTGACTCTCTCTCTCTCTCTCATTTGATCCTTTCACTTAGAAGAAGTAATTAACATGCAAATTACTAAAATTTCTCTCCTTTATTAATGTTTCTTAGGTTGAAATAAATGAAAATTGCAAGAATGAAAGTGGTCTTTCGTTTCTCTAATGTGCGGTGATTATAGTGTGAAGGTCCACGATGAAACAAACTAATAGGGACACGCCATTAGTTAGATTAACTTATATTAATTACTTAAGTGCAAAGTAAGGAATAAGTATGAGCGAACATTAAAATTTTGTAATAATAATAATAATAATAATAATAATAATTATAATTATAATGTGGATTATTATTATTATTATTTCATTGACGAATATAGGCAACCTCCGTGCGAAGAGAGACTGACGCGCGAAACCTTTGACAGGTTGACAGGATGAGGTCCCTTTTAAGTGCAAAATATAATTAATTTGTTGAACCCAAAAATAATTTGCGTCAGAAACAAAAAAATTGTTTTTTCTTTGTCGCGTTTTGTCTTTTACCGTTCGAATTATGAAACAAACAAACGAACAAACAAAATTAAAGCGAAAATAAAGAAAGTGAAGAGAAAAGCATTCATTTTCGCCACGAAAGAAAATAAATCCTTCAGTACTCAAATTTCAAGCTGAAAGAGACGGAGGGAAATTCTTCTTCTTTCGAACGATATCGTTCGTTTCCTCCTCAAGACAGAGAACCAGTCAAGCATGTAAGGTACCTTAAGGGGGGAGAGAGAGAGAGAGAGAGAGAGAATGGATTCACGCTGCCATTCCCATATCGTGTCTGCCACCGGTGACAGAAAAAGTGAAGATAAAAGCGTATAGGAAAGTTGAAAAACTTGATAGAAAATATGTTTTAACTCGCACGTATATTTTACTCTCTGAAAGTGAGAGCGAACGGAAAATTTGTAAGGAAGTGAATCAAAACAGTTTTATCGACAAACTTTCTCGTTCGGAGGGAAATTTTTCTAATTTTAAACATTGCGGTTCGAAGATCTTGTAATTGACATTGATGATTCCATTATTTAGTTCGAAATGGCTTTGGGGAAAAGGAGATTGGGGAGGGAGACGGATATCAGAGGAAGGAAAGAATCTCACACGAGCAAATCCACGCGATCCACTCGACAAAGAGTTTGGATCAAAAGACGATAGAGAAAAAATACAGAAATCGGATAAGAAACGCTCACGGCTTGATTCTCTCTCTCTCTCTCTCTCTCTCTCTCTTGTTTAGGAGTCCTCCCCATTACAGTGATTTCGTGTTGTGATTTCTTCAAATTGTGATGAATATCTCAAAGAAGAAAACAAACATTGAAACAAAAACGAACATTTAATAAATTGTGCAAACTTTCAACATCACGTTTTTCCATCACGTGACACGTCGATCTTCGTTGGAACATGTTCGTATAAAATGCATTGCATTTTCATAAAACTTTTTTTTACAGTTCTAAATTAGGGACAGAAAGAAACTCTAATACGTGCACTGTAATATGAAGGTATCAAATGAGATTCAAGGAGGAGATTTTTTATTTCATCAAAGTATTAACATCGTAATTGCAGGATGAACATTCTTTTCTCTTGGTACTCTTTTCGACAGATCTTCGTCCGGTGTTGCGAACAATGTTTTTACGCCTTTCAGTGCTGTTCGGACGGGAATGTCCCATTTGGGCCCTCTAAAGGTAAGTTCGTATCATTCTAAACATTTGGAATGATGAATTACCATTTCCTTATGCTTTGAAAGTGCGGGTTACGAAAGCATTGCCTAAAAGTGTAGCAAAATTCTTTGCCAGATTTTGGGGATATTTTTGTAATTTTGAAAGCTAATATTAATATGGCAATTTTTGATAAGTTGAATTCGGACGATGACGTGGAAACTCACCCGATTTAAATCCATAGGAAACTCTGGATGCAAATGTGAAATAACGAGCTGAAGTAGCTCTTTGCATTATTCAAAGAGGCCAAGACCGAAATTCGAGAGAAATATTGGCCAGAGTGATCAAAGAAACTTTACAAAACATCGAGATTTACAAAGAGTAATTTGGTCGACTCCTGCGTTCCTTTCAAAATCGCGTTAATAATAAATGTTAATGATGATAATGATAAGCTTTATTGGCAGGATATAAATCCCATAGAAGAGTATTATATTGTTGAAGGTAATAAACGATAAGATAAATCAAACAATAATAAATTTAAAAAACTAAAAATTGTGACTAAACAGAAATAAAAATAGGACACGTAATGAGACAAGTAATAATAAAAATTACTCAAAGGATAATGATAATGATAACAATGATAACGACCATGATAATGTTTATTGGTAGGAGACAGATCCCATAAAATAAAAAGGTAGAGTATCCATGAAGGTAAATCAACGATACAACTCCTTAAACAATAAAATTTAAAAATAAAAACAAAAAATGATTACGGTATTAAAGAAATAATAACCTTTGGTAACTTTTGGTTTGCTTCCGCCCGAATTGTTTATTCTGACGAAGGTCAAGCTTTTCACTCCACCTCAGACCAACAGTTTAACGCGGAATCCTAACCACGCCCCACCAGCACCCCAGCGTCTTAACCACTAGGCTACCCAGGCTACCTATTTATCTACCAACCACTTTCTTTATTGTGTGGAAGGATGAACAGCTGGGTTTTGCTGCGCGCCGCCTGCCGTCACCGATTCTCGATCCCGTGGTCGATGGATTCGTAGTCAGCGATGCTAATCACTACACCACCGAGGCGCATAATGATAATAATACACGTAAAAAAACTGGAAATAATAAAATTAGTAATGACAACTTCATAAAAATAAAAAGATCATGTAATGGAGTGGCTATTTTTTATTATACAAAGCTGGGCACTTGCGGTTTTTTTTGCGGTACTGCGGTACTACCGCACTACCAAACCGGTACCGCATAACGCAGTACCGCAAAGGATCGCTGAAAGTACAGCCTGTACTTTCAGCGATCCTTTGCGGTACTGCGTTATGCGGTACCGGTTTGGTAGTGCGGTAGTACCGCAGTACCGCAGTACCGCAAAAAAAAACGCAAGTGCCCAGCTCTGGACCGTCACTCCGACTCACTCACTGGCTAATGTAGGAGTTGAGTGGAGCTAGAGACAAGCACTTTCATACCAAGAGGTCCACATTCTAGAAGACATAAAAGGACTGACGAATAACTTGGACAATTGGACTGTCTGAGTTTTTAACTCTTCGCATTAGATGAGTAGACTGTATTGAGTACGTCTTGTTACCTCAGGGGGGAGGCTAGGAACTTTGCGGTTAGCGAACATTTGAGAGGCTGAGCATCTTGGAGGTAACTTATGTAGCAGTCTATAAGGTCCGTTGTAAAGCAAATTGACGGTTTTGTAGGAGCCTTTTTTATAATTAACCCAGTGTTTTTGCCCATAAATATTAGTGTAGAAAAGGAGGTGCCACGGTGCCACGGGGTGGGGTGGAGGGGAAGCTCTTAGTAGGAAAGATGGGGAAAATATAAATAAATAAAAAATAATTAACTTACTACGTTAAATTCTTGTCTCTATCAATTTATATATATATATATATATATATACACAGGGCGTCCCAAAAAAATGTATACACACTTTAACAGCTGATAGCTCAATTGATGTTTCTTTCTTTCCAAGTTAAACCCATTAGAATTAATAATGGCAGTCAGACTAAGCTTTGAACAAAGGAAATTCATTCTAAAATGCTACTGGAAGTGTGAAAACGCAGTTGAAGTGCAAAGACAGTTTAGGAGGGAGTTTCAAACAGATCCACCAACGCGACTTACCATCACTCGAATTAGAGATAAGTTTGAAGCCGATGGAACTGTTCAGAATGTCCACAAGAAGCGTTCCGGAAGACCACGGACATCGACAAGCCCCACAAAGCAAGAAAGCGTACTGGAAACGTATCACCAAAGTCCAAGAAAATCTGTGCGGCAAGCGAGTCGTGAGGTAGGAATTTCAGAATCGTCTGTCCAACGCATTTTGGCGCTGTCAATGGAAAAGTTACATTCCAAGATTAGTCCATGCTATTAATGAAGATGATCCGGACCGAAGAGTGGAGTATTGCGAGTGGTACTTGGCACGATGTGGATGTGGACTGGACGAAGGGGTTTCGTAGATACCCTCCGCGTTCACCAGACCTCACACCACTAGACTTTTTTTTATGGGGATACTTAAAAGACAAAGTCTACGCTATAAAACCTGCAACAGTCGCTGAATTGAGAGCAGCCATTGAACGAGAATGCACACAAATACCAAACGAAATGTTTCGTGATGTTTGCGATTCCATTGCTTCGCGTTATCAGCAGTGCCTGGACCAGAACGGACGTCAGTTTGAAAACAGGCGTTGACAAAACAATTAAATAATGTCTGTAGATTCTATTACATTTTGAAAATGAAATGTATTTTAATAAACACTGCCTTTATAATTATTTAAAGTGTGTATACATTTTTTGGGGACGCCCTGTATATATATATATATATAATATCGGGTGGGTAAAAAAAAGGGAGACCTCAAACTTTGGTTGTAAAATCCAAAATTATGGTCAGATTTCAGTATATTTATCACACCCCACAACTAAGTAAATTTCTTATACGGTGAGTGGATTTCAAAAGATCCCGGGTTCGATTCCAGGGTGGTTACCTCATTTTTTCATTTGTTCGTTCTCCCTCCTCATCTTGCGCGGTATGTTCTTCTATACAAGCGTCGTTCTTTACGTTAATTATACTGTGTGTTGTTTGCAGTTGAAATGTATATAATGTGCGGCATGCGGGAGGTGCCTTCTCTGGGCATTGGTTTCTGCGCGTATGTAGGAGAATTACGACTTCTGATCGAGTGAGGGTCATGGTGTAGTGGATATCATATCTGACCGGCAATCGGAAGATCCCGGGTTCGATTCCCGGGTGGTTACCTCATTTTTTTCATTTGTTCGTTCTCCCTCCTCATCTTGCGCGGAATGTTCTTCTATACAAGCGTCGTTCTTTACGTTATATATATATATATATATATACTGGGTGATCCAGATAAATGGGACCCATAAAAAAAAGCCAAATATTCTTAATATTTAATTCCTTTCATAAAAACTATATATCATTCGAAAGAGTAGAGTTACAAGTTTATTATGAAATATTTATTTTTAAAAAATGACTCCTTTTAAATGTGCTCCATTAGTTGCCAAGCATTCCAGTGTTCTCGCTTGTAAGTTCTGCATCACTTTTGCGAGAGTGTGCGGTGGTATGGCCTGTATCTCATTTGTGATGGCGGCCTTCAATTCTTGCAAGGTCGTTGGGTTATTTCTGTAGACCCTACTCTTTAAATATCCCAGAGATAATAATCTAAGGGAGAAAAATCCGGAGACCTTGCGGGCCATTCAACGTCTCCAAATCTTGAGATTAACTCGCCTGGAAACGTTTGACGCAAAACTGCCATGCAGTTCCTCGTGGTATGGCAGGTAGCTCCGTCTTGTTGGAACCAGTGGTTTTCTAGACAAAGATCTCTTAATTTAGGAATAAGGAAATCGGTCAACATTTTTTCGTAGCGATCACCATTTACAGTGACCGTGTTTCCGGTGGAATCCTCGAAAAAGTACGGCCCTATGATCTGAGATGCAGTAAGACCACACCAAACAGTTACACGCTGACTATGCAACGGGACTTTGGTAATATTCAATGGATTTTCTGTTGCCCAGAAACGACAATTTTGTTTGTTTACAGTTCCATTCAAGTGAAAATGGGCTTCTTCTGACATAATCAAAGTTGCTAGAAAATTGGTGGTGTCATTTACCTTCTGTTGGATCCATTGACAGAATTGTCGTCTTCGTGCGAAATCTCCATCGTTTAGTTGTTGCACTGTTTGAATTTTATATGGAAAGAGCATTAAATTTTGCTTGAATATACGGTGTTGTTGTTGTTCCATATCCAACTCCTAACAGCTGAGAAGCACGTCTGATGCTTATGTTAGAATTATCCTGTACAATTTCATGAGTTCTGTTAATGATCTCGTCTATCCTTGCTGTGCGCACTCTTCCAGTTGGTTTTCTTTTTCCAATGCTGCCAGTTAGGGAAAAATTTCTGACACACCGACGGATTACTTTCTTAGAAGGTGATTTTGACATCTGAAAATTTGTCTTGAAAGATCTTTGAGCTGAAACTACACTTCTTCCATGCTCATAATATTGCTCAGTTATGAAACGCAGCTGTTCCACAGTCCATGCAGTCATCTTGAAGGGTTAGTTTTAACTCTTTTATTTTGTTTTGTATCTTATCTTGTCTTGTATTGTCAAAACCTATACAATCCTGTACAAACTTATAACTATCCTCTTTCGAATGATGCGTATGATTTTATAAAAGGACTTATACTTTAAGAGTTACAGGGGTTTCTTTTGGGTCCCATTTCTCTGGATCACCCTTTATATATATATATATATATATATATATATGAATTGATAGAGACAAGAATTTAACGTAGTAAGTTAATTATTTTTTATTTACTTATATGTCCTACGTATACTTTTACTCTGGACATGACACCCCTCATTAAGACCATATTTTCTTCAATGTTTCTCCGCGCTCTTAGGATCGCCAGTCCGGAATACATCGATGCCGAATTGGAAAAAATCAACGGTATTGGAAGTGATCTGTGCTACCCACCTGCGTTTATGGAATCTTGTCTTAACAAGGCAAAACGAACCTTCTATCGTGTGAATAATAACACTCGCACTTTGTCAAAGAATATTTTAGTACTTCCATTTTTCCCAGACTTTTCAGGCATTGCTAATGTACTTAAACTTTTGGATATTAATGTAGTATTTTCATATAACAATATTGTGAAAAATATCATAGTAAAAAATAGCCCTACCAATAATTCAGGCATTATCTATGAAATTGGTTGTAAACAATGTGATTCCTTTTACATTGGTCAGACGGGAAAGGATTTGCACACGCGTGTAAAACAGCATCAATATTCCGTTAGAACGGGACAGTCATCCAATGCCCTTTTTGTCCATTTGTCAGAGTTATCCCATTGTATTGATTGAAATAATGCTTCAGTTTTGTTTCACTCTAGCAACATTGTTAATAGAAATATTCTTCAGTCTGCTATTATTCAACTTACAAATAACTTTAACATGAACAAAGGTCTTTTTCAACTCGATCCCGTTGTTTTGAATTCGTTCAGAATGGATTTAAACAAGAAGGGCAGAGTGCTAAACCTTTAGTAATGCTCCCTTATAAATTTGTATGCTCCTCTTACAATTTTTTTTTTCAATTTATTTTTATTTTTATTTCTTTATTTTTATTTTTTTTTGTGACCTATATATCATTTAGGCATTATCTATAAAATTGGTTGTAAACAATCCATTTGAGCTTGTGTTGAATTCGGGCAAAGTGCTAAAATTGGTAGTTTTCCTTACAAATGTGTATGCTCCTCCCACAATTTTTATTTCTTTATTTACTATATATATATTTTTTTTGGTAACTTATATATAGTCTTGAACTCTTTATTTACTTCAGTGTTCCTGAGGATGTCATTAGACGAAAGCGCTTGAGCACCACTCTGTGTTTCCTTTCCCTCGTGGTTTTATTTATCATATATATATATATATATATATATATATATATATATATATATATATATATATATATAAGTATTGTAGCGAACATACGCAACGCCTCACTGACTTTACAGTATGTTCTGCTGTTTTTAAAGAAACCCCAATATTGTAAATAAGAACAAAGAACCAATAGTGCCATGTGTCCGACAGTGCCATACATTCAGTGATGCATTACATCCATTCTTCAAATTTATGAAATAGAAGTAAGGTGTGATTTGCACTGAGAAATTGGACTCTCGTCAAGCGATACTTTTGGCTTGAATTAAGATTATGAAACCAAATTGAATTAACGAAACGACACTCTTCATAATAGTTAAGAATTTTGGAATGTTGAAACCAAATTCATTCTATTTCATAAATTTTGAGACTCTAAATAAGAGTTTAAAAAGGGAACTTTTTCCATCTGTCCAATTCATATTCGATTGTCGACGGAAAGGATTCGGCGAACAAGAGGTTTCAAATTCTTTTTGGAAAAGAAATGAAAAAGATAAGAAAAGGCCCCTAGCGCCAAAAGGGCGCCATTCGACTCTGTGAAGCAAATGGCTATCTCAGCGGAATGTCATATTTGGTACCCTCCTTTGTAACGAGCATTAACTGTCCCGATTTTAAAAGGAAGGTATTGTTACAGTGTAAGACTGAAAAAACAGTTATGTCACTGTTCAAGATATTAATAAGTTTCCGCTAGCGTGAATTATAAACATAAATGTCGTGTTCAGCAGCAAAACGTATGTCGGTGAACGAATATTTAAACCTTTTTTAAAGTTCAAAATGTGTCTCACTTATATTCTTAAGTACTCTTACTGCAAAATGTTAAAGTGCAACATTGCAATGCAACACTGCATGCAACATGATGAGAATGTTTTGAAACCCCCTCAGCCCCCCCCCCCCCCCCAAATTATATATTTGAAATATATATATATATAAAAGGTTGTAACTTATATTCTGCACAAATTTGCTCGAATTTTTAGTTTATTCAGAACAAAAATTAAATGACATAATGACAAATTAATCATCAATATAATTTCCTTCTTTTTTTATAACCTCCTCCCACCTGTAGAAAAGTTTTTTTTATGCCACGTTCGAAGAAATCCCGTGGTTTCGAGTTAAAAAAAGTGATCACTTCGTTTTCGATAGCTTCCCTGGATTGCAACTTTTGTCCATCTAGGTGGTGTTGCAGACTTCTGAATAATGGTAGTCTGAAGGTGCGATATCCGGAGAATAAGGTGGATGAGACATTTTTCCCCAACCAAATGCCTCCAACTGGGCAGTGGTGATTCGAGCAGTGTGAGGGCGCGCGTTATCCTGGTGGAATAGAACACCTCTGCGATTAATTAATGCAGGACGCTTTTCTTGTAATGCCATCTTCAATCGTTGGAGTTGTTGGCAGTAGACTTCAGCTGTGATTGTTTGGTTATCTGGCAGAAACTCAAAATTAATAATTCCTTGCATATTCCACCAAACGCATAGCAAAATTTTCTTTGGATGGGGTCCATTCCTTGACTGAGGTTCAGGCTTTGTTTCATGCCTAAGCCACTGATGTCGACGCTCAATATTGTTATACAGAGGACCCATTTTTCATCCCCAGTGACGATCCGATTTAAAAACGGTGCCTGCAGTTGCCGAGAATGCAGTGATGTGCAAATATTGATTCGATGTTGAAGATTCGCTTGTGACAAATCATGCGGAACCCATTTTCCAACCGTTTACTACTTTTCGCTAACAGCTTCAAATGCCGATGAATGGTCATATGGCTAACGCCGAGTTGCAGGCCAAGTTCTCTTACAGTTACCTTTGGGTTTTACTCCACTGTTGCTTTCAGCAACTCTTCATCTAATTCATTTGGTCGTCCTGTTCGTTGATTATAATCTTTCAGACTGAAGTCTCCATTTCTGAACTTCTCAAACCATCTCCAACACATCAATTCGCTCACAACATCATTTCCATAAACTCTTTGAATGTTTTTTGCAGATTCACTAGCGTTAGATCCTTTATGGAACTCATACAGCACCACATGTCGAATATGCGCGTTCGTGGGCTCCATGTTTTTCAATTACTGTAATATCGTAGGGGTGGCGTTGTAACTGTATGAAAAACACCAGAGAAAATATTCATTAGCCTACTCCTATACTAGCCTAAACCTACACTAGCTTAAGTCATTCTGTATCATTCTGTATCGTGATAAAACCTGTGCGAATCTGTCGCCGCGTGTATTTTGCAACATTTCTAAAACTATTTCACATTATCTTGAGGTTATTCTATTATCTATCGCTCGTTTTCTAATCGAGTAGAATTTATGTTACAACCTGATATATGAGCTGTATGTATATGAACTCCAAGGGGTAACCTAGCCTGGCTGCTGAGGCCCACAAAAAAATATATATATGTATATGGGTGTGTATGCATGTATAGAAAAGCTTCTTTTATATATATATATATATATATAATATATATATATATATATATATATATATATATATATAATATATATATATATGAGCTGTATGTATGTGAACTCCAAAGGGTAACCTAACCTGGCTGCTCAGGCTCACCTAAAAATATATATATATATATATATGTATGGGGTGTGTAAATGTGGGTAGCCTAAAATAAAACACAAGGAGAGAGAGAAGGTCCATCCATTCGTAGCCACGGAGCAGCGCATAATGGTGTCTTCAGCATCACAGCCATTCGCCTCACAGCCAGTTGTATAGGGCGTACACAGTTATTTACGTATATATAAACTAGAATTAGCATCGCTTTGCCTCAAAAAGCACACACGTAAAGGTGAATTAACGCAGTTCTCTCCCAAAAAATACACGCAAACCCTTAGAATACCTCGCAATTACACTGACAGGGTTGCCGAAATTGGTACAATTGTACCAAATCTGGTTCATTCGACCCTATCTGGTACATTTGGTACAACCTTCCTAAAATTTGGTACAATTTGAACATTTTATTGAATGAAGTACTAATCACTTCGATTTTATACAGAAACGAATATACCAGGCACTTAGGTGCATATCTTTCCTAATTTGCTTTTTAGATACAATTCAAATCTAGCGCCAATTGAAAATCGGATGCAAAATGTTTTCATACGTTTTAACGTGAGTTAGAGTGAGGCACTAAAATCTGTTAGTGGCAGGCTTTATCATGTTGATCGTAGTGGTTTCTTAAAATTTATTTTTCAATAAGAAATTTTAACAAGTGTTTTCGAGTGGACCCTTTTTACAATGAGCGGACAGAGCGGTAAAAGAAATGTAGATAATACATCTGATGATTCAGACAGTAGTGATAAGACTACGCCACCTGAAAAAGCACGGAGCCACGTTTACGAACACAAATTCCAAGAGAGGTGGTTACACGATGAAAGATTTTGCTTTTGGATAACTAGAAGCAAACAAAATAAAAACAAAGCATTTTGTAATTTGTGCAAGTGTGAAGTAGTAGGTAGTGTATCAATACTTGAAAGACACAGTAAAACAGAAAAGCATTTGAAAAGGAAATGTACAGGCGCTTCATATCGTCTAACATGTTTAAAAATTTAGAATTGCTTGAAGCCCTAGATCCCACAAATGTGAGGGAAGGAAAGCCTAGCTCTATAATTCCTTTAGCAATAAAGTTCCCCAATATAATTAGTGAAGAAGAGTATGAAGATGTAAATAAAGAATGGCGAGAACTAACCGTTTATGATATGCCACTTTCATCTGACAAGGTTAATGAACCGGAGAAATTTTGGTATGCAATGTCCATGGAAAAATGTGGTGACCAACCTCGATTCCCAGCTTTATCAAAATTAATGCTTAATCTAATGTCTTTGCCCCATTCATCTGCCGCTGCTGAGAGAATATTTTCCCAAGTAACAAACATCAAAACAAAAAATAGGTCTCGACTCAAAACACATACCCTCAATGGGTTACTTCACAGCAAAAATTTATTAGAAACTTGTGAATGTAAATCATGGCAGCCCTCTCAGAATCTGGTTGATAGTGTAACAAATAAGACATTAAGACATGGCGTTTGAATGAACGCTTAGAAGACATGGAAATGGCTCAGTTTTAATAAAGGTACATTGTTTCTGTACATTTTAAATATTTGGTACAAGTTTATTAAAATTTGGTTCATTTTACTATCTTCATTTGGTACAATATGAAAAACTTCAGTGGCAACCCTGATTACACATAGCCCCATCTCAACAAGCACATAACGTACACGGTGAATTAAAACGTTTCTATTTATTAAAATAGATGCAAACCCTTATAATACCTCACATATATGCCATACCTCATAACCACAGACAACCCCACCACCAGCCATTAGACCGGTAAGGTCTTAAAAAATAGCCAGATAATATAATTATCAAACTCGTGACAGAAAGCCATCAAAAGTGCCAGGGTTGTGATGCATGGGAATCCTGTCGTTCTTTCAAACAAAAACTGAAACAAAGTAAACCAAATTTAAAGCAAAAACAAAATTTTTGCCTTAATCTGGAAATATAGTTTTAAATCTTATTATAAGAAATATTAATATAATTTTATAATAAAACTAGATTTTAGTTTTAGGGCTAACTTATTCATTTTTTATAAAAATATCCTGTTTTGGAACGGATCCTATGTTTCACTATATAAAAAATCGGCGAGCTCAGTCAATTAACTTCAGAAATAAATGCACGGATATTTAAAAGGCAAATATACACAGGGAAAATATATATAAATAGATTCCTTTAATTTCTTTAGTAAATGGCAACACGAATGCAAGAGCAGGATAATAATTGCCTTATAATGTGTAAAAATTTAGAAGCTAAGTGTCCAGCTGGTGTGAAAAAGTTGCCAGCGAGGTCTTTAAACCAATAATATTTTTCTAAACGTATATTATAAAGACGTTAATCAAAATATGCTAGTGAATTTGTGTAAATCATTTTTGATACATGGGTGGTTATAATTTACTGTACGCTTAGTTTATAATACTTCCTTTAATCAGGTTTCCATCAGTTGTCGAAAAAGTTGTCAGATGCACCAAGACACAGGTCCTACCTAATAACTCTACAGTTATTAATGCAAAACACAATTCTCCCTTATATATATATATATATATATATATATTAATGTAAAGAACGACGCTTGTGTAGAAGAGCGTTCCGCACAAGATGAGGAGGGAGAACGAACAAATGAAAAACGAGGTACCTCCCAGGAATCGAACCCGGGATCATCCAATTGCCGGTTAGATATGCTATCCACTACACCAAGGTCCTCGATCAATCAGAAGTCGTAATTATCCTACATACGAGCGGAATCAAATGCCCTGAGGGGGCACCTTCGCATGCCGTACATACGGGCTCCAATAAACCTTAGCCCCCCCCCCACCGCCCATGGCCTAAACCATTAGAGGTACAGTAAAACTAAACATAACTTACAAAAGAGAATTTAATCCTGCATTTAATGAGAAACAATTAAAACTTGGTGTTCCCGCCATTGGCTTCCAAGACAGCCTGAATTCGCTTTGGGTAGCTTGCCAAAAGTGACGTGAATAGATCTTGATCGTTAAGCAAATTTGCTAAACAGTTTCAATGTGTTGCGTCATTGTATCCTTCGAAAATCGATTTGCTGCAGGTTCTTGAAACAAGAGACATTCAACCTTGTCCTTTATACTGATCCAATGTGTTCACAGACGTTCAGGTCAGGAGAATTTCCTGGCCATTCTTCATTTCCAAAGAAATCGATCTCATGGTTCCGCAACAACTGTTGAGTGGCTAATGCCTTAAAGCAGGGGGCCTTATCGTGCAGAAGTGTGACCTGATCGACGTCCATAACATTGTTTGGGTTTCTTAGAAAAGGAATGACATGCTGGGATAGAATAATATCACGAAAATACTGTCCATCCCAACTTTGATCATTTGGCTTCAGCACCCACATGAGCTTTTTTGCAGTGAACAAAACAAACACACCAACACAGTCTGGACCTTTTAATAATTCGCGATAATGTTCATTGTCATCGATTTCATCTGGTGTTGTGGCCCACACTCGATCATTTTGGTAGTTAGGCCGACGTTTACGTAAACAAAAAATTCATCGGAGACAGCTAAATGCATGAAATCATCCACATCCCAATCTTCAAGATAATGGGCAAACCACATTCTGTCATCGATGTTAAGTTGAGTTTTTCTTGGCTTTGGAAGTTCATGCCAAGGCTTTAAACCTTGCCTATGACGGTACAGTCGAATGATCTCACCACTAACGATCTTTCCTCCCAACACTTCGATCTCTCTAGAAAGTTTAGCACAGCTGTTTTTCCGCTTACGCGTACCGCTTTCAATGATGTCCTTTGTTTCCTGAGAGAGTGGCAAATTTGGGCGCCCAGATTTGGTTGTATCAATTTCACATTCATCCAAAGTTTTATTCCAATTTCTTTTGACGAAGTCCTCACTTCTTCGCAACTTTTTGGCAACCCATGAACGTGTTATAAAGGTGGCTCCAGCATCACGAGCTTCCCGAAATGTTATTGCTCGTATGCGATCTATCACACGTTGCCAATCCGAATCACCAATTAATTGAGAAGCCTTTATATTATCACTTTATCAGCTAGAGTAATTTTAATACCTGCAATAAATAAAGAATTTTATATATTTTTATAATCACTAAAAACTATTTCGATATAAGTAAACATGTAAGCTGCAAATGGGGAGGCTAAGGGTTTTTGGAACCCTTTATATACATTTTAACCGCAAACAACACACAGTATAATTAATGTAAAGAACGACGCTTGTGTAGAAGAGCGTTCCGCACAAGATGAGGAGGGATGATTCCGCTCGTATGTAGGAGAATTACGACTTCTGATTGATCGAGGACCTTGGTGTAGTGGATAGCATATCCGACCGGCAATTGGATGATCCCGGGTTCGATTCCTGGGAGGTACCTCGTTTTTCATTTGTTCGTTCTCCCTCCTCATCTTGTGCGGAACGTTCTTCTACACAAGCGTCGTTCTTTACATTAATTATACTGTGTGTTGTTTGCAGTTAAAATGTATATATGTACGGCATGTGAAGGTGCTCCCTCAAGGCATTTGATTCCGCTCGTATGTAGGAGAATTACGACTTCTAATTGATCGAGGACCTTGGTGTAGTGGATAGCATATACGACCGGCAATTGGATGATCCCGGGTTCGATTCCTGGGAAGTACCCTCGTTCCTATTGTTGCTATATCTAATTATTAATTTCACACAGTAACCCCTTCATTTTCCACCTAGACGTTTTCTGTATTTGCGTTCGATTATACAAGTACACAAGGGCTGCTTATTGACTACAAATAGCTTACGGGAAGCCATTTATAGATCTTGGAGTTCTTAACAATAAATTCAATAACATAACGGCGAAGAGGTTAAAGTATATGTAAGTTTCCCTAACGTTTTATCTGCAACGAGAGACATTGTTGCCATACCGGTATCTAATTATTTATTACCGCTCGATTTCACGCAGTAACCCCTACATTTGCCGCCTAGTACCGTTTTCTCCTTTAAACAGTTTCCTTGTATCTCATAACTAACGTGTATATATATATATATATATATATATATATATATATATATATATATATATATATACAAATTTTTTATTAGCGTTCCACTATAAGGCAAATAACAGCAGTTGAAGAAGAGCATAAACTAAAAGAGACATTGACTACTCATTAATTAGAAACTAAATTGAACTAAACATTTTAGGACGGAAAGCATAGTAGATTTGGTCTAGTATGGATGGTTGCTTATGAGGCACCCTTAAATATTAATTGATTTCAATAAAACTTCTTTGGTACACTTTTTATATTAATAGGAAAAAAAATGCGGGAGTGAGACCCCCAAATTTTGGTTGATTGGGTGGTTCTTAGATGTATAGGAAAAATTAAATATATAAAATTTCGGGGTTTCTTCCCCTCATTTTTTTTCCTATTGATATAAAACGTGTACTAAAGATTTTTTTTTTAAAATCAATTAATATTTAAGGGTGCCTCATAAGCAGCCATCCCTACTAGGCCAAATCTACTATGCTTCCATTCCTAAAATGTTTAGTTCAATTCAGTTTCTAATTAATCAGTAGTCAATGTTTATTTTAGTTTATGCTCTTCTTTAACTGCTGTTATTTGCCCTTATAGTGGAACGCTAATAAAAAAATCGTATATTTATGTTTCAATAATATAATTAACTAAATTTGAGTCCTTGTGCGGCACCAATAAGAATATTTATATTTACTTGAGATTTTGCATATTTTGTTTTTCTGTTAAATGGAATATGTTGAGGGGGTGAGACGGTGAAATTTCCAATTTCGAAAAATAAGAACCACCCCTAATATATATATATATATATATATATATATATATATATATATATATATATATATATATATATTAGGGTGGTTCTTATCCCACAGCCGTTAAAACTTAATTTAGTTTATAGTCCGGTAGCACAGACCCTGATTTTACTGGAACCCTTCATTGTTTGTTATAAAGCAAATTTTTTACATATTTTGAAAGCTTATACCACCCCATTCAAGATTCCATCGGGTGTACACCTGACCCCCGCTTGGCTTTTTCAATATGGCCGCCATTTTCCAAGATGGCCGGCGAAACTGAAAAATCCCATATCCTGGTCAATACTTGATGGATTTTGATGCTTGGTGTCATTTCTAGGGTTTTTTAGGATGATGAGTCGATCTGGAGGGGTTGTAGATACTTTGGGAGTCGTTTTGACCCACACCAAGATCATCAAAATCCATCAAGTATTGACCAGGATATGGGATTTTTCAGTTTCGCCGGCCATCTTGGAAAATGGCAGCCATATTGAAAAAGCCAAGCGGATGTCAGGTGTATACCCGATGGATTCTTGAATGAGGTGGTATAAGCTTTCAAAATATGTTAAGATTTGCTTTATAACAAACAATGCAGGGTTCCCACCCCGTGCAACCGGACTATTACTGGAAGACGAAATTATAATTTATAATGCAGCCAAAAAGGAAATCGGGGATGTAGGAATTCCTCGACACGTTTATAAAGATTCGAATCCTTCATTCAGAGTTTGTTTCGTTTATTATTTATAACCTCATGAATTTTTATGAATTTTAAAAATGGTATAGATAAATTAGAGACGGCAATTTATTTATTTATTTAATGAATGGGCTTTATTTCAACGAAAAAAAGTTCTCAAGTAGTAAACCGGTATGCCCGTAAGTAGGCTTAATGGTTTAAAGGGTAGACGTAGCCTATCCTACCTAATTAACACAAAACTATTTAGCAGTATCAAACCAGCCTACATAACTTAAGTTGAGAATATACGCTATTTACCATCTATTTACTACTAATTATGATGATAAAATCTTTCTCCATACATCTCATAGCTACCGTATTCACCCAAAATTAATGATTTTTAACAGTTTGAACAGACACATTGCAGCGCCCTTCAAGCACAGTGAATTTTACATAATTTGATTAACAACTCTATATTTATCCCAGAACATACTAGCTTAAATAACCAAAATAAAAAAAAACCGGATTTACTACTTGAGCAGCAAAGAGATTAAGCTAGCCAACTTTATAAGTGTAAATAAAGCCAAAATACTTATTGTGATCATTTAGGGTACCCAATTTATATAAAAACTTGTACACCAAGTTTGCCTGTTCGTATATTTCAATTAATACTTATTCATGAATTTATGTAAACCTATCATTCTCTAAACCATTTTAGATACATGGAATACAGAGTCAATTACAAGAAGAAATGAGTATAATTTGAAAGTCAAAACCTTTTAGGGCTTTCTGAATTGTAGCATATTTACCAGGGTTTTTTTTGGTGGAAGGAGGGGCCAAGGGAGACTGCCTGCAAAATACCCCACCCATACAGGAAGAAAGGCCAAAAACAAGGTTCAAGGTTTCAGGTGCCGAAGTACTCTGCATTTGAAAGATTGGAGGTCATAGGCAGGGTAAAGACGGATTGGGGAATCATATATTCAGTACACATATAAATCC
This sequence comes from Bathynomus jamesi, assembly GCA_023014485.1. Classification (NCBI taxonomy): domain Eukaryota; kingdom Metazoa; phylum Arthropoda; class Malacostraca; order Isopoda; family Cirolanidae; genus Bathynomus; species Bathynomus jamesi. The sequence goes on along the minus strand of JAJOZX010002897.1, from coordinate 434,523 downwards.
AACAATAGGTTCTTTGTTAGCCTTAGCTTCTGTAGATCTGTAGATCGTAAAGAAAGACACTCCGCTGCATGAAAGATTTCTATATTTTAATAAAATGAATAACAAAGTAACCAGCCATATATGAAGTCATCTAAGCTCCTACTATTTACCAAATTCTTATACTCTATGACTAAAACAAGTATCCCTTTGTTACAGTAACTTATTCTCACTTAAGGCCAAGTCGACAAGAAATAATGGTCTTAAACTGGAACTAAAGACATTTAGGACCTCTGTCATCCATTTATTAATTTCACAAAACACTCTCTCTCTCTCTCTCTCTCTCTCTCTCTCTCTCTCTATATATATATATATATATATATATATATATATAGAGCAGCCAACTGAAGTTGACAGAGTCGATTGCAAACAACCTACGCAATAATGCAATGTACCGTCAACATTAGCAAGCTCATCAAACCAAACTCGACAAAGATGACGTCATACCAAGCGAGCAAAAGATAACGTCACATCGCGAGAATCCACTCAAGGCATGTCCTCATACCTTCGCCTCAACGTCTCCTCGTTCTTCGAACACCAACTAGTGATCCACGCGTTACCATCATGTAAACATCATTCGTGCAAGGCCTCATTGGCCTTTTAATATCACTCATTTAACTTTATATAAAGATTATCATTGCCGTGCGTTATTAATTGTCATATTGTAAGCATTAATTCAAGTGTACACATTACAGTATTTCCAGTGTAAACAACCAACAATTCTGTCGCATTCATAAATCATTCGAATCAATTTATTTTGTGTTAAATAAAGGAAGAAAACTCAATCTATCAATCAACCTAATTAATAACTTAATGAATAACATTACTTTGATCTGAAAGATCTGGTGACCTCGGCCAAGCATTCATTAATAACTATTATCAAATAACGGTAATTACCATTATACCTTATAGTACATATTTACGCATCATACATGGTTACAAATTGACCAATAAATACAACAATTATAAATCTGGTAACTCTATATATACACACAGGGTGTTTCAGGAGGAAAGGTCAATACTTCGAGAGGTGATAGTATCGGTCATTGTGAGAAAAAAAGTTCATATGAACATGTGTCTAATTCTGAATGGTTACGGAGATAGAGCTGTTTGAATCTGATGCGCGCGCAGCTCTTCCTCCCCCTTCCCTCCCCTATAACCTTGAACCATGTAATCTGTAATGTAAGCATGTAACATAAGCCAATCGACAGCTGACTGTTGTGAGTGACATTGTTTGGTGTTTGAAGCAGTGTTAAAAATGCCACACACCTTCACACATGCCGAATATGCAGATATGGTGTGTCTACGGTTTTTGCGATGGAAGTGCAACAGCTGCTATTGCAGAATACCGTCGACGGTTTCCGAACCGCAGAATTCCGGATCGAAGAGTGTTTACCAGGGTTTTCAACACATTGCGTGAGATTGTACACTTCCCAGCGCTCATGTTCCATCTGAACGTGAAGGTCAACAAGATGTGGTTGAAGTGGAAAACATTCTTCAGTTGGTAGAGCGTAGTCCTACTACTAGCTCACGAAGAATTTCTACACGTCTCGGTGTACCACACACAAGAGTATGGCGAACATTACGTGAGGAAGGCTTACATCCATATCATGTACAGCGTGTACAACACCTTCAACCAGGAGACGCTGCCATGCGACTGGAATTTTGTCATTGGGTAAATGCTAATCGCGATTGGTTCAATTAATACTGTTCACCGATGAAGCTACTTTCACCCGTGACGGTATCAACAACACTCGTAACTCTCATCGGTGGTCAGACGAAAATCCAAATGCCACTGTGGAAACAAATTTTCAACATCGCTTCTCTGCCAATGTGTGGTGCGGTATCATCGATGATCAGCTGATTGGCCCTCTTACTTTAGAGAATCGTCTTACAGGACAAAGTTACCTAGAATTTCTGCAAAATGAATTGCCAGGACTATTGGAGGATGTTCCTTTGGCTACACGCGCTGATATGTACTTTCAGCATGATGGAGCTCCTCCACATTCTACCCGTCTGGTGATGCAATACCTAACTCAAACTTCCCCTGGTCGATGGATCGGCCGCGGTGGTCCCATTCAATGGCCACCAAGGTCTCCAGACCTCTCTCCGTTAGATTATTGTTTGTGGGGGTGGATGAAAAGTCAAGTTTACAAAAGAAAGGTGGATACACGAGACGAATTGCTCGCGCACATTTTGGATGCTGCTGCCCGCATAAAGGAACGTCAAGATCAACTCAGACGAACAACACGCGATCTTCGCACACGAGTTGCAAAGTGCATTGAGGTTGACGTTGGGATTTTCGAAAACGTATTGTAAACTGTAACAAATTTGTTATTTCTATATCTGATACCATTCAAAATGCCAATGTTTAAACATTAAATGTTAGAAACAGTAACTGATTTCTCTTTCTTGATTACCATTAACAATGCTTTTGTATTTGTAGATTCAAACAGCTCTATCTCCGTAACCATTCAGAATTAGACATATGTTCTTATAAACTTCTTTTCTCACAATGACCGATACTATCACCTCCCGAAGTATTGACCTTTCCTCCTGAAACACCCTGTATATATATATAGTAACGATAGAAGAGTTCTTCGAGATTCTTAATCCTCAGTAGGAATATAAAGACACGAGACACGACTCAGCATTTATTGGTCAAACGCTTCGGTCCGCTCCTCGGCGGATATATGGTATGTTCTGGTGTATATATATATATATATATATATATATATATATATATATATATATATATATATATATAGAGGGTGTCCCAGAAGTCTTGGAGGGTTTTATTTGGCTATAACGTTTTTCTTTTCTTATTAATTAATTTATTTGTATTTTTCAATTAAATACCCTTGCTGCGATTAATGAAAATGGAATCCAGTGCAACAAAGAGTGGCTATTGTGGAACTTTATTTGACAAACAACTCTTTCATCGTTGCCTTTCAAAGAGCGTTTAGATTAAAATTCAACACACGTTCTGCTCCTTCTGATCGAGCTATTCGACGATACGTCGATAAATTTCGTATGGGAAAGGGTCAGGGAGACGAACCACGTACTGGGCGTCCTCGCCTCGGACAAACCGAAGTCCAACTCGGGTTGTTGTTGTTGTTTAGCCGATCAGCCCACCCTGATCGAGCAAGCCGGCGGCACGCAGGTAACCGATCGCCCTCTTCGGAGTGGACCAGAGGTTCAACGTACTAGTGATGTTGTGTGGTGTTCTATGTTGTGCTAGAATGGTACAGTCTGTCATAATGTGTTCAATTGTTTGTGGTGTGTCCTGGCACAGGTGGCAGGTGTCGTCTGTGGAGTTGTCTAGTCTGTGTTTATATGTCTGTAATTTGGGGTGATGTCCACATCGGAATCGTGCTAAGTTAACTCGATCCGATCTGCTCAGGCTAATCTCTGACCTGTTAATGGGTGTCAGCTTCGCATCTAGGACAGCATTTGGACCGAGTCGTGTCGTTGCTTTGTGGATTAGGTGTGTGTGTGTGTGTGTGTGTTTTCTGTACTGTGTGATGTCTGTGGGGCGTGGTATGAAGTGGAATATTTGGTTATAATGTCTCTTGGTTTTACCTTAATGCTGCGAGGTGTCGGTGCATGATTGTACATGTAGTGGCAAGGGTGTTGTGGGTTAGTTGTCGCTGCTGTCATGAATTGTGTTCCCCTCATGTCTAAATGTTCCCTAACTTTCAGTATTTTTGTTTCTGTGTGCAGGTATTCTATTGGTGTTGTTTGAGTGCATCCTGTAATGATACGAAGTGCGTTGTTTTGTATTGTCTGTAAGGTGTTTATTTGTGTGTTTGAGATAATGGGTGCCCAGCATGAGTTAGCATAGTCCATACCTGAGCGAATATATTGTTTGTATATGAGTGATGTGGTTTCCTTCTGGTGTCCAAAGTTTGTGCCTGTTAGTACCCTAAGCGTGTTAAGTCTTGACGTACATTTGTTTTTAATGTCCTGAATGTGGTTTGCAAAAGATAATGATGTGTTGTATGTGACCCCAAGTATTTTGGTCCTGTGAGTGTGTGGAATGTTGGTGTTGTTTAGTGTAAGCTGTGGAGTTATCTGGTGTTCTTTTGTGTTGCTTGTTAATAAGGTGATGGTTGATTTTGTGGGCGCTACTTTGAGTCTATTGTGTGTGAGCCAGTCTTGTATACTGTTTATGTATGTTTGTAGGTTATTTGTAGCGGTGTCGATGTTGTTGTGGGTGGATGTTAGAGTGATGTCATCTGCATATGATAATAAGGTAAGCTTGTTATTTATGGGTGTTGGAATGTCATGCATATATAAGTTGAACAGTGTTGGTGAGAGAACAGAGCCTTGAGGGACCCCGTTCTGAGAAAGCTTGTTTTTGGATGACTTGCCATTAAATGTGACATGCGAGTATCTTCCTGAAAGATAGTTGCTCAGCCACGTTTTGGTGTTATTCTGCATGTTTGTGTTGAGTATTTTGTTTATGAGAGGGAAGCGTGGGATAGCATCAAATGCTTTACTAATGTCTATTGTTGCTAATAGTGTACGTTGAGCTGGTCGTCTGGAGTTGATGCCATCTATGATGTGCTGCGTGAGGTTAGTGAGTAATGTCGTGGTTGAGTGGTGAGGTCTGAATCCATGTTGAGTAGGCGATAGTGGTATGTGTGGGTTGGTGATTTGTTAGATTAGTCTTTCTGTTACTTTGGAAGGTGTGCATAGTAAAGTAATGGGTCTATAGGAAGCTGGTTCTGTTGGATTTTTGTTTGGTTTGAGTAGTGTAATAATTTTACCTTGTTTCCATATGTCAGGAATAATACAGTGTTGGTATGAATATGTGCTGATATTTGTGAGAGCTAGTATTCCCTGTGGGCCTAAGTGTTTAAGTTGTATGTTAGATATGTTGTCTGGTCCAGTAGCCTTCGAATTCTTAATGTTTTTGATGATCTTGGTGGTCTGGTCTGTAAGAAGGGTGTAATGGTCGTGTCGAGTCTGTAAGTTTTCTTGTGTCTGGCTGTTTGGATAATGTAGGGGAACGTAAATTACACTAAGATAATGTAGGGGAGTGTAAATTACACTAGGCACCACAGGGGGATGTAAACTACATTTGCTCCCCTTTTTTATTTGATCCCCAAACAAAAAAATTATAGCCAAATAAAACTCCTCCAAGACTTCTGGGACACCCTTTATATATATATATATATATATATATATATATGAGAGAGAGAATTGTGCTTTGCATAAATAACTGTATATAAAGTTATTAGGCAGGACCTGTGTCTTGGTACATCTGACAACTTTTCCGACAACTGATGGAAACCTGATTAAAGAAAGTATTATAAACTAAGCGTACAATAAATTATAACCACCCATGTATCTAAAATGAGTTACATAAATTCACTAGCATGTTTTGATTAACGTCTTTATAAAATACGTTTAGAAAAGTATTATTGGTTTAAAGACCTCGCTGGCAACTTTTTCACACCAGCTGGACACTTCTCTTCTAAATTTTCACACATTATTAGGGCAATTATTATTCTGCTCTTGCATTCGTGTTGCCATCTACTAAAGAAATTAAAGAAATGTATTTATATATATTTTCCCTGTATATATTTGCTTTATACATATCCGTGTATTTATTTCTGAAATTAATTGACTGTAGCTCGCCGACTTTTTATATAGTGAAACATAGGATCCGTTCCAAAAGAGGATATTTTTATAGAAAATGAATAAATTAACCCTAAAACTAAAATCTAGTTTTATTGTAAAATTATATTAATATTTCTTATAATAAGATTTAAAGATATATTTCTAGAGTAAGGCAAAAATTTTGTTTGTGCTTTAAATTTGGTTTACCGTGTTTCAGTTTTTGTTTGAAAACAGATAGAATTCCAATTCATCACAACACTAGTCCTCGTGATGGCTTTCCGTCACGAGTTTCATAATTATATTATCTGGCCATTTTTTTTTAGACTTTATCGGTCTAATGGTTGGTAGTGGGGCTGTTTATGGTTGTGAGGTATGGCATGTATTTTTGATATGGGACTGTGTATGAAGGGGTATGTGAGGTATTGTAAGGGTTTGCATCTATTTTAATAAATAGAACTGTTTTAATTCACCGTGTACGTTATGTGCTTGTTGAGATGGGGCTATGTGCAATTGCGAGTATTCTAAGGGTTCGCGTGTATTTTCTGGGATCGAACTGCGTTAATTCACCTTTACGTGTGTGTTTTTTGAGGCAAAGCGATGCTAATTCTAGTTCATATGTACGTAAATAACTGTGTACGCCCTATACGACTGGCTGTGAGGCGAATGGCTGCCTTCTAAGCCTGATGGCTCTGATGCTGAAGACACCATTATGCGCTGCTCCGTGGCTATGAATGGATGGACCTTCTCTCTCTCCTTGTGATTTATTTTAGGCTACCCACATTTACACACCCACATACCTATATATATATATTTTTGGGTGGGCTTGAGCAGCCAGGTTAGGTTACCCCTTGGAGTTCACATACACACAGCTCATATACATATATATATATATACTGTATAAAAGAAGCTTTTTTATACATGCATACACACCCACATACATATATATATATTCTTGTTGGCCTGAGCAGCCAGGTTAGGTTACCCCTTGGAGTTCACATACATACAGCTCATATATATATATATATATATAAATTTTTTGGGGGCTGAGGTGGGGGGTACTCTCATCATGTTGCATGCAATGATGTAATGGTGCATTGCAATGTTGCACTCTAACACTTTGCCATAATACTACTTCCTATAACGCAGAATTAGGAATAAACAGTTGGAATTGCGTTTATTGTATAGAAATTTACGTCTTCCACACCTCTTTTCTTCCGATATACCTCGAGTGGTTTTGGGGTTTCATTAAATGCAGAGAAATAAAGAACGTTCATCACAATGAACTTCCGTTCAAGAGGTAACGTTATATGGAGTTATACTGTTATACTTCTCCACTATTAGTCAGGTAGCTTAGCGTAAAATTTTTGACAGAAGGGAAATGACTGGACCAAAGCATCAAAATTTTTTTGTGGCTCCAGTAGACCATAAACAATGAAATTTTGATAGGAGCCATTAAATCATTATAATTTTTCAGCCTCTTTTGATACAGAAACTAATTTTTAAGCCTATTAGACAAAAGTGCTGAATATGATGTTTGAAGACAATCTTTGGACGATTTGGACGATGATAAAATTAATGGAATATCGCCAGTATTGTGTATTGTTTATGTTAGGTACATTTTAGTGTGAATAAAATTGATTGCGGTTTTGAAATCCGACCTCCAAATTGAACTACCTTCCATTTATGGTTCCATATATTTTTACAAACACTATACATGATATACAAGTCAAACAAAACAACACTTGGAACACGCATAATTTGTTCGTCAATTATTGCCTAAATTTTCTAAACTGTATATATGCTGGATTCCATTGCATTATTCAGTCACAGGTTTTCAGTGAATGTGCAATGAACTCATTTGTCACACTTGCAGCTGCAAAGTTTCGTACATTTCCAGCCAGCCTTCTTGCATGAACATCTACCTGCGCAGCCACCTTTGCTTTTGCAGATACATTTCACCAGCTCACTGCAAGCTTTCGATGCCATTGGTAATGTTATCCATACGGGTGTCCACTGTGTATCCTTGTCTCTTGTCCATCCCCATTCCTCTGGAGTAGGGGCTTGCTGCTGAACCTGGTGACTTGTAGTCCATATCCCTGATTGGTACACAACACGCTTCGTGTGTTGCAGCAAAGCATCTTGAGACGGGGGTGTGTCCCATTGTCCTGTTTTTCTGACAGAAGATGTCTTTTCATGGCTCAATGACAAAGTCTAGGCTGCTGGTCTTGTCATAGAAGACCACGGTGTACCGTTCAATAAGTTTGAAGGTGCTGTCATCCGCATCCAGTTTTTGAAGGGATTTTTTGTCATGGAGCAGAAGGCTTGCGTTACCTCAGGATAAGACTGCCATGTTTGCCATGCCATTTTCTTCCCTCTTCCAAAGAACGACGAGACAGTGTTACATCCTGTGAAACTGTGAAAAGCAGGCAATGCCAGGAATTTTTGTGCTCCAAGAGTTCGAGATATATGATTAATGTGTAGATAGGTGAAAGTCTTTCCAGTACCCAGAGCTACCCATACATCTGCAGTGGGACATGCGTTCAGTAAGTGATGATACATCCTACTTAGGATGACAATAAAATCAGTGTCCACAGTACGAACCAGACATGTGGTGCAGCCACGTGCTAATGCATCTTGTAGATGAATTACTATCCTAGTATCCGCTTCCTTGTGATCACATAGTGGCATGGCATGATCTGATCACTTTACATCTTGTTCAGATGTTATGAAAACTTCTTCACCAGCAGTTGGCATCCATGTTTGCAACTCTGTCAGACAGAAATGCAAAAAGTTCCTGCTTGTTAGTGGAATCACAGAGGAATTCTTGCCAGTTTCTAGGAATTTTGTTCTTAGCAGCCACCTTCCTTCGAGTGCCTTTGCCTCTTTTCTCCCTCGTGGACGCCTTAATACTGTTATCGAGGTATGTGTCCCAGACAACGTCAATTCTCTTAGAAGTCTCCAACTGATTTGGAGTTTGAGTTTGGGGTCTGTTGGGGGTTGTCCAGAACTTTTGAATGCTTTTTCTTGGAGTTTGGCCAAAGCCAAAGTTGTGAGCATGTCTCGTTCTGGTGAGATAAGATACTCTCAGGAATGAGTCGGCCGTACCTTGTGATGCAACCCCAGCTTGTGTCAATACAGAAGTCCACCCTGAGCCTTCCAGATAGCCACCATATGTCCTCCACAGTGCCACCTCAATATGTAGACCACCAAATAGGATCACATATTTATCTTCCCCGTGTGTCTCTGGATTTGGCTGCAGTTGAGGCTCTCTTTTTGCAGGTGAATATGATGGTCTGTGAGATTGTCAGACATTTCTGTGAGTCTGTTGAATCTTGGTCTTTCAGGTTAGCTCGATTGAGCAACATGGAAATGAGCAATTTTAGACTGGTTGGTACTGACTTCTGTTGTCATTCGATAGGGAAACTCCCATGAAATTGATCCTTTTCAGAATTGAAAATATCTTGCCTCACAATCTTCGCAGCTTTCGCGAGAGTTAGGGTATCACTTTCATAGTTAGCAGTTGATACTTGTTTCAACATTTCCTGCATTTCCTGTTGGAATACAATAATGACATTCTTGCCATCATTCTGCTCTTGAGCATCTGGAAAGTATTTCAAAACTTTTTTCTTTGAAGTGAACCTTGTTGATTTCCTTTTCAACCCCAAGATCTTGAAGTCGTTTCCCATAAAGGTGACGCAGATCGAAACACTTGAAGTAGAACTGTCCATCCTTAACAGCATTTTCTATGTATGTGATGAGCTCTATAAAGACTCTGGTATGAACCTGGCGCACTTCTCGATGGAATTCAAACGAATCTCGACTTTGTCTCGTTACAGAGCGATGATGATTTCTGTATTTTGTCATACAGCTGTGGTGATATTTTGCTTCTATTGCGACAAGATGACCACCACCAATTCTGGTCATTAATGTTGTGTCCTGCAGATCTAATGCAAGCCTTCTTATATTAAGCTCAGCATCGTCAGTTCTGAATGCATGGAGTTTACCTTCGGCATTGCTGCAGACTACACATGTACTTTTATCTGGGGCCTGGCGTCTTTTATATCGTTTTCCCGCTTGCTTAGTGAATGTAATATATTCACATTGACGATAAAAATTGGTTCGAGTGTCTTCTGCGTGCAGCCAATATTTCACAAATTCTCACGTTGAACAGTAATTTTCTCTTTTGATTGAGGTGTTCGTAATCTGTCTTCTGTAGGAGAGACTCATCCGTTTTTGTTTTTGAAGTTACCTCATTACAAGAGAGTGTTCTTTCCTTGATGCGAAGGCAGTACTTACTCGACGAAGGTATTATAAGCCTCTTACAATAATGTCTTAATTACGTTAGTCCTTATTCAATTTGACTTTTTGATGTCGATGATGAAATAATATTTTCATAACAGGTCCTGGTAGACAGACGGCTTTCTCCAAAAAGTTCCTCGTGACTTAATTAACTTTCCAAGAGGGAAATAATTTAATAAAATTTGGCAGCTTTACAGTATGTGAAGTTACGAGGCAAATTTCGTTATCCTCGTCTTTGAAAGTGAGAAAAAGAACTTCATTTATTTATCGCTTTAATGAGAAAAGAGTTTTATAGCGGGTCGAATTTTCATTTTAGAAAAGAGCAAATGCTTTCGATTTCGAGAAAACGACTCATTAATAATAATAATAATAATAATAATAATAATAATAATAATAATAATAAAAATGGAAAACTTATTTCATGAGCTAAAGAATCACGAAATATATTCCTTTCAAATGATTGTTCGAACGAGCAAACGCTTTTCCGGAAAAGATTAACGGATTTGACGTATAAATAGACCACTATTGTGGGCACTTTTTTTAATAGAAATGGAAAGGGAGCTGTTAAATCCCCTTTCATCGATCTTTGATGTGTACTTACGTTCTGTGATGTCACGGATCAAAAAAAGGCTTGTCTATAAGAGCGCTCATCATTGACAGCAAAAGTTATGTTCAAAACGTATGTTTATTTTGAGGATACAAATTTTAAAAAAATCTTGCAAAATTTTTCATACTTTTCAGCAACAAGACTGACGAGGAAGTTTTTCATTAACCTTTTTATTTTCATACCAGTAAACAGCAAATCTTTACTTAACTCTTTCACTGCGTATTTAGATTTTGGAGGGTATCTCCAAAAGTGCCATTTACATTAAAAAACAAGGTTTTTGGTTCCTGAACCAAAATAGATGGTCCCTATGTATGTTTTTGCACTGAATCCGAATCTGTTTATAGAATTTTTCTATCACGTATAGATTTTGAGATATGACAGTTTCAGCTATATTGATTAACTGCAATTTCTATAAGCAAATTGCCGTTCATGAATTACACTAGTTTAGCATCCCTATGACAACCTATGGATTCTATCTTTCGACTGATGGAATCTTTTCACCAATGAAGTAATGAATACCACTACCTACATACTGTAAGTTATATCAGTGCCCATCAATATGTCGCAATGAGAGGGTAAAGCAGATTGCCTTAGTGCAAAATATATACAAGCTTTTATATTTAGTGGTAGTAAAAATGATAATGAATTGATAAATAGTGAATGTGACAGTGGTAGAGAGTTTTCAATTGAAAATGCTGCTTTGAATGATTTTTTGAGTGGAAGAAAAGGTTAAATATATTTAAGAATTCTAATTCGGATTCAGTGCAAAAAAATACGTAGGACCATCTAATTTGATTCAGGAACCAAAAACCTTGCTTGGATGTATCATATATTCCAAATATTAAAACTAAAAGCTTGTTAGCAGATGTATAAATGGTTTAATGCATCTAAATATACAGTATATATATATATATATATATTTATATAGTTACTTTTTTATACATATATATATATTTCTATAGTTACTTTTTTATATACATATATATATTTATATAGTTAACTTTTTTCATCTATTTTTTATAGTTACCTTTAATTAATGTTACTTTAATTTTTTTACAGGTCATTGTGAAATAAGTGCTTGGAATATTGATGGATTACCTAAAATAGTTAAATAAAACCTATGGAAAATATAAAATACAGTATGTCTCGTAGATGTGTTAATGATGCCGACAATTTTTGCTACATTAGAGAATTTACTGTTAAAAATCAGAAAAGGTGCTTTACTCCTCTTATAAAAAAAGCTTATCATTTGTACTTCGGATGCAAGGTAAAGGTAGGAGATCAAGATAAACAATGGGTACCCCATATTTGTTGCATTTCATGTGCAAACCGTCTCCGACAGTGGATTAAAGGTGCTCGTTCATCTATGTCTTTCGCAATACCAATGATTTGGAGAGAATAACAGGATCACTTAAATGACTGCTATTTCTGTATGACTAAAACATCAGGATTCTCTGCTAAAAACAAGAAATCCATTCTATATCCTAATTTGGCAGCGACAATAAGACCTGTCGCTCATGGTCCAGATCTTCCTGTTCCAGTACCACCCAAAACATATACTGTAGAGGATGAAGATGATGATGAAGAGGTAAGTGCTGAAGCAGGTCCTACTAATGATCCAGATTTCAACCCTTCCACCCTAACTGAGCCACACATGCTCTCTCAAGCGGAGCTCAATGAATCTAGTTCGAGATCTAAACCTATCTAAAAATCAAGCTGAGGTACTTGGTTCAAGATTACAAGGGTGGAATCTTTTGGAGAAAAACAAACATAGTCTGTTTCGTAACCGGGAAAAAGAATTTGTCCGTTTTTTTTCAATGAAAGAAAATCTTTGTTACTGCAATGATGTTAATGTGCATTTGCACACGAACACAAAATTGAAGAATGGCGGTTGTTCATTGATTCATCAAAATTGAGTTTGAAAGCTGTTCTGCTACATAATGGGAATATTTTTCCACCAGTTCCCATTGCTCATTCATTTCACTGAAAGAGTCATATGAAAATATGGAATATCTTTTAAACATCATAGAATACAATAAGTATAGCTGGAACATCTGTGGTGACCTAAAAGTTATAGCTCTTTTTTTTGGGAATGCAGCTGGGGTATACGAAATATTGCTGTTTCTTATGTGAATGGGACAGCCGTGCTAAGTCTAAACATTACATTGTTAGCGATTGGCCAACTAGACAACTAGTAGAAGGTCAAAAAAACATTTTGCATAAAAGTCTTGGTGAACAAAAAAATGTTTATCTACCACCTTTGCATATAAAGCTAGGACTGATGAAAAATCTTGTGAAAGGTATGGATCGAAACAGCTGAGGATTTCAATACATTAAAGAAAAATTCCCCAAAATCAGCGAAGCGAAAATAAAAGAAGGAATATTTGTGGGACCCCAAATGCGAGAATTGATGAATGATGATGAATTCAATGCAGTTTTAGAAGGAAAAGAAAAAACTGCTTGGGAGTGTTTTAAATCCGTCGCGACCAATTTTTTAGGGAACAACAAACCACTAAACTATAAAGATTTAGTTAAAAGAATGCTGGTAGCATACCATGAAATAGGGTGTAGCATGTCTTTAAAGATTCACTTGTTCCATTCCCATTTAGACTTCTTTCCTGAGAATTTGGGAGCTGTGAGTGATGGGCATGGCGAGCGCTTCCATCAGGATATTTTAAAGTTGGAAAAACGGTACCAGGGCAGATGGAACCCTAATATGTTAGCTGATTACTGTTGGTCATTGTTAAGAGAAGCTCCTCGTACATCACACAAGTGAAAATATACCACTAAATCATTTCAGTAGCTTTCTATTTATGTTTATTTAGCTGTATTTGTATAATAAAATAAATTGTTTATACTTGTATAAAACCATTTTTCTCAAAACCTCTACAGTATGTGATAGAAAAATTCTGAAAACAGATTCGAACTTAGCGTGAAAAATTAATGCAAAAACCAGAAAAAAAGTTTAGTTTAGTTAATCAGTGTTATCCACTAAAAAATGAAAGTCCGCATTTGGGAATATTTTTCATTTTTCTAACTTAACTTTACTTCAAGTTTACTTTGAAGTTCCTAATTTAATTTTACCTTGAAGTTTACAAATATGACATTAGAAATACTTTGAAATTATATGAAACTATGAAAATTACAGTTTTTAGAAAGAAAATGAATGCCGTTATAAAGTAATTATAATATGTTTTTTTGAGTGCCATGGGGTAAATCCGATTGCCACAGTTAATGGGTATAAAGTTATCAGAGGCGGTTCTTGGACTGGTGCATTGGGTAGGCAGAATATATATAGGCTATATATATATATATATATATATATATATATACTTGGCGAACAAACTTAATTTCATTACACATTCTAAATGCAGTTTTGATGATTCGTGTTTTGTACATGCTTTGCTCAAATTTTTAAGATCTCGATACCCTTCTTTACTCCATACCTCGTTTCCAGAATCACTATTAAAAAGTAAACAAGGCCAACAGAACAATTTCTGTCTTATTGGGCATCCAGTCAGCCATATTTTTTTGCTAAACCAATCATTTGAGAAGGCTCTATTGCCTTGTTTATCAGATGTTATTATTTTGAAATTATTTAATTTAGGCCTACCTGAGTTTTTAATCTGAATTTGCAGTTCTCTTTCCAATTTTAAAAATTTGTTTTCGAACAAAAAGTCGACACTAATTTCCATTATAATAAGGCACTAGAATAGTAACTTATATTGAAAAGAAAGCACATAGATCACATCATCTATCACTCACACGTTGTCAAACTTGTTATACTAAAGACTAAGTGATTTGTATATTCGCGGAAACGCCCCCCCCCCAATCCCCTTGTGACGTCATACACCATTCGCCTATCAATCTTCTTCCTTTACCCCCCCCCCCAAATCGTAGTTTCTTATATTTCTTCATACGGATGGCTTCATAATGAGCGTAAGCGTGCAAAATGTATTGTTTAGTAGGAAAGTCCGCGCGCTGACTATATGTACATTTACTCTGTATTAGAAATGGCATATATCAAATCCGCCACACTAGTTGAATTTATATTTTACATTCAAGGTAGGCAGGGTGTTTTAGGTTGTAAGAGCTAATATGAAAAAAATAAATCATATGATATTGGATTAAGAGGGCGCGATCGACAGATTTTGTCTAATTGCGCTAATTTATATTGATATATTTATGCTTCTAAAGTTTGACAAAATTAATGGTCAGGCAAAGCCTACCCTGCCTACCCTATAAAAACGCCTCTGCTATAAATGTGCAATTGGATATATCCGATGCCGCATCGAAAGAGTTAATAAATTAATAATTGGACAGTAGAAAAGAATCTTTCTGGGCGCTCTTCAGCAGGTTGGGAGTACAAATTCAGTTCATATATGTTGAGTGTTTGGATTCGATATCGTGGCCCGCCAGAGCCGCGGACACATTAGGTCATTTACTAAGATAGACTCAAGTTGAAACTTATTTTATTTATTGGTACTGACGTCCCTCGATATATGACACATTTTCGGCTGAACCACTAATTCGTCAACATTTGGATGCAAACAATTGCATGCCATGACTTATATGGAATTTGGTTCTGCGTCTGAAAGTTGAAGACTCTTTCTCAACATTTGGCAACACCAATGGAACACCTGCACACAGAAGCAAAAACATTGAAAGTAAGGGAACATTTAGACATGAGGGGAACCAATTCATGGCAGCAGCGACAACTCCCACAACCCCTTGCCACTATATGTACAATAGGCCGGGTCGAAAAGGGAAATTTTTTATTTCTTAAAAAGTACATTATGTGAGAAGTTTCATTTTATCAGTTTCATTTTATCATCTTAACAAAATATTAAAAAATGAAGCATGTGCTACCCTACTACCCCTATCACATGCCCCTCCTCCCTTTTTTACCTTCATATTTGCATATGTTTAATGTTGTTATATATTACATGATAAGTTGTTTGTTTAATGCTTGATATTTTTATGTTTCAGATAAATAGAAATAATTTTTCAGATAAATAGAAATAATTTGCATTTGCTTTAATTATAATTTGAATTATCATAAATTATAAATTACATATAATTTGATTTTACTTCTGAATATAAACTATGACTACTAGAAGCAAGTCCTCAAATGCAGCCTTTGGATATCCTACGGAATTCCCAGCAGCCATGACTCCTTCAAAAACAGATGTTGTAAGACTACTTTTTTGTGCGTCGTCGTGAAGAAGCTAAATCAAAAGGATCAGCAACTGCTAGTGATTGTTACAGGGTTGTTGTAGAAGATATTGAAGACATTTGGATGACATTTTCTTTTCCTACGATTAACACCAAAGGTATATCTATTTTAAAGTCAGTCGACTAATAGAAGAAGCCTCAAAATTGAATAAGGTGCCGTTACATCGAAGAAATGAAAGTTTTGCCTTAAAAGTAGCTCAGTATGATGAAATGTTTGATATATCTTCTTGTGAATGCTATGATAAGGGAATTGATAGGAAATCTTGCAGGTGTAAGGATAAAATACCAATGGCAGAATGGGAGTCTTTTGTGGGTTAAAATCGAAGAAAAAATCAGTTAGGACCAATTGATCGCATAGCTAGTTCAACAAAGAAGGGATCTTTAGCAAGAGCCCAAGAAGCACAAAACCGTAAACTAAAAGCACAAGAAGAAATGACTGAAGCCACCAATGTTTTACCATCGGAATTTATAGAAAATACCGAAAAAGACATGGATGTAGATTCAGAGAGTCAGGATGTAGATTATGAGGCCGATTTAGAATTGACTGAGAATATTCAGATCAGGCACTCCTATAAAAACCTAACATTAACAGCAGATCGTTATCGAGTAAGTTGTAGAGCTGCAGCTTCAATAGTCAATGCAGCTTTAAAAGATATGGGGATCCTTAACCACACCAACATGCTTGACAGAAAGAAATTAGAAAGAGAAAGAAATCGCATGGGTGAAACAAATACTTTTAGGTCTAAATCCGAAAATCTGAAGATGGATTGCCTTGGATTTGATGGAAGGAAAGATAACACATTAACTAAAAGTAGAAAGATAAAAGAAGAACACTATGTTATTGTGAAAGAACGTGGAAGCATCTATGTAGACCATGTCACACCAGATAGTGGAACTGCTCGCTACATAGCAGAAGAGTTGATAACTATTATTACAGACTCAAATAGCACAGATACTATGGAAGCTTTAATGTGTGATGGTACTCCTGTAAATACACGAAAAATTGGTGGAGCCAAAACATTGGTTGAAATTCATCTTAACAGACCAGTGCAGTGGTTGGTGTGCCTCTTGCATTTGAATGAGCTGCCGTTTATATACGTCTACAAAGCCATTGATGGTAAAACAACAGATCCAAATACTTTTGTGGGTTCAATTGGGAATAAACTGAAAACAGATTTAATAAAATTGGAGGTAGTCAAATATCCTCGTTTAAAGGGAAACATTAAAGAAATTCCAGCAAATGTTGTGAAGGAGCTAAGCAATGATCAAAGATATTTCTATGATATGTGTCTGGTAGTGCAAACTGGAGACACGTCTCAAGATCTGTCCACTCGATCCCCGGGTAGTCGGGTACCCTTCACCATGCTTGCTGGCTAACTCTAGCCAACAGAGTCCTTCGATTATATATCTCAACGCCAAATCCCGATTAAAACTTTCAAGATATAGTCAAGATTATTATGCAGTTCTATGCTCCAGGGTGGTTTTCCATAAAATCTCATCCTAATGCAACTGATGGTACATATAACTTTTGGCATTTAATGTGCTTGCTTCGAAATTTAGATGAACAACATAGATCATTCATAGAACCAGTATGAAAGAATAACGCCTACTAAATGACGAGAGACTAGAAATTAGAGAGCAAGCTATTCAGAAAATCATCCTTTCAAGAACAGGATTTTCAGGTACCAGAAACTTTGAGTTGCCTCGAACCCTCAATTTCCAATCTACTGACTACACCGAGATGATCGATTGGCAAAAAAGATCACTACTCCTCCACCGCTGCTAAACAATTTTAACGACGATGAGCTACTACAGGCTCGATGTAAGCCACTGGAGATAGTTTCTTTTCCATGCCACAGTCAAAGTGTAGAAAGGGCAGTGAACCGAGTAACAAAGGCATGTCAGGAAAGAATAGGATATGACAACCATCAAAAGTTTATCTTAAACTCATTAGAATCAAGGCGAAAACTGCCCAAGTTTGAATGGAAGGCCCAATGGAATGAGTAAGAAACATATGAAATAAAATTTCCTAATGATACTGAAAATTTCTTCCCTTTTGATGTGATAAGGAACAATGAAAAAGTGAATTGAATTTTAGCACATTTATTATGCCTCTAATTTTTTCTTCTGAATATATTGTTGTACTTAATTAATTTTCCTAATACTGTACATTATTAAATAAAATATTATACGTTAATAAAGATTTATGTCATCAAAAAACCTGAATGTAGAGTAAGTCTCGTATAAATGGCATATTCTTCAATATAGGTCAAAAAGTGAAAAATTGTGCTAGGGGTAGGAGGCTTTAAACAGCGAAAATAATTTATGAGGGGTTCCTGTGTTCCATTCAAATCCCTCACAATACAGTATGTACCTTTTCAATATAAAATTTCGACCCGGCCTAATGTACAATCATGCACCAACACCTCGCACCATTAAGGTAACACCAGAGAGACATTATAACCAAATACTCCATTCCATACCACGCCCCACAGACATCACACAGTACAGAAAACACTTACACACACACCTAACCCACAAAGCACTGACACGACTCGGTCCGAATGCGGTCCTAGGTGTGAAGCCGCCACCCACTGACAGGTCAGAGACCAGCCTGAACAGATCGGATCGAGTTAACTTAGCACGATTCCGATGTGGACATCACCCCAACTTACAGACATATAAACACAGAGTAGACAACTCCACAGACGACACCTGCCACCCGTGTCAGGACACACCACAAACAATTGAACACATTATGACAGACTGTACCGCTCTAGCACAACATAGAACACAACACAACATTACTAGTGCACTGAACCTTTGGTTCACTCCGGAGAGGGCGATCGGTTACCTGCGTGCCGCCGGCTTACTCGATCAGGGTGGGCTGTTCGGCTAATCAACAATAACAACACTTGGCACAACAGTTAAAATTTAAGTTAATTGACGTTTGTTGAAAAATTTATCCATTACGATCAAGAATGAAGCCATTCCGACTTATACTGTTGAATCCCTAACAAGACAGATGAAATGAAGATTGATGAATGGTCCGAGTCTAGATACGGAAGAAAATCACTCTATTCTAATAGCTACACACAACTTTTTTCATTTGAAATTTTAAAATGCTCAATTTAAATAACCGTACCATGAAATTCCTGAGATTTATATAATCTTCGTCTGTCTGTCTGTCTGTCCGTTTGTGTGTGTGTGTGTGTGTGTGTGTGTGTGTATTTGTGTGTGTGTGTGTGTGTCTCTCTCTCTCTCTTTTTCTCTCTCTAAGACACAATCAAATAAATAATTTATTCTTTTACAATAAGAAGCTATTATAAAAGAAGTTTATACACGAGATATTCATAGAAGAATGAAATTGATCATAGAAAATTGATAAATTCATAACAGAATTAACGAAACATTATTTAATCAGAACACACATTACCGTATATAAAAAAAAATCATGAGTTGTTCATCTTTACTAAATTATTAGCCCGAATGACTCGATAAGTGCGGACAGGCTCCTCGTCTCAACTCAGCAGAAGAGGAGTAAAGGCCTAGTTAGTAGTCTCGGCTCTACATTGGAAATATACCAAATGTTATAACACCTCTCCTCGTACAATTCAAATCGTTTCCAGGTTGTCAATCAAACTTGACTGGGTTAATTCTGACGTTCTCAATCGGGAATGACTTCGAACCTGTGTTAGTGGTGACTTAATAATATTTCACCACTTTGAATTTGTGTATCTTTTATAGGTTGTGGCGTTTCATATTATGAAGACTTTTCATTTGTTCTTGAAGATTTTATAGTTACTGAAGATGAAGTGATTTTCGAAACGTCGCAATGAGGCGAAACATAAAATGTTGGTGTTGACCTTAGTCGTCGTCGTGTGTGTGTGTGTGTGTGTGTGTGTGTGTGTGTGTACCTTATTGAATCGTTACCGAATGCAAAAGCATTGGTTAACGAATCCTTGCCTTTCAATCCTTCATCCTTCGTCTTCAGGATTCAAAGTATTGAACATACTTTGAGAAATAGATACATTTTCCGATACTAAAACTGGGAGTGATTTGGAGACTGTGAATGAAGTCTGGAGATACTCTGGGAATAGCCGTATTTGGTTCTGGAAGGAACAGCCCCCATTCTGTACTAATCGTTCTTCCATACACACGAATACATTTATCACCGAAGGTGTGGCCTCATTTTCGCAGTGGACAGACTGAGTAACGTTTAACCGCAGTGCACACGTTAATATACAAGTAGGTTCACTTAAAAAGGGGAGAGAAAGTATATATATATATATATATATATATATATATAGAGAGAGAGAGAGAGAGAGAGAGAGGCTGTGAAGCGTTTGCAGCATCTGAATATAAAACAGACATTCGCAAAAGGGACCAACACGAGGCCCAAATAAATAAGCGATCGATGGAAGAGACGAACATAGTAGTTTTCTTTCCAAAAAATATGTTGGAGGAACGAAATTGTGGAACGCGTTTCGGAGGTCACGTGATAAAAGTGAGAATGAGCGTTTCATCGCCGAATTTACATTTAAGAAAAGATCTACTTATAAAAAACGTTGAAATTTTCTCTATTCTTATATAAAATGAGTTTAATCGAGTACCATTGTGGAGGAAGGTGAAAAGAAAGCTTTTGTACCGCCAGTGAATAGACGGTTGGAAGAGATTTAATCCTTTCTATAAGCCATTAAAGTAATGAATCTGCTGGGGCTTCGTGAATTCTTGTTTCGTAGGTCAACAGTGGCTCTGGGCCAATAGGGTCTCTGGAAGAAAGAGGAGCTCTGGACCGAGAGAGATTCTTTGCTTATCTTTTGTCTCTCTCGTCCTTTAACCCGCTACGCTGTATCGCGACCTCTCACGAGGCCATTTTTCCTCTTGGAAGGTCTTTAAAGGGTCTCCTCATTAGTCAGGAGGCCCATCCACGAAGAGGGAAATGTCGGGGTTGACCCCGAGCCGGCTTAATATATATATATATATTATATATATATATATATATATATATATATATATATATATATATATATATATATATATTGTAAGAGTATGGTATGGTAGGATCATTGTGAAGTAGAATGTGAGCGATAGGTGGAATGAGTGATTAGAGCTTAGTGTGAATGACTTGAAAGGAAACCAGGTGAAAAGTAGTACTGGAAGTTGTGTGGTTTAGTTTATTCGTGTTTGTTTTTTCGGCGACAAGGTTTGGAAGCAGAAGATTTAAAGTTATACATATTTGTGAGAAAGTTGGAGAGTTATAATTTTCTGAACTTGTCATTAGATCTGTGGTCATTTCAGGTAATTTTTATATATGTACTTTAATAATGTTAGTATATATTTTTATTATTAATGTTTGAATAACTTAATTATTTATTGTCATATTGAATGTAGATTACATTGAATTGTGGTTAATATTTAGTTTGTTTTTTCTTTACTGTCAGACATAATTTTGAAAGTAATTGATAAATATAATTATTGTGCAAAGTTAGAAAAGAGCAGTCTTTGAGCACTGACTATAGTGCAAGTGTTGGAGCCTGTATAGAAGGTAAGGTATGATTAAAATTATTTTTTTACTGGAAGAATTTGTGAAATAACGAATTGGACATTTGTTAGTTTTATTTAGCTGGTATGTTTTTTAGTAACTTGAGTTCAAACGCTTAGAAGCGACATTTCAGTCTATTATTGTTTTAATAGGCTTTGAATTTGGAATCTGGGACAATGCTTGGGTTCGGCTGGGGAGCCGAATTCCCGGTTTAATTGCAATTCTCTTTCGTCCACCAGGAGTTAAACGTGAACGATCGGAACGTTTTATGGTCCAAATTCCGAGGCTGAGCTTCAGCAATAAATTTGGAGGTCGAAGGCAGGATTAGAAGTAAAACCTACCCTTTTCCTGCCCATCTACGGCATTTACAACGGTTTGGACACCACTGCGTCTGGAATTAGCCCAAAGTGAAAAACGTTTCGGTGGAAGTGAAGCAGTGATAGATTAATTTATCTAAAAAGGAACAGGACCTACTGTTTATGTATGTTTTTATTGATCTAAGTAAGTGGTTGTGGTGTGGTCCTAATTTGAGTTAGTAGATAGATTATATGTTACTGTTAATATATTTGACTTATTTTTGTGTTTTTCTTTAATGGACCTAGAGTATAGATTTGATAAATTGTTTGGACCTTTTCCAGTTTGTGTACCGTTTTTCATATAATTTTTTTTTGAGAATATTTTTGTTAAAACTAACGAAAATATCACGACTTAACCTAACCAATTATCAAGAGCGTACAGTTGATCTACTAGTAAATAGTAAATACTATTCCAGAAACAAACAATGTTATAATTAATAATAGATCAACTGTACGCCCTTGATAATTGGTTAGGTTAAGTCGTGATATTTTCGTTAGTTTTAACAAAAATATTCTCAAATAAATTATATGAAAAACGGTACACAAACTGGAAAAGGTCCAATTGTTTTGTAAACACCACATTACTGTTCGAATCCTTGTGGGCAAGGAAAACGAGCAGTAGGCAAACAAACGGTAACAATATATATATACTGTATAGTATGAAAATTTCATTTCCAAAGGATCTGGGGTGAAAAAGCAGAAAACAGAAGTTAGTGGAAAAGGAGAAAAAGCAAAAAGTAAAGAGTACACATCCATTCACACAGACGTCCTGGCGAATCAGCGCCCCTCCACCCACATAGCAAAATTCTACACCTGTGGCGCTTCATACCCCATGCGTAGTTGCGCCTCAAGGCCTTGTCAGAAATAAAAGACAGTCCCGAGCTTACATACTTCTAACGAACCTTTTCTATTCCAAACGACTTGCAGACACTTCTCGTGCATCACCCAGATCGAGTCCACGCTTCCTCACGCAATCATTCATCATATCACTCCAAGTTCTTCTCGACCTTCCTCTCCTCCTTTTACCTTCGCAAACATTCTCATACACTTTTTTCACAACTCTTCCCTTCTTTCAACATATCCAAACTACCTCAACACATTTTCCTAAATTTTCACTTCCAAAGAATTCTGAACACCACATCTTTTCAGAACCACACGATTTCTTACTCTTTTAATCCTACGCACGCTACACATACTCCTCAGGTTATCCATCTCACCCACTCTTACTCTTGACTTCTCCTTTTCATGCCATGTGAATGTTTCACACCCATATAAAAGTATCCATACTAACACGTCTTCATATAAACATATCTCAGCCTCTCGATCCAGTCTCCGTTTTCTCACAACCGTTTTCAACGCACCCCCCACCTTTCTTTCCTTATTCACTCTACTGTTAGCTTCATCGGCACTCGTATCTCTCGTGACACGCATCATAAATACTTAAAAGACTTTATCACCTTTAATGTTTCACCATTCACTATTATATGACATTCCAAATTTCTCTCTCTCTCTCTCTCTTTTTCTCCAATCAATAACTTGCTGTACCCACATTCACTTTTAACAATCTTCTCTTGCACACCGCTACAAAACTTTCAACAACCTCTTGCATATCACACTCATTCTGGGCAAATAGCATAGTATCATCCGTATACAACAGATTTAACAGGCCTCACCTATTTCCATCATACACCAGATTCAATCCTTTTTCTAGCAGTCGCATTTTCACCTCTCTCAGCATTCCATCCATAATCAGTTTGAACAGCCACAGAGGCTTCATACATCCTTGACGTACACCAACACTTGTATCAAACCATTCACTCGGTTCTTTATTTACTCTCACACATGCACTACTTCCATCATAGAAACTCTCCACCGCATTGATGAGTCTACTGTCACTCTCATATATACTCAAGACCTGCCACATTGCTTCTGTATTCAATCTATCATACGCTTTCTCAAGATCCATAAAATACATGTATATCTTGCAATCCCTTTCACATGCTTTCTGAATCACTTGTCTCACCGCAAGCACTTGATCTACCCAGCCTCTTCCACCTCAGACCTCCCCTTGCGCATCACTCGTCAAACATTCTGTAATCCGGGCTAACCTTAGAGTGGATCTTAGGGTCTTTGTTAGCCTTAGCTTCTGTAGATTTGTAGAACTCTTTCTATCACTCTCCTACCATACACTTTCCCCACCACACTCAACAGACTTGTACCTTTGTAATTCTTACATTCACTCCCTTCACCTTTCGCTTTGTACAATGGAACAATCACTGCTTTCCTCCAGTCTTCGGGTACATTCCCATTTGTCCATACACTTTGACATATGCACTACAACCACTCCAACCCTTTCAATACCCGATACTTAATCATTTCCCCAGATATTCCATCCATACCTGTCGTTTTTCCATTTTCCAGCTTTCACTTCATTCATGATTATTTTTTGGGCATTTTGTCGCGTGTCCTCACATACTGTACTCATTACTGTAGTCCTAAAACATTTTACGTATGAATTGTACGTTAATTACACATTTTTACATAACATTTTTGTAACATTGATTTCAATGTGCAGCATTAGCGTAACTTTTCCAACTTCAACAAAAATAACTGTTTTTTACTCTATTTCGTTCCATAACTTTTTGTTGTTAAAGAAGTAAGACCCTTATCCAATATTTCGTTCCGTAACAATTCCCTAACTTTCGTTGTTGTTTTCCTCTTCTTGCGCAACTTTGTCAGAACATTTTTAACAATGAAAATTGTATGGATTCTCAGATAAATATAACCTATAAATTCCACTTAATTATCTTACATAACACGCATAGTACAAGTATATAGCATATTATAACATTAGATTCTAATTAAAATAAAGTAACTGTAAACACTTTTTCATGCTTATGTTTAGCAATGAAATGTAATTATAAACCAGTGTTACTCTTTAGGTGCCTGTCGTAAAAAAAAATAATGAAGGCGCTAAAAGGAGTGTATGAAATGCATTTTTGAGTATTTATTACATGGTATGATTTTTTCATAAGTGAAGAATCTACATGGTGTCCATAAAGTCACGCATCAAAGAAAAATACATTTATTTTGTTTTATTTATTTGTTCCAAATGATTCCCACCAATCTTAAAACATGTTTGTAAATGAAAAAAGCAGGTTTCTTTGAATGTTCCTTAACATATTTGGCCTGATGGAGACATAAATAAATAGACATTGCTTATGGTCCTATGATGCGTGACTTTATGGACACCCTGTATATTACGTCTTTACTCTGAATAAACGTATCTTCAGATCTACTTTTAAAAGTTGTTCTCTCTGCGCATGCGCACATGTCTTGTTTAAGTCAGTTCACAGTTTATATGAAGTGGTGCATGGATGATTATTCTTTAAAAATGAATTAAAGTATGGTTGATTATAGTCGACATTATAAATAGTTGTCTTATACTACAAACTTTTCTCACTGTTATATAAAATAGTTTAATAGAGTCGAACTGATTAAGTATAAAGTGATAAATACACATTTAAATTCGGTCGCATACAAATTTCAGTCTGAATTAATACGAGTATATACCAAAGTGTGTTCGGAGTTCCTTTAAATTAAATATGGAAATGCGTTATGTGTTATTCTTAATTTTAGTAATGTAAGTTTTTCTATTATATTTTTTAAGGTTTCTTCATAAAATACTGTAGATTTCCTGTTTCATAAGTAAAGTTCTGAACTGTAATTTTTGCTTTTCATTTAACTTGTGTTGTTTTTATGCCATGTGTGATTATTAAATTTGTTTTTACCGCTTTGTGTGCGCATTTTCCTTTGAAAATATTGTTTTGTTTAAGAAAGTTACGCATGTAAAAATTACATAAAAATTACTGGCAAAAAATCATGGATGTTATGTGGGAGTTAAGCGTAACAGAAATTAGAGTGCGCCACCATATCCTACCATATTCATATTTGTATTCCTCTCATCTCATCCACCCATTAAACCCTCAAGATATTCCTTCCACCCATTCCGTAAATACGCGAACCGCTGTGAGTGTTCTTCCATTTTCATCTCTTTCTCTCAAACTTTTCTTAGTTTCATTCCTGCACTTCTACACTTCCTTCCAGAGCAACTATCTCTTCTCCACATAATTTTCATTCATCCTCCCAAACCAAACTCATTATTTACTCTTTCTTCTGCCGCACTACTCTCTTCACACTTCTCTTGTTCTCTTCACACACTCTTTCTTCTTCGACTTTCTCCTTCATGACAATTATCCTGCACACACTACATCCATTTCCTCCTCTTATCCTCAACCGCTGATGCAACATCTGCATCCCACCACGCTGTTGCCCTATTTTTTGCACCTGTTTTTGCAACTCTGCACACACTCCTTTCATTCCTAATCGAACATTCCTGATACACATGCCTCATCTCATTCATATCTATTTGTTCTACAACTTGTACACTCACTTCATCATTTGCCCTCTTACTGTACTCATTAGCTACCTCTTTCACCATTAACTTTTCCACTATAATTCTTTTGTGACCACCCTTTTCCCATTCAGTCTGATTCATTCTCCACTCACCTCACTTTACATAGAAATATCATGTGGTCAGAGAAACTCCCACTCATACCTCGCACAACACGTGTGTCACATACCTCTCTCAACATACTTTTTTCCACGAGCACATTATAATCTATCAGATTTCTCTCACCCTGTATATCACTTGTTCTATACCAGCATACTTGTGTACTCCCTTATGTTCAAAAAATGTATCCGTTATACACGGCTTTCTCTCACTGCATAACTCTGTCGGCCTTCATCCATTTTTATTCACTCCTAGTGTCACATTTAATTTGTACTCCCCTTGGATTTCCATTCCCCAGTCATTATTATTATATGTGTAATTAGCACTCCCCAGTGTATATTATACATATAATATCTACTCCCCCAATCTATATTATATGTTTAATATGCACCCCCTCTGAATAATATGCACTCCCATAAAAAAAGTTTATCGAGAGTTTTTGATGTTTGTTTGGCAAGGAACTTTGTAGAAATTGATCTATGTCAGGTAAGCCATATAATGCCGTGCATGTAGACAATATATTGACCGTAAGAATAAGCGTGTAAAAAAGTGTAATTTTAGCGCATCTAAGTTTAAAGATTCGTGGCTAAGTAGTGTTTAGGGGTTTAGTTTACGTTAGGTTAGGTTAGAGTAGATTAGGTTTGGGTTAGGTTAGGTTAGGTTTATGTTAGGTTAGGTGAAGTTAGGTTAGGTTACAATAAAGAAACAGGTGTGTTGTTACCATTTCCTAAATCCATGAAGCTCGGAAAAGAAAAACAGTCTGTCACCAAAAAAAATTGACTCTAATTATATAAAGACAATAAACTTGATTGTTAATGGACAAACATGCACACGGATATTAAGAGACTTTGTTTTTATGAGATTTTATGTGATTTTGTTATGAGATTTGTATGTGATTTTATGGTTGAAATAAAGAGATGTCCACCACTGATAAATCGCTTTGGCCAGTTGTACTTTATAAATTAGCTGAGCCATTGTTGTGTCTTTGGATGTTCTCATATATTCAACAGTATTCAGACATAGTCAGTCGGGGGAGTGCATATTTTACGTATAATAATATAATAACTGGGTCAGTGTGTATTATACGTATAATCATAACTGGGGGAGTGCAAATTATATGTATAATAATGACTGGGGAGTGGATACTCTGAGGGAGTGTATATTAAATGTTACACTGGTACACCATGCTCCCCAACACCTCATCCTTCGGACCCATACAAACTTCCCTATTCATGTCTCCTATCATAAACATTTTATAACATTGAGGAACCCTTCCGATCATACTATCAAGGTCTCTTCAGAAACTTTCTCATCCTCAAACTTATCATACGGCGCATACCAAACTACTACAGCTACTCTCATTTTTACAAACTTAAATTTTGCACAGTCTCTTATCGCTTCATACCATACATCATTCATTAACAGGCTCATACCTTCTTTTCCTCACCCTCTCGCTCACCCTCACAACCGCCCTCACACACTTAACACCCTCACATCTCCTTTCATCTTTGTTTCACACAACCCCAGAATATCAAATTTTCCTTCCTTAATTAAACACCTGCATCAATTCTGCTGTTAGTAGTATCCCCACAAAAATGTAGAGTGCAAATCAATTGAATGCAACATGATCAATAATGTAGGGGGAGGGGGTGCTAGTCCCTCGAAGGTGGGGGATGGGGTACGCATCAGGGGGTTAGACCCAAAGGGGGATATGCATGAAGGGGGAAAGGGGTAGTCCCCCAAAGGGGTATCCTAACCTAAGAAGGTTAATAAAGAGATGGGGAGAGAGAGGGAGAAGAGATGTTCTCGCTCGCATGTCTCGGCGCCAGGGCTGCCAAATAATTTTCATCAAAAGTACCAAAGTGACCAAGCAAAAAGTACCAAATATTCCAAACAAGCACCAAGTTAATAAAGTTAATTTAATAAAGTTAAATATTTATCCACTGTTTTCTGAACATGACTCATAATACCTTGCCAACAGGACAAGTTGCTTAATGGTTGCTATATCAGTTGTTTCATCAATAATTAATTAGTGAAAATTTAATGTTCTTTAACTGAGAAACAAGATTGTAAAATAAGTATCACCAATAATACTGCGAAAAATACCTGTTCCTTTGGTTCTTGCACATTTAATGTCTTTAGCAATTTTAGAGTCTGGACATGCATTCGAAATAAGGCGAGGCAAGTGATCCAGTGTTGCAATAGGTAAATTATGCTCTGCAACAAAGGTACATAGTTTTAACTCTGATGCAGCTACTTGAGTTTTCGCTTTTCACTCATTATCTAGAGGAGTTTCATTTATTAGTAAAGAAAAAGCACAATTTTGAAGACTAGAAAACTAACGTACCACAATGCTGCCACTGCTAACAGAATTTCAGAACTGACAAATGAGACCGTGAGACGACGTGACTGTGAGCACAGTGAGCGTCAGATTTTCGAACGATGCGAAACGTCACTAAAGTAGTGACTAAAAAGCGCTAAAACGGCTGTTTGGAGAAGTTGTAAGCTATAGTGAACTGTCTAACATTCGATCGCTTCTGTATAAAGTCAGAGTAGTATATCGCTTAATAAAATGTTCAAATAGTACCAAATTTCATGAAAGTCGTACCAAACGTACCAAAGAGGTGAAACGTATCAAATTTGGTACGTTAGTACCAATTTTGGCAGCCCTGCTCGGCGCATAATAAAGATCTTGACAGCCATCCTGGACGGCTTTAGCATCACAGCCAGTTGGCTTAGAAGGCGTAATTGGCGTAGTGTATACATATATATATATTAATATACAAGAATGTAGAGGCAGCCATCTGTCAGCCAGGAGAGAGTGCAAATATGTAGAGTGGCACTGCTATGGCGCAGCCAGTCGCATATGGCTCAATCATAGTTATTTCCTTGTATGTACTTATAAAGAAGAATTAAAACACACACACACACACACACACACACACACACCTTGAATAGTAAAACACAACTACATCATTCTGTTTATTTAATATATCTCGAATATATATTAGTCACTAAACAATTGGATGTATTTAATATGGACGAGAAAATGCATTAGACGTAAAACCAGGAATATATATATTCAGCTGGGGGAGTATATATTAAATAAATATACAATGAAAAATAATAATACAGCTAGTACAGAAGAAATATATATATATATACAGTGCACGTATACACATCAAAATAAACACTTTAAGGTCTACCACGCTTAAATAAAATACTAAACTCGCACGTCATCGAGTCCACAGTTACATCCTCATTGCTTTGTATTACACAATAAATACGATTTAACATTAATTCACCACTCAAAGTATGTGGATATCCATATTCAATGTAAATGGCTTTCAAATTGTTTAACACTATTTTTGTACCCACTTTACAATTGGGAGTGCAAATCAATTGAATGCAACATGATCAATAATGTAAGGGGAGGGGGTGTTAGACCCTCCAAGGTGGGTACGCATCAGGGGGGTTAGACCCCATCACGCTCTTTAAATGCGGATAGAATACAATCAAAAGTACGCACAAAGATGGCATCGTTTGCCACAGCAGCATCATTAAATTCAAGTTTATAAACACTCCCTTCCAAACGAGGGTTTATTTTTTTCGAGCCGAGTTTTTCAACCGTAAAATCTTCACAACTCATATCGGCAATTGAAGTATGCTTTCAAATCGTGCCGACAACTGCGCGTTATATAAAGAAATAGTGCTTCAGTGTGAACAGTGAAGGTGAGATCAGGTCTGTACCGCTGAAGTCCTTTGTACCAAAGTTCGTGATATTTCGAGGAGCCTGTGCCTTCTAAATACGCATCCAGTTCCAAACTATTCTCGCTTTATTCCTCCCTACACTTGATAAAATCATCGAACAGAGGGGTGTACGCGTATTCAAGCAACGTGTCAAAATAACGCAATCAGCAACAACCGTGCGCCTAAATAGGTTTTAGTTTGCAGAAGCCGACGACCTCAAACATTATGTCGAGAATGAAACGAAACGGTTTCGCATGAGGAAGGGCGTTATTATCAGCAGCATTCTCCCACATCAGACGTATATCAACGCATGTTTGGTTTGGTTTGTATCATGATTTATGCACAACGTACAAATAATAGCGTATGAGGGTGCATCACTAATCTGTTCTCTTTTTGTGCCTACACCTATAGGTATTTTATAACGGTCCTCGCCCCATTTCTCAACCACCATGAAGATTCAGTTCATCTCCTCAACACTTAAATAAATAACATTCCGTTTACCAGAGTTTGACTGTCTACATATCGTTTCAAGTACATAATTAATGCAAAAAACTTCTTTTTTCTACGTGAAGGTCAAAATATGAAAATAAAAACCCACTCTAATAGACAGAGTTTATTTCCACGACAGTTTCGACGCCCACTGGCATCCTCCTCGGGTGGATACAGAAACACGAATGAACCAAAACAAGAGGGAAAAACAGTCCAGGGACCGACCGTTAAGAAATTCGCACCTAGGTTAGATCCCATTCTCCCGACACCGGGAGGGCATTTTCATTAAGTACATTCGCGCAAATTTAAAACTATCTTCCTGTTCTAAACATACAGATTCTAATTTTTTTTTTTTTTTTTTTTTTTTTTGCATAATTATTTATTACAGAAATTATAAATTTATTATTACATTGGTTATTACATTATTGTTTACTATACAGAACTTATAAACCGAAAAACGAATGAAAAAGCCGATTAGGAAACAATCCAGCGACCATTGAGAAATTCGCACCTAGGTTAGATACCGTTCTCCCGACACTGGAAGGGCATTTTATTACAGGGTCCGCTTATAAGTACATTCCCACAAATTAAAACTATCTTCTTGTTCTATACATACAGATTCTAATATTTTGACATAATTACTGCATTTATTATTACATTTACATTTTTTATCATTTATTATTATTATCTTTACCCTAATTATTAAATTTATAATATTACCTTTATTATTACATCTGTTGCATTTATATTTATTTCCACAATTTATTACTTCCATTATTACATTTACTAAAGGCGAGTAAGGAAACATTCCAATCCAGAGACATTTAAGAAATTCACACTTAGGTTCGAACACGTTCCCACGACTCTGTAAGGGATTTTTTGACCAAGAATCTCATTAAAGGGTCTAACTTATAAGTACCTTCGCACAAATTAAAATTATCTACTTTTTCTATACACACAGATTCTATTATTTTTCTTTTGACATAATTATTACATTTATAAAGTACCTTACTTGATTCACAATCTATAGCATGATTATTTTGGCTGGCGTGATAAAAAATGGCATTATTAGTATTACAACTTCTGAAGGCATATTTGTGTTCTTTAATACGGGTTTCAATATTTCTTCCAGTTTCTCCCACGTATACTAAATCACAACTTTTACAGGGAATGCTGTAGACACAGGCTTGTTCCTCTTTTGCCACGTTATTCCTAACCAATTTACTTTTCACGGTAGACGAATACTTGAACGCCAAAGCAAACTTAAAATCTTTCGTCAACTGTTTTACTCTTTCTAAGCCGGCAATGTAAGGCAAACTCACATATTGTGTTTGGTTAACTGAAGGTTCCCGAGGGGCATAAAAAGATTTTCTGGCTTTAAAATACGCCTTTCTGATAAACTACTCGGGATATTTTAAATCCTTAAAAATGTTCCAAACCTTTGAATTTTCCGGGTCCAGCAAATGTGGGCTACAAATCCTGAGTGCTCTTAGAAACATGGAAGAAATAATTGAGCTTTTAACCCCTTCATCATGATATGAAAAATAATGAATGTTCGAATTACAATGAGTAGGTTTTCTATAGACCGTGAAATTGGGCTTTCCTTTCCGCTTTTGTTAATGACCAAAACATCTAGAAAAGGTAATTGTTTGTCGTTCTCCCATTCATATTTAAATTTAATAGAGGGAACAAGATTATTTAATGACTGAAAGAAAGTGTCAAAGTTGTTCCAGTGGTCAGGCCAAAGTGAGAAAATATCATCTACATAACGAAACCAAATTAGATTCCTGGGACATATTGTTTGCAACATTAATTATGCAATATTAAATGTAAAAAAAAAAAAAAAAAAAAAAAAAAAAAAAATTTAGAATCTGTGTTTAGAACAGGAAGATAGTTTTAAATTTGCGCGAATGTACTTAATGAAAATGCCCTTCCGGTGTCGGGAGAATGGGATCTAACCTAGGTGCGAATTTCTTAACGGTCGGTCCCTGGACTGTTTTTCCCTCTTGTTTTGGTTCATTCGTGTTTCTGTATCCACCCGAGGAGGATGCCAGTGGGCGTCGAAACTGTCGTGGAAATAAACTCTGTCTATTAGAGTGGGTTTTATTTTCATAATAAGTACATAATTAATTGCACCGGTATTACGCTTGAACACACGCGTGACTTCGACACGGACACATCGTGTCGGGTCAAGCTCTGAGGTGACTATGAGCCGCCGGTGCGTTGTTTGGATCGGCGGGAGGTGTAGGGGAATGAGTCACACTGGGTGCGTCATACCAAGGCGTTAGTGATTCGTGTACGGGTTTGCTCCATGAAAGAACCGAGGCGCGCTAGTGAGTCATATGAATATTTTTAACCCATTATACCGGGAAATCGTTTAGAGAATTTTTCCATCTGCGACACATGAAGTAATTTTGGCTTTAATGTTTTATCACACCCACTCCCCGGAATGCGCACCATACATCTTCGTTCAAGGATATTCAACATTGTATTTTCGAACATTTAGTAACACTCCGGCGATCTATTTGAGAGAAACGTGTGTCCATATTTATCCTGTTTCTTTAACAAACGATACTCATCCCGAAACTCTATTAAAAACTCGCACAAGCCTTTAGCTACAACTTCGCTGCGAACCTCATCATGATATATAGGATGTAGTAGTAGAAATATTTTAAACTGTCCATAATCACAAGATTTACATTCTCCAACGCAGGGTAGGCGTACTCGGTATGATGTAACATGACATAATACCTCTTGTCATACCAATCATCAACAAGGTTCACAACCCACACCCGCTGTTACTCTTCTGCACGTGCTGATTCTTTCACTTCGCGGTGTAGGTGTTCCTTTACACAGTTTAATCCTACAACGTAGTCCATTACATCGTTTGAGCCATGAAAGCCCGCAATGCTCTCACCAGAATATCCATAGAGTATTTGGACGTCTTGCTCCTCGCGCTTCGCACGATTCAATGTGGCCTTAACCTCTTTTGGACTACTGGGTCAAATTTGTACCGTTTCCAATACACGCATTCATAACTTAACCCTACAAAAAACTTGGTCGTTAAGAGGTTGAAAGCTTCAAAGGGATTCTTTGTGTTCACCACATCTGTAGACTTTATCGAGTACCACTTGATGAATGTCAAGCATGCAATATCAGAGAGAGTCATTACTATTTTCCGTCTACGCGAGAATTCTTCAACAGGTAAAATACACGTCTGAGAACCAGGGCTTGCTGAGGTCAACTGAGCACGCACGGCGGAGATATGGCCCGATTAGTAGCAGGTGTAATGTGACCCCATTGATTGGCCTGTCCCATACAGTGAGCGGTGCTTAGATTTTCCGTTACACACACACACACACACACACACACACACAAAGAAGAAAATGAAACGCTGAAACATAATTTATTTTAAATACAAAATAAATAAACTAAAATATCGTCAACAACTAAATACACAGTAACACAGACTATATATATATATATATATAATATATATATATATATATATATATATATCAAATATTCATGACCCATAGTACCCAAAAGGAACGAACAGTGTCGTTGGTGCCAGGTACCTGGTATCGTTTCCTGTAGGCGTTACGACAAACCTTCGTGACCCTAAGTTCCTTTACTCCCCCTAATTTCTGTGCCCGGAAGTTATGAGTTCCCACAACCATGTGGGGTGGCTGGTCACCCTCATTACCATCATCTTCTAAGCTCAATAGATCTTTGAGCGATTCACAGTTGACGATCTGGCGGTTGGTATGGTTAAGCGTGATACCTTTAGCCTTCACGATATAATTGTACTCTTCCCCCACCCTCTCGCGTACCCCGTAAATTTTTGGTCCTGTTGAGAAAAAAGAATCGGCGTATGCGATGCCTCCATACTCATCCTTGATCTCGTCAGTTAACTCTCCAAGAATTCCCCAATAGAAGGGATATATATATATATATATATATTCACCTTCCCTCTCCGTGAATATCACACTATCTGTATCTGCGTACAGAACCCGCCGCCCGAGAGAATGCAACAGATGCCATAGCTTGATACGTGTGTATGCTGTTGTGAAACTGGCTACAGGTATGTTTGTGACACGTAATGTATCTAGCCAATTCGGTCCTGTTGTAACTTATTATGTACGTATTACCTACATTCACGATCTCCATGACTTCTTTATTGTTGGCGTTTACATAATCCCAGACTTCACTCTAACTTTGAGCTAGATGTACGTTCCCCTTGCCTGTATTCTGAGCAAACATCCCCCAAAGGCTATTTAGGCACATCTTTGCACTAAAGCGTTTGCCAGGGTTCCTCACAATTTGGTCACGGTCATGTTGTATCCCTTCACGATCACGGTAGCGCTGAATATACGCCGATTTTCATTTTCGGTCTCAACTCTTCGTAGGTATCCTGATGCTTCGACTTTATCCATCAAAAAAGTATTTATATATGGCGTGAAAAGGTTGGGAATGCTTCTGAAACATCCACACCTCATATATCTTCAGCATTCTGTACCCGTAGCGAAGGGCTAGGGACAATTCAGGACTTGTATATAAGCCTCTGATCTTCCTCTGGTTGATCGTGTGATTATAATCCCCATAGTTCTCCTCTGCGTACTTCAGACAGAGCGAACATGAGTTTTTGGCCTATAACAACTGGCAAGATCGGCATCCATAATTCGCGAGGGGGGAGCACATCCACGAAAGAAAGTCCAAAGTAGGTCTCACTCAAGTTAGCTGAGAACTCTTCGATGGTAGGCATGGTGGGGCCCACAAGTCTTTCAGGCGCACCTACGGGGTACGGATTGTTCTTCATCACGTAAGGGTATAATGAGCAGAAATCGTAGTAGTGAAGCTTCACCCCGTTGGTAGGCGGAAAGTATAATTTGAAGGGGTTTGTACGTCTTCCAAACAAGCTGTCACTGCATTTGAGGGGTTCCAGCACCATTATACGTTTGATAACACTTATTTCTTCGCGATACTGCTCATCGGTTTCCATCCAGGCATCATATTCATGCTCACACAAAACCTTTTGAGTGAACTGGGAGCTTATAAGCTGGTCGCGGGTACGGGTTTATCCGAGGCTGTCGTCGGGAGATCTCCCATGGGCATCCCCTGTAACGCCGTACTCAGGACGTGGGCATCCATGCCACCAGCAGCTGTTAAAGGAGTACACACATTTCTTACCAGTGGTTGGGTCCTCACTTAAGCCGTCCACCCAAACAACACGACCATTGACCTTCATCCCCATTTCCCCCGTATTGCGAGCGTGTTTTATATATACGCCTGTCTGCTGCTGTATGCGAGTGAGCCAGCAAATAGCCTTATAACCATAAGTTTCGAGGGATGATTGCAAGTGTGTCTTTAGGCATGAAATTATTCTTGAATACGGTAGAACACAATGACACGATCGTGGTTGCTGCTTGTAACGGATCACAGTTGAAGCGCATTATGTACATCCTTCTAAAGCAGGGCCGGCCAACCCCATGCCCGCGGGCCAAAAGTTGCCCGTTTGACTTTTGGAGGTTGCCCGCCTCAGAAATAATAAATAAAAAAATATATTAATTCCATAAAAAAATTAAAATAAATAAAAAATAAAATAAAAAATAAATAAAAAATAATTATTATATGCACAATCAGTGATATATATACTGTTTGTTTTAGACGCCAATATTTCCCTACTCTTCAGAATCTTAGTGACTTTGCTACCACCTCGACGTTGTTTCTTGTCGATCGCTCCACCACACGGAACATTGTATTCAGAAGTAAGTTTTATTTGTAATTTTTAAGATTTTGTATTTGGCAAAAGTTTAGTATAAATTTACTTTGATAAACGGTTATTTGCAGTTATTAATTGTGATATTTTAATGATAATGATAAAATATTAAGGTGGCCCGCTTGACTTTTGATTTTTTATAAAGTAGCCCGCTGACAAAACAACTTGGCCGGCCCTGTTCTAAAGGCTTGGAAACATACTGTAAGTACACGTACTCATTCACACAATAACGTTCACATTCATACCTATATTGTAAGGATTATCTTCGTTAAATCCGTTGTAGTGGAGCTCAAAATCCTCACGTTCGCTTGTACTCAGACATTCATAGTTAAACTAATGTTTGGGAGGTGGAGGACCGACATAATTTAAAGTGTCTTGAGTGAGGAATGTGTAAGGGAAGTGCGTTTTGAGACTTCGGCGTCTACCCCCATCACCTTGGGTAGCTTGGCTAATTTACAAGGTGTGAACAACAGGGTGTCTTTAAACTGCACATTTCCCCTTTTCTGCATCTATATAAGTTTGTTTCCTCTTTTCAAGGGTTCATCCGTGAATATCTCTGAGGACTCATGCTCAAGCAGCTCCTTAAAAGGGAACTGAGTGTCAAATTTTGCAGCGTTATGGGCAAGAATATACAGTCATTTTTATGAACTGGTCCGCTAGCTTGACAATATAGTTCACAAACAGTTTCACCGGGAATCTCCTGCAGACACCTTAAAAATGTTTGTCCGTTTACCACATTTGCAGCATTCATCACACTCAATGTTCATACATACATTCATCACAAATAGTCTGACTTACGAGTAAATGCTGGATAACCTCTTTTGTTTCGGGGTTTGTGTCAGTTTCTATTTCATAATACACGGTTTATTTTTAGGTTTGGTATATTTTATATAACATACGTGCTTCACACCATCCGCCTTATATTCTTCATGGCATGTAGAACAATGAATTTCATCGTATTTGTGCTCAAATTTCCCCCCGCTGCCCATTGTATGAAACATACCCCACTCGCAAATTCTCATTTTCCTACACGTGTCATTCGATGTATGGTGGGCAAAACAAATATTATTGAAAACATGCGCTTACATACATTACAATCGCGCTTCTCAGTTTCGACTACACGACTTTCACACCTGGGACTTTTACAATGGTCGCAAACCATGTGGTACTCCTTACAATGCTTCAACAGGTCATTCGTAAACTCGAGACATCCCTTACACAAATCGTGATGTCTTCCATATATTCGGCTTTTATCATAACTCGCGTGAAAAGCCCTTACATTACGATGGGTAGATACGTTGTCCCAGACAAACCTAAAATAAGTAGGGGCTTTGTACGTTCTCTCACGCTGCTTTTAAAAACATACAGAGTCCTACGGTTATCATCCAATCCAAACACAACTATACGTACACCGGATACACCCATTACCTGCTCTACCCTTCGCAGCTCTTCAAGCCCCATATTACAGGCAAATTCAAGTCTACAGTCTGCAGCCACTTTACGTGCACGCTCCACTACCGTAGGCATCCAAATTTTTTGGGCAGCTGTATTTACCACAGTAAACATATGAGCTAAGACTAATGCTATAAAGCCACAACCACGATCGAAGGCAGTGTCTTTTGTATATCTGATATCTTTTAAAGTTAAGAGTATAAGGCGTTGCGTTGTGACCTACAGGTCGGAAGACGTAATCTATATCAATTGTAAAATTCTCCAAGTTAAGCTCGATGCTGCTTTGAGCGGCCTGCATTATATGCCCCAAAATATACTCTACATCTACGGCGGCTAGACGCATGCAGGGTATTACCACCCAAAAATCGTCTCTATCATATCATCTGACCCGAACCCGAGCGCCAGACGCGTCCTGGCTTCACGCCCATCACTGCTCTGAAGGGAAAACTCTACAATACGTTCAACCATGCGCCGCAGTCCGTGTTCAAAGCCGTTACTATACATGACTCGGGGTCGATCCTGACAATGTACCGGTTTCTAGTCAGGGATTGGGTAGTGGTGACGTTGCGTACCAGGCTGCGGTGTTACTGTTGAGGTGGAGGGCACGTCCGGTATTGAATGGGGGTAAGTGGGTACAGTTTTATTTGTAGATGGTGCAACTGAAGGGGTCGTACCATAAGACGTGGAGGGCTACAGTTCTACTACTACGGCTCTAACGTCGACGACTTTACGCGCTTTGACGTGGAAGATGTTTCACCGATGTTGTCATGCACCCGCTTTCTTCTCGAATTGACGAGTAGGGGTGCTACGTTTGTCACTGCTGTTGGTTCGCTGGCGGGGTGAGTCTGTAGCGTCAACTACACTATCGTCGCCATCATCAGCAATATCTATGATGGGGACATGTTGCTGGTACAGTACCTCATCATCATCATTCACGGTTCTGGAGAAGAAGAAAAACAAGATTGTAGAATATAAGGAGCAAACTTAAAAT
Organism: Bathynomus jamesi; assembly: GCA_023014485.1. Taxonomy (NCBI): domain Eukaryota; kingdom Metazoa; phylum Arthropoda; class Malacostraca; order Isopoda; family Cirolanidae; genus Bathynomus; species Bathynomus jamesi. The sequence goes on along the minus strand of JAJOZX010002897.1, from coordinate 395,783 downwards.
TTTGTTATATTTTGTAAAGGCTCCAGTTAGGAGTGTGTCGTCTTAGAGAAGGATTCTGTAGAAAAATTCAGGTTCACAAGCATTATATCCGGTCCTACAGGCTGTGGAAAAACGAGTTTATGCTTAAATTTAAAATCACTAAAGATAAGGACGATCTGTTCTCAAATTTTGTGCACGAAGTCATATGGTGCTATTCAACATACCAAGCAGTATTCAACGAATACCAAGATGATATTTCGTTCCACAAAGGCGTTTATGATGTTAGTTCTACAGTATAAAGGGTGATGAGCACACGGTTATTGTAATTGACGATCTCATGTTAGAAATGGACAAAACGTTTGCCGAGACATTTTCAGTATTCTCCCACCATCTTAACATAAGCGTGTTCTTCATTAATCAGAACCTGTTTTTCAAGAATACATACATGCGTGATGTATCGCTAAATACACAATATCTAGTCTTATTTGCACAACATAGAAATGTGACACAAATTGGGGTACTAGCGAGTCAAATGTTCCCGAATCAGCGGAAGGAGTTTTTAGAAGTTTATAAAGAAGTTACAAGTCAACGTTACAGTTATTTGGTTTGTGACCTTCACCTGCGAAACACGTTTAGGGTGCTTTTAAGAACGAATATATTCCTAAACGAGCCTGAAACGGTGTATATCCCAGAATGACAAAGAGGTTAAAGAAATATCGTGAATTAATAAAAATCTACCAACGATTGTTGTGCACTCTCCAACGCCTGTTTATTAAAAATATTGACTCAGACTTTTTAAAATGCATCTGTGAAACCTGCCTTAACGTTATAAAATACAATGTACCAATGAAGGCCACTCTGATGTCGCGCTTACGTCGTTACAAGAGAATAATAGTGTGGGAAAGAAAAAGCGAATTATTGTGCAAAGAGGTGGTTCGTTCCTCCCCATCTTGTTTTCAGTTTTGGCACCTTTATTGTCTAGTATAATATAATGAAGAAAGTGGTTGTGATTCCACACGAGGTGTATGCTTCGTTGCAAAATGCAAAGAACCAGGAATCACTACTAGAGCCTGATAAAAACAGGCTTAAAAGAATGGAGAATGAATTGGTGAATCTATTAAACAGCAAGAACCCCCTGACGAGAAAAGAATTTTATATCAAGAAGCTCTACATAAATTTCTTCAAGAGCTCGAAGATTATAAGAAACTGACCGAGGCCCCATAGTTATCAGGCATGTCAATGATGATGTTGAGCGTGACGGCATGGGGCCTGGGGCCGAGGCTAGAGACGAACAGTCAAAGAACAACGGATCGACCCTGCAAGACCTCGAGTATGCATTAAAAAGTAGTCTACCTCATACAGTGAGGAATAAAGGGTTGAGCCTTTACAATCTATTGAGTGAGGACCCCATTATACAATGGTCCGATACAGGCGAGGTTGTTGTTGAAGGGTCAGAGGTACAGGGTTAGAACATCATTGATATCGTGCATGATTTGGTGAGAAAGTGGGATAGACCTTCACCAACAGGATGGGGACATATTAAAGCTAGACTACAGCAAATAAACATCCCCAAAACGTTGATAGGTAACCAGAACAGGTTAAAAGACTTGGGGGAAGCAACACGTACCACAGCTGAACACACCTCTGCCTTCGGGGGTAGCATCTCTGAAGAGGAAGAAGAAGAGCCCACCCATCCACCCACGCACAACCCTACCCACACGCCTCTAAAATATGTAAATGGCTAAAATATTAAGAAAAAGTTATAACATTTCTAATTCAGCCTCCTACGGAGATGTTAATAGATTGTACAGAGGCGTTTATAATGAGAGAGTAGAGAAAAAAGATGTTGAGAGGTTTTTACATGAGCAGGATGCTCATACACTACATAAACCGTGAGAAGGTTTAAAACTGCTAAGACATTAGCAGCCTCGGTTGATTCTATTTGGCAGGCAGATTTAACAGACATGTAGAGGTATTCAGTGTATAATAACGGGTACAGGTATATTTTGTTTATAATAGATGTATTCTCTAGATTGTGGCTAGTCCCGCTGAAAAATAAATCGCCTGAATCAGTTGCTAAATCCACCAAAGCGCTGATATTGAAAGAAAACAGGATTCCTGGTTATTTTTGTACAGATTTGGGCAAAAATTTATAGGCCGAGCCTTTCAGAACATGTTGACGGAGTTTAATATCAGTTATTCCACATCCAATTCTATACATAAGGCATCTTTAGCCGAAAGAGTTCAGCGTATCATAAAGGAACGGAACATATGCACCTTTATTTCACACATAAAAACACATACAGATATAGAGACATTCTGGAGCCGCTGGCTTCATCCTACAACCATGGCATCGCATGTTTGGAACATATCCTAACGAGCTTTTAAAAAGGGACCCCCCATATAGAGCCTGAGGCTAGAAAAGATAAACGTAGAGCACCACCACGCTTTGTGCGTTTCAAACTCAATGATTATGTAAGACTGTCACGAGCGGGGAATAAGTAGGCTTTGAGCAAGGGTGGTCTCATGAGATTTTTAAAGTTAGATCTATGAGGCCTAAAGACGATGTGATAATATATTACGTTGAAGATTTGAATGGTGAAGAAGTTGGGGCGGACTTTATGGCGTGAATCATATGTGGTCGGCTTGTGTGAATTTCAATTGATCACCAAATTTTTAAGTACTGAGAAGAAAGAGGCCGTTTCACTGGTTCTTAGAAGACTCGATGAGTGTGAAAAATTAGGTATAACTTTAGATGATACTATACGTTCAACCTGGACCGGCGAGTTGCAGTACTACAGCAAAAAAGTAACACTTGGACCTGGATATTATGACACAGCCGAGGATATTGTGAGGGCTTTAAATGGGAGTCTTGAAAGGTCAAGCCTCACCCCAGATTTACTTTTTGAAGTCGTAAACAAAGACACATCTGCCCATACTTTGTTCCTAAAATCAACGCCTAGTAGAAATATTAAGGACAATGTACTGTTCAAAATTATACTTGAGGGCAGATATGGCGGGGTCTTCCAAAGAGACACTTTTTACGAGTCACAGCATGACTCAGTCAGCTTATTGTACCGACTAAAATTACCGAAATTAGCCGCTGTTGGCCCTCCCCCGAGCATGTGTTATGTTCACTTTAATATCTTGGTCCACCAATTTCTGGGGATACCCAGGCTCGTTTGTTACGCATTGTGCACATTCCCGATCATAAAGGTAAGAGTTTAAGCATCACATATGATAAGCCTCATTATGTCAAAGTTGCACCTAACCTACTAACCAATATCTCAATATATATAAGAACGATTGAGGGGAAAAAGTTTCCATTCGGCTACGGGAACTTAACCGTGAAGCTCCACTTCCGGAGTGTTGCGACAGAATGACACAGAGGTCATTTACCGTCTACCGAGGGGTGAGGTACCAGCGTGGAAGTGGCAACGCTCAATTTTTTCGGCTATACTACGCACAGGTGTGCCCTTCCTGAAAAGTGGGGCCAAATATTTTGGAAAGAAGGCCCTACAATCAGGACTTAATACATTTGAAGATATAATATCAGGCACCAAACCTAAAGAACCTTTCAGAAAACATTTACGAAGTACACGGGACGAAATCGTTGAAGATGCGAGGAGAAAAATACGCGATGGAGGTTTTAGAAGAAAGAGAAAACAAAAGGTTGCTATAAGAGGAAGAAGGTGTACTGTACAACGTGGGGAAAAAATGAAAGCTAAGCAGACAAACTGTGGTGTAGAGCGGAAAAGGACTTAAAAAAAAGGAAATGTTGTAAGCGTATGAAGCTGGTCGTGGACTTATTTTTTAAAAACTAATATAAAGTAACTCTAATACAGCTGCTTCTCATAGGTGATTGTATAACTGAAGGAAGGGTACATTAACACTTGATATGACTCATTTTATTCATCTCCACAGTTCGGACTGCTGCAAAGCTGAGCTAAATCTCTTTGATGTGCCTCCAACGCGGACAAGTATTGTGGAGATCGAATTCGTCACAATTCATCCTCTCAACGCCATTGGGTCAACGACTGCTCCTATAGTGTTCGTGATTTCTTCGTCGGGGTCATTTTCTTTACCCTTCCAACGTGTTTCTTTACACTAAACTAAGAATTGCACATTCGGAGGGTAGAGATTGTGAAGAAGGTTACACAGTATACCCTGAAAACCACTTCCTACACGCATGCATAAGTCAATGTGATGTGTACCTAAATCAAACTAACGTTTCACCTGGCGCTAGCCATCACCATTATAGTGCCTATTTAGAAAATGTTTCAAACTTTACGAGAGATGCAAAAGAGACACATTTGGCGGCTCAGGGGTATTATTACCCAATTGATGGACAGTGTAAAAAATAAATTTAAAAATTCTAAAAAGAAAATATACGACTCGTACGCAAAACTTCATTCTGATTTTTTGTCGCAAGATAAGCTGCTTTTGAACGGTGTTGAAATGAGGATTAAAATTACACGTACGGCCCACGAGATATGTTTAAAGCTGGATGAGGGTAGCGAGCAATCTATCAAACCTGCTACTGTACACATTTTAGACACGTATGTTAGGGTTCGTCGCCTGAAGCTGTCCGCCATCAAGCAGATGGAAATTAAGATCTTATTGAAAGATACAGCTAAATATCCAATGGGACGCGTGATTTTAAAAACGCATACCGTCACGGTGGGTGTAGCTACCAAGCAGATAGAAAATTTAGCCTTGAGTATACTCCCACAGCGCGTTCTTATCGGCTTGCTTGATCATAAGGCCATGGTCGGTGAGTATAATAAATCGGCCTTCAAATTCCAAAATTTCGGCTTTAAAAGCATAAATTTACATATTAATGGTGCATCTGTTGATGGGGCTTTCGAAGCGAAATACTCTACAGGCCCACAGTTTTCTTTATGTTCACGCGCATACCACAATCTGTCCCGCGATATTAATGGGTGTGATGTATTTGGTTCAGGTGTCACAATAGACGAGTTTATAAATGGAAGCACACTGTTTGCTTTTCATCTATCGGCTGATCAGTGTGGCACCGTGAGCACACATCTAAACCCCCAGTCACACGGCAGTCTTGGTGTAAGATTTGAATTTGGTGAAGCATTAGCCAACCCTATAAGTTTACTGCTTTACTTGGAAAGTCAGAGCTTTATCGAGATTGACAGCTTCAGAAGCGTATCTGGCGATTTTTAAAAATGATGGATGAAATGACGATAAGCGTTATGATGCAGGATTGTTTCACGCGAAACATATTCGCCGAGATTTATGCAAAAAATTAAAAGTTGAAACATCTGATTACGAAAAAATGTCGCATTTATATTAAACACCGGCTCCCTTGGTACTCCGGGTACCCACTGGTTCGGGATATTTGTTAGAAATAGAGAATGTGTAAATTGTTATGACTCTTTAGCACCGCAATTGTAACTCGGCCCCGTAATTATGGATTTTATAAAAAAGTTACGTGTACAACGAATTGTGTGGAACCCCCAATGATATCAGGGATTTTTGTCAAATGTGTATGGACATCATTGCCTCTGCTTTATTTCATTTCTGGCTCGCGGGAACAGCTATTCAGATTTCTTAAAAAACTAGATTTGTGTGATTATGAGGGTAATTATAACCTCGCGTTTAGCGAGGTTGTTCGTAGATTTCCCTTTGTAAGTGAAACGGACACGCGTATTATATAAAATGAGAATATATATATATATATATACACTCTGCGTACTGTCGCAATAAGCGAGATCTGTGTATAAAAATTGCCTATAGTTATTTTATATCAATGTAATAAAAAATCCTGCACTTAAATTTATATCCTCTAAACTATATATATATAATGTGTAAAAATTGTGTTAATTTATAATTATTTTTAAGATGTCGCCCTTGGTTTTATTAGTTAATAAAATATTGAAAATATTTGACTTATTCTTACCGCGCCCCGCACAAACGTACAAGAGAAAAGAATAAAAAACTCATTGTTTCTTCAACAATTTTGCATTCCCCTGAAATATTTTCGTGTAATGCCACCTGGTATATATATATATATATATATATATATATATATATAATCAATCGGGGCGTCCTTAAGAATAAAAAATATATAGGTTTAATTAGAAATATTATTATTAGAGTTTTAAGGACGTTTATTATTATTATCTCGTAGAATAGAGAGATTGTAAAAATAAAATGCTTTCTCACTCGGTAAAATCGATGATTTGAGGCTCCAACGTGGACTCGTACTCTAATACGGTGTGAAGTAGGTCTACGTAAGGGCTTTTAAAGATAGAAAATGTAATAAAAATCTTTCATCTAACTTTGAATCTCTTAAAACTATATATATATATATATATAACGTAAAAATGTAACGTATACGCTAAATGAAATTCATAACTATGGCCCATTCAATTTATAAAATGTAACACCCGGGTTATTCAGCACACGTACAAGAATAAAAACTTACATCGTTTCTCCAACAATTTCGCATTCCCCGGAAATATTTTCGCGTAACGCCACCTGGTCGCCCCTAAAATTAAAAAAATATTACTGTAAACGTCTATCTTCGTATAATAGAATCAGGGCGTCGCTAAGAATAAAAAATATATACGTTTAATTAAAAAACATTATTATTAGAGTTTTAAGGAAGTTTATTATTATTACCTCGCAGAATAGAGAGAGAGAGATATTTTAAAAATAAAAGTGCCTTCTCACCCGGTAAGGTCGATGGTTTGGGGCTCCAGCGTAGACTCGTACGCTAATACGCTCCGAAGTAGTGCAGCGTCAGGCCTAAAATGTTGAAAATAAAAACTAATGCGCTATTCCTTTCAAAAGAGGTTTTATGTAAGAGAAAAGTTGCACGAGTTAATGAGACATAACTTAAAACAATCGACTGTTTTCGAATTACATAGTACTTACATGATGTAATCGTCACTCCTCGAGACGGCGCTACTCTCGTATCGCGAATCTTGTAACGCCGCTTGCCCTAAGTCTTGGCTCGGAAATACACAGCCGTTGTCCACGAACCCCATCAACTGGACGCACGCGTTAGCCCTGTAAAATAACGACGTATACGTATTTTATGGGTATTTTATGGGTATTTTATATATAGTATATATATATATATATATAGCGAAGATATATAGAAAAAAATAAGTACTCACACAGTATCACCACATAGATACAACTCGAGTGTTGTATATTCACTTCGACATTCGTGTATGGAAGAATCGACCCTTTCAGATAAAAAATAATAGATTAAGATTTGCACGAAAATTTCACCAAAAAACACACTTCTACATAAATGATGGCACAGGAGAAATATATTCTATATATATAGTCTATATTCTATATATTTCACTCAGAGCACTAGTGAATAAGTCTATTTGCGTAGAGCACAATGTAACCACGTAGAATAACTTACATAACGATATTCAAGATTTCGTCCGACGACATTTCTTGCTTATAAATTTTGTACGCAACAGTTGAAAGCTTCATTAAAGTGGAAATGATTCACATATGCCCCGCTCCTCTCACACCTTTTTATGGGATATGGGAGAAAGCGCCCTCAAGAATGGGGCATGATGAAGAAAAGCTTTCCGCACCCCCTCCCCACACTTTCAGAAAGCTAAACACTCATTGGCTGATCGTGTTTTGGTGGGCGGATTCTGAACAACGTTTCGTGGAAGGTCCTCAAAGTTTTTGCCAACCCGAGAGAGAGAGAGAGAGAGAGAGAGAGAGAGAGAGAAGGTTATAGAATGAGCATAAACAAACATCTAATTAAGCACCCCATTAAATAAAATTCCAATTTCTGTATTACAAATATGCACAGAAAATGGCTTTAGCATTACTTGGGTAACACTGCTAAAATGAATTGTGGAATTCTATAAAGGCACTATCATAACATGCATATTTCTATGGGAAATATCATATTTCGCTTTTAACGGTCTACGCATTATAAGCTGTTTTTAAACTCGTCATATGGTATATTTGGTAATTATTCGTTTTTTGACCCAGTCTCTTTTTATAATGAGAGCAAACTTTTCTGGTCAATTTTGAGGTGTTCTGCACGAATCTGCCATCCGTTTCCTGTGCAAATGCGTAGTTTTCGAGATATTGTCATCTTGAAAACTATTCATTTGCACAGGAAACGGATGGCAGTTTCGTACAAAACACCTCAAAATTAACCAAAAAAGTTTGCACTCGTCATTTTCGTTTAAACTAACGAATTTAAACTAAAATATCATGACTTAACCTAACCAATCATCAAGGGCGTACAGTTGACCTAATCGGTGTCACGTACTGAACTGTCCGCAAAACATTAGGACCGATCAATTTGTGATGCGTGATCTTTACGGGGGCTCCGCCCCCGTACCCCCGAGACCTAAATTATACAAATGATAATGTAATAACATGTGCCAACCTTGCATGGGTAGTCCGCTAAATTTCGCGTGCCCTTAAACTGAAATGACACACGTTTATGTTTAGGAATTTTTTTACGGCACCTAAAGACCTTCTGGTCTTTTCTTAAAATACAAGCACTATTGCATTTAGGGCAGGTCACGGATGTCTTAATTATTCCGTGATTGAAAAAAAGGTCTAAACTCTTGTCTTCATCGAGGGCAATATGGCGGATCACGTCTTCAAAATCAACTATGCATAACTGACACGTCATACTTCTAGTCACAAAAAAAAAAAACTGAACAGACAAACCATTGCTAAAAATGATTTACTTGTAAAACAGGACAAATTGAATTACGCAGAAGTAGCCAGAATCACCAAAAATAAGAAATATTCACCAAATAGTCGGTATATATATATTGAAAAAACACCAAAAATAGGAAATATATTTTAATAAAAAAACACATTTTATAGAAATTTGCACAAGATAATATATATATTTTCTTATTCAGTTTTGATTGGTTATTCAATATATATTGCTGTTATAGCTGGGTGTGACTGGGTCAAAAAACGAATAATAACCGTATATTTGCTCGACTAAAAATAAAAGTGTTGTCTCCTATATTTTCAATTAAAATGTCTGAGAATATGCCTATATGGCAAATATTAACATATATATATATATATATATATATATATATATACACAGTGTGTCCGTAAAGTCATGGTGGGATTTTAAATAGCTATATTATTGCAACGAAACATGATAATGAGATGAAACAATGCCAAATTTAAGAACAACTCTCAAAGTTGTATCTTGTAGTTAGTCTAGGCTAAGCTTAACCTTTATCTCGTAGTTAGTCTAGGCTGTCCACATGCCTATGTTGAACATGAGCGTAATAGCCCGAAAGTTAATGTGTGGTGTGCTCTAGCACGAGATCGAGTGATTGGCCCATTTTTCTTCGCGGAACCCACTGTGACGTCACACAACTACCTCGCTATGTTGGAACATTTTGCAGTACCCCAATTTATTGACAATAATGTCATCTTTCAGCAAGATGGTGCTCCTCCGCACTATGCCAACGTTGTTCGAGAATTCCTTAATGAAAAATTTCCACAGAGATGGATAGGAAGAGGAGGATAGAAGCCATGGCCTCCACGCTCTCCGGACCTGACACCTTTGGACTTTTATTTGTGGGGTTACGTCAAGCAAAGCGTGTACAGTGTACCCATTAGGGATATTCATCACTTGCACGAGCGAATCACAGAAGCTATCGCATCCGTCACTCCTGATGTTCTTGGGCGTGTGTGGCTGGAATTGAATCACCGCCTAGATGTCTGCAGGGCTACCAGAGGAGCCCATATCGAACTACGTTAAATAAAGTTATTCTTTTAGAGTTGTTCTTCAATTTGCCTTTTTTTCATCTCATTATCATGTTTCGTTGCAATAATATAGCTATTTAAATTCCCACCATGACTTTACGGACACACTGTAGTATATTATATATATATAATCATAATTAAAATTCTATTAGGGAAAGGTTATAATAGTCTGAATAATAATAATAATAATAATAATAAAATAATAATAATAAATATTTTGATACGACCTCGTTTGGTGTTAAAATAAGACTGAGGAATATTCCGTACGTGTATGTTTTTACGAGTATATTAGAGTGCTAAATCGCAGAGCAATTAGAAGTGGAAGTTTAAGACTCGAAGTAAGTTTAGTGTGCAGCTGTTTGTGTTTTACTGTGGAATCGTGGAGGCTCTTGGTATAATAGTTAGCATATCTGACCGGCAATCGGATGTGTCAGGGTTCGATTCCTAGGAGGTACCTCATTTTTCATTGCTCGTTTTCTCCTCTCCTCTTGTGCGGACACTCTTCTTCTAAAAACCATCGTTCTTTACATTATAATAATATATATATATATATATATATATATATATATATATATATATATATTATATATATATTATATATATATATATAAATAATATAGGTAGATAGATAATATAATATTTTATCCTTTTCTGCATTTCAGCGAGTGCATCCTGCATGTTTAATGAAACTCAAGGAGAATAGCACAGTACAATGCAAAACAATCTACAGATAAGGGGCCTAGTGTACCGGCATCAGATTTCTTTCGGAAACGAATTACGCAAGCGACATTTGATGAGAAACTTACTGATTTTATACTTCAAATCGGACAGTGTTTTCATATGCTGGAGAACAAATATTTTATAGATGTTGCAGTAGCAGGACGTGAACAGTGCAAAGTAACGTATAACCATATTATTATTTTATATAATTTATGTATAATTATTAATTACATATAATTACATATGAACAGTTTATATAACGTATAATTTATGAATAGTATATTCACATAATAGTTGTCAACTGATTATCATATAATAAATATAAGCTATATATTTGATCACTAGGCTTCGGATTTTTGCATATTGCATATCTGCATATGAAAATGCATATTTAGGCATTTCAATGCATATTCCGCCATTTTATAATACGTACAAAGCCGAAGCTAATGATCACATGAATTGTTCTTGGTTACAGTATAACTACCCAGAATTAAAGTTTATCTTAAAAGTATATGTTCTCATTTCTTTTTTATGCTAAATTTAAGAGGGGCAATGTATATATATATATTATTAATATGTTCCAGATTCTCTTAAGAACGAGATTTAGCAAGAGAGAAGAGTATGAAAAACTAAATTCAGAAGTTATTAAAGAATTAATGGAGACAAGTATGGTTTGCACTACTGCTGATCTGTGGTCTACTTTCAATCGTTCTTCCTTTGGAGTTACGGCGCATTGGATATTGCCAAACCTAACTCGAAGGGTTGCAGTTTTAGCTTGTAGCCGTATGCGAGTGTCCCATACACATAATGCAATGCAATTGCTTAAAAACTTGAAGAAATTCATATCATTTAAGATTCAGCCCAAAGTGATAGCAACAGTAACAGATAATGCGGAAAATATGGTGAGGGCTTTTAGAATATTTGGAGAGAATGATTTGAATTGTATAGATCAAGGTGGAGAAGGCGAAGAAAATGAAAATGAGAAAATAGTCATAAGTAATATTGTTAGTGAAGAGACTGATACTGATACATTATATAGTTTGCCAAGACATAAGCGATGTGCAGCTCACACAATAAATCTAATAGCAACTGTGGATAGTGGAAAAGTTGGTAATCAAGGTCACCAAAAACTTTCAAAAGCTCAATTCTTTCATCGTGTCAGAAGACCTAAAACGTGTAGGACCATTGGTTACGGCTGTTTTAAATGGATTTGATAAACGCTTCAATTTTGATGAACGACAAAGTCGAAGTTACACTCTGGAGGCTACTGTTCACCCCAAGTTCAAACTAAGGTATAAATATATAAATATATAAAACATAAGGTATAAAGGTATAAACTTTTTTATCATTATCAATATAAACATGTTGATATGCACTTTGCTTACAGATGGTTGCAGGGAGAACGGGAGTCTGAGACCAAGGCTTGCTTGGAGACTGAAATGGAAAAACTATCTCTACCACAAAGCAATGAGACAAACAGTGAGGAAGAGGACGAACTATTTAGTTTTAAGAAATGAAAAATTTGTGAGACTGAGAACAAACCTCGTCAAGAATTATCTAATATTTAGCGAATGATTCATCAGACATTCAAAATTACACAAGTATCCTTTGAAAAAAGAACTGTTCATAAAATACAACACTACACTGCCATTAAGCGATGTTGAAAATTTGTTTCCACAGTGGCAATTGGATTTTTCGTCTGACCACCGATGAGAGTTACGAGTGTTGTTGATACCGTCACGGGTGAAAGTAGCTCCATCGGTGAACAGTATTAATCGAAGCAATCGGCGATTAGCATTTACCCAATGACAAAATTCCAGTCGCATAGCAGCTTCTCCTGGTTGAAGGTGTTGTACACGCTGTACATGATATGGATGCAACAAGCCTTCCTCACGTAATGTTCGCCATACTCTTGTGTGTGGTACACCGAGACGTGTAGAAATTCTTCGTGAGCTAGTAGTAGGACTACGCTCTACCAACTGAAGAATGTTTTCCACTTCATCCACATCTTGTTGACCTTCACGTTCAGATGAAATATGAGCGCTGGGAAGTGTACCAATCTCACGCAATGTGTTGAAAATCCTGGTAAACACTCTTCGATCCGGAATTCTGCGGTTCGGAAACCGTCGACGGTATTCTGCAACAGCAGCTGTTGCACTTCCATCGCAAAAATCGTAGACATACACCATATCTACATATTCGGCATGTGTGAAGGTGTGTGGCATTCTTAACACTGCTTCAAACACCAAACAATGTCACTCACAACAGTCAGCTGTCGATTGGCTTATGTTACATGCTTACATTACAGCTTACATGGTTCAAGGTTATAGGGGAGGAAGGGGAGGAAGAACTGCGCGCGCATCAGATTCAAACAGCTCTATCTCCGTAACCACTCAGAATTAGACACATGTTCATATGAACCTTTTTTCTCACAATGACCGATACTATCACCTCCCGAAGTATTGACCTTTCCTCCTGAAACACCCTGTGTATATATATATATATATATATATATATAATATATATATATATATATATATATTGAAAGAGACCCGAGAATCATCATCCTAAAAACATTGCCTTCGTAAAGGCAATTTTACGTATAAGGCCTGCATGTATACAAACAAAGTTTGTCTTGCTTTGTAAGAGTCATAATATCATTGAAGATTTTGGTAAAAAAAAAAAGCAAATGAGATGTTTAACAACCGTCATCCAGGAAGGCCATCTCGCTGACAGATTAACCGAAAGAGACCTTGTTCGTGACTTCAGGTTCACTCTACGGAAAATTAATTTTATACAGAAATATTATATCGGTAAATCTTTATATACTGAATATTTCAGTTCTCCAAAAACTGTAACATATCCGAAAGAAGTAAGAATTAATTTAGCTTCTCAGATGTGTGGTATGCAGAGATGAAGAGACCTCTCAGCATGATGTCATCTCATTATAGGATGCAAAGAAGCCAATCCTTCAGTCAACGTTTGAAAGCGTTCAGTCAAAAAGTTTAAATTTCTCATTTTACTGAGAAATTTCGTTTGGTTTTCGACAGTTTCGAGCGCAAGAGAAAAATTACAAATTAGATTTAGAATATCGGCAGATAGCTTGTAAGAAAATCGTCTTGACCTTAGCTGAGAATACCCAACAAAAGGGAAAATGGGATATGCACGAATATTTTTTACATTACATTATATTACATTTGGAAAACATGAAGTCACTCGGGTTTGTCAAGGTTATCCAAGTCAGATGAATGATACAAAGCTGTATTTTATTATCAGATTTTGCAGCAGATCAATTTCAAGTCAAATAATTACATCAGTATACAAGTAAATTGTTGTTTGAAAACTCTGTATTTTTTTAGTCTCTACCTCATAAGATTATAGAAAACTACGTTTGTTTTTTATCCATCACATCACTGTCTCCAGAATTAGGCAATTATTATTTGGACTAATATGTATATGCAGTATAAGCTGAAATACACCTAATTTTTTGAAGTAGAAAGCCTCATTTCTTGCCTACTAAAACAATAACTTTTTTTTTTTTTTTATTATTTCCTGTTTCAGATTCTATAATTGTGCAAGTCACGGATTCACGGATGTAGTCACGCACTCAAGAATTCACTTCAGATTCACGGATTTACTTCACGCATTCGCGAATTTACTTCACAAATTCACGGATTCACTTCACCAACAATGTCTAAGTCCCGTTTTGCAAGGACCACCCAGATTTATTTATTATATATAAACCCTCGTCCAACGCGTGTTTGTCCAGTGCGAATTTGCTTATACGCGGAAAAATAAATGCAAGTAATTATTTGCCGAAAGCGGAAAATTTGATTATACACGGTCCGCCAAACACGCTCTAATACAGTAGTACTGTACTCGTGCCAATGCGCGCTCTAGTGTTTTCTCCTACACTCTCCAACGCTCCCGCATCTCCCTCCCTCTCGCGTCACCCCTCGCATCACCCTTTGTCTCAGTCCCGCTAACGCGTTAAGTTCAGCGAAGATGTGTTGGATTGTTTTTGTCGTATTGTGCCGTTGTTTTGCTATTACCCTTAGACAGTAGTATGGCACCAAGACGTAAAGCATCTGCAAGTGATAGTAAAGAGAAGAAAAGTCGTAAGGTTATGACTAGGGCGGTCAAAAGTCAATAAAGTCAAATTGTTTCCTATGGGGCACTTTTCGCTGAAACGACTGAAAATGCAATAAAAACACCTGTAGGGGGTATATTACCAAAGTTAATAGGTCAACCAAAAGTCAACTTTTACCTGTTAGGTCAAAAAATAGCAATGAGGTAAATAAAGTCAATTTTTTGGAATAAATAATTAAAATAACTAAAAATTGGTATTTTTGGTTAACTGGCAACTTCGCTGCTCGTATTTGTCTTATTCAGTTATGTCCGTTCTGGTTTTGGATGTGGTTATGCTGCTTTTTATTATGCAGACAATTTTCCAAATGTGAAGACAATTGTGGAAAATTTTGAAGATGAAGGAATCATTGTTCAGAAGGCTAAAGAGTGTGTTGCTAATGAAAAACTGCCAAAGCAACTAATGTCAATCAAAATGAATTCTAGTTTGATTGCTAGCTTAGTGACTAGGATGGAAGCATCTGATTGCACCATTAGAGAGGCATATGAAACCATTTCTTCTATCAACCTTGGCGAAGATATGTGTTCAGTCAAACAATACATTGAAACAAGACTCAAGACAAATGGTATTTGTGAAATAATTAACCTCAGTAGACCTGAAATCTCACCAACAGTTTATGGTCAGCTTTTGCAATGTCAACCAACAACTGCTGCTGTAGAGAGATCTTTCTCCATGCTTAATAAATTATTAAGTAAGGATCGCAATTTTTTGCCAGAAAATGTCGGCAAATACTTCATAATTTACCACAATCGGTCAACTGATGTAGAAGAGCAAGAATAAGTAATTAAAGTATCGTTTTTATTATTGAAAGTAAAGGCAACTTTATAAGTCAATTTTTTCAATTCGTAAGGTCAACTTTCTTAATTTTTTCGGTCAACTTTTGACTGCCCTAGTTATGACATTAGCCGAAAAAATAAAGATTCTAGATAAGTTGTGTGGTGGTATGAGCATAACATCACTTGGCCGTGAGTATCACGTGAATGAGTCTACCATACGCACCATCCGAAAGAGTGAAGAAAAGATACGTACTATTTTCATTTAATATATATTTATTTATCATATGTAAATATCATTATATTTATGATTTTATTATGTTCTTATTTCATATACAATATAGGTAGGGAAATTCATGTATATGTGAATAAAAAATCTACCTATCTAAGTATTAATGGGAGTCTTTACGCGGCCGCGTTCACGTATCCCAATTTATCCCATAAGGTATTAAGTTTGTCCAACGAGGATTTACTTAACGCGCCGTTCTCGAGGAACCTAACCTCCGCTTTGGACGAGGGTTTACTGTATGTGGTAATTTTCAATCAGTAAAGCAAAAGCAGAATATCACAGAATTTGTAAGAAAATCATATCTCGCTTATTTCGGTGTAAAGTTTGGTGATCAGGATAAACCATGGGCTCCGCATAGTGTATGCCGATCATGTGTGGAGAATTTGAGGCAATGGGTTCAAGGCAAAAGGAAGTCCTTACCTATTGGTATATCTATGGTTTGGCGTGAACCCAAATATCATACTCAGGACTGTTATTTCTATTTGTGTAATATCAAGGGATTCAGCTCCAAGAATAAATCATCCATTGTGTATCCATCATATGCCATCCGTCCTCTTCCACACAGTGATGATGTTCACATTCCTACATGCCCCAAAGAACTTGAAGTTTTTGAATCTGATACAGAACTTAGCGATCACAGTGACTTTGAAATTGATGATAAGGGTTTTAAAGACCCACAGTTATTCACTTAGGCAGAACTGAATGATCTTGTACGAAATCTTGACCTACCGAAAGATGCTGCCCAACTCTCTGGATCCAGGCTGAATGAGAGAAATTTACTGGCTGTTGGAACTTCATATTCTTGGTACAGGAGCAGAGAACAAGAATTTGTTCAATTTTTCTCTATGGATGGTATTCTAGTATTTTGTACTGATAAGTCTGACATACCTGGCCTTATGAATACTCTGGGCACAGACTATGATCCAAAAGAGTGGAGATTATTCATTGACAGTTCAAAGCTGTTTTGCTGCATAATGGCAATCAACTGGCATCCATCCCTATTGGCCACTCTGTCCATAGAAACGAAAATTATGACACCATGAAATTCCTTCGAGATAAAGTAAAATATAGTGATCATAGCTGGATAATTTGTGGAGATTTGTAGGTAATATCCATGCTTTTTGCCCAACAATCTGGATATACAAAGGTGCCTTGCTTCATATGTGAGTGGGACAGCAGAGCAAAGGCTGATCACTGGAAAAAGAAGGATTGGCCCCAAAGAACTAACTTAACACCAGGCAGCAAAAATGTTATCAACGAACCTCTTGTGACACCTGCAAAAGTGTTGCTACCACCATTATACATTAAACTGGGGCTAATGAAGCAATTTGTAAAGGCTTTGGATAGAGATGGCAACTGTTTCAAGTACATTTCTGACCAATTTTTTTCTCTAAGTGAAGAGAAAATAAAAGCTGGGGTGTTCGATGACCCTCAAATACGGATTCATTGTCAAATGTGGAGAAAGCGGCTTGAATATCATTCAAAAATGTTGTTGAAAATTTTCTAGGAAACCATAAAGCCAAAGACTATCGAAATTGGTCAGCCACATGTTGAAATGCTATGAAAAACTTGGTTGCAACATATGTGTAAAAGCGCATTTCCTTCACAGCCACTTGGAGTACTTCCCTGAGAACCTTGGAGCGGTTAGTGAAGAGTAAGGTGAAAGGTTCCATCAGGACATAAAAGCACATGGAAAAACAATATTAAGGAAGATGGAATGTCAATATAATGGCTGACTACTGTTGGTGTTTGAAAAGAGTTGTTTCCGAATCAAATTTCAAAAAGACAGCTAAAAAGAGGAAATTCACCCAAATTTGATGATGTACGCTATATACCCAAAGAAAAGAAATCTAAAATGATTCTTTCTGGGAATTTTATTGTGCCCGTATTCCTGTTCTTTTACTCAGATTTAAGTAAATAAAGTTATTTCGGTGTGAAGTTGAAAGTTTTTAATTTGTTTCTAAATGTTTCGTCTAATATGTTTATATCATGAGCATAAAATCAGGAAGTTTTATTACTGATTTTGTGAGAAAATCTGATGTGATAGCAAAAAACGTATCAGATTTGGAATCAGCACACTAAATTGTATTATTCCACCTATTTTCAAAGAAGCAACAGAATTCTTTTTCATTTGTATACTGGTGTTATCCTTAAACTAATTACAAAGCTACTGAAGTAGCCTACTTAGTTGATCTAAAATATATATTGATTACACTATTTACAAACTCTCTATTTCATTCATGGAAGAACCAAATTTTTCTTAAGTCCATCTAAGGAGCTAATATTTACCATATTATATGGCAAGTCACTCCAAAAAATATACTACTCTAAACTAAAAAAGTATTTTCGTAGAACCAGTCTACAAGTTTGTTTTCTAATTTTCTTATTATGTCCTCGAATTTTTCCATCAGACTCTGATAAGAAAAAGTTACTTACAGCTATATTGCCCAAACCAGAAAACATTTTGAACCTCTGTATCATGCCTCCCTCAAACAACGTCTCTCAAAACTAAACATGCTTAGTTCCTTTAATGTTTTCTTATATTCTAACCTTCTTAAGCTAGTGATAAGCTTGGTTGCGCTACGTTGCACGCCTTCAATCATATCTATATCGGGCAACCTACAGATGACTTCCTTACTCTTGTAACTAACATTTCTCTTAATATTACCTCGCATTTTATTTACCTTATTTCTAGCCTCTAAGATCATTTTAGAAAACATTAGTTCACCACTAACTTTTCCCTTTCCTGACTAACATCCTGTAACCAGTTTCCCTGCAACTCATAACTGAAGTTTACATTACTTCTGCCAAAATGAAAGACGTTGCATTTTTGAACATTGAATTCCATTTGCCATTTACTAGCTCAGGCAACTAATCTATCAAGATCTTTCTGCAGTTTATAAGAATTTTCTATATTTGTAATTTGGGGAGCTACTTTGTATCATCTGCAATGTGGATATTTTAGTCCTTTTTCTTCTCTAAATCATTTTGACACACATTAGAGACTAATGGACCTAACACTGACCCCTGTGGTACCACACTTTTCACTTTTTTCTACCCATTTAAATGGTCATTTAAAATTACTCTGTTCTCTGTCTTGTAACCATTCTTCTACCCAATTTATGACTGAACCTGATATCCCATGAAATTTTAATTTCTATAGAAGTCTCCTATGTGGAACCTTGTCAACTGCCTTATTAAAATCCAAAGAAATAACATCTACATCATGTCCGCTATCTACCTAATCAGTTCCAAACTTTAAAAAGTCTAAGAGATTAGACAAACAAGACCTTCCTGACCTAAATCCATGTTGGGAGCTTGAAATAAGATTAAAACTTTCCAAATGCTCTTCAACACTGTTCTTTAAAATCTTTCTAGTATCTTTCTGACCATTGATTTTAAACTAGCAGGCCTATAATTTCCTTCCTTCCTTTTACTACCCTTTGTGTAAATGGGCAAAACATTTTTTCCCACCTTCAGGTATCTCTGCATAATTAATAAACCTAACAAACAATATAGTATCTCAGCTAAGCTATCCTCCTATTCTCTGAGAATCCTACCATAAATATTATGAGGACAGTAGTATGGGCGCATTTGGGGAGACAGACATGGATGAATTTGAAAATTCACCCCCTCACCGTCCTTCATGACGGTCCCTCCTTTATAAGGTGTCTTTCATGGTCTTTCAAAAAAAAATTATCCTCGCATTCTTTCACGAGAAAAAAAAAAATTCATCCTCGCCTTCCTCCTTGAGAGAGAAAAAAAAAACCGGATTCATCCTCGCCTTCCTCCTTGGGAGAAAGAAAAAGAAAAAAAAAGGAGTCATCCTCGCATTCCTTCACGAGAAAAAATCCCCCTTCCTGGTCTTTTATGAGACAAACAAACATTCGAGTACTTTTTGTTCCAGCACGTTCTACCAGACAATAGAAACGAAAACTTAAAATAAATACCTGAAAAAAGGTTTAACAAGCCTAACGAGAGAGTGCATCGACCTCAAAACATACAATGACTTGGATTAAAGTTCAATACCACATACCTCTTCAAATGTAATTCCACTTTCATATGTTAACAAATTGCAAACATCACAAGAAATAAAATCAGGTTAAACATATTTTAAATAAAAAACAATTTCTTTGTTTAATATCTGTATTATGAAAAATAAAATGAAGGTTTATTATTTTAATTTAAATAAATTAATTTCTCTCTTTCTTAAGGGAAACTGAATTATTTTCATCCGATCTGAATCTCAAATACAAGATCTTTTTATACATTCATAACACATGTTTAATTGTTTTTTACTTTTAAATATACAGGGTGTCCCATAAGTCCGGCATCATATGAAAAATAATAAAAAAAGGCAAAACAAAAGCTTTTATTTACAGAACGTGCTCAATATGTCCACCATTGTTTTCACTACACAAATTCAGACGTGATACCCAGTTAGCAAGCACACGGTGAATGATGTCAGGAGTAATAGTGTTACATGCCCCAATAATGGGCTGCCGCAAATGTTCAACACTCCTAATTTTCTCTGCGTATACCAGCGCTTTCAAGTGGCCCCAGAGATAAAAATCTAGTGGCGTGAGATCCGGGCTTCTAGCTGGCCATTCCACAGGCCCTCGACGTCCTATCCAATGACCAGGGAATTGTTGGTACAGGTATTACCTTACTTGGGTGCTGTAATGTGCAGGAGCGCCTTCTTGCTGGAACCATGTTGGGAAATTTCCTTCTTCGTTCAAGACACTGGGAAATGCTTCTTCCTTGAGCATACGTAGGTAGGTGCCTCCAGTGACGTGTTCATTGAAAAAGAGTGGGCCTATGATGCGATCCTTCCAAATGCCACACCATAACATCACCCGAGATGCACCTTGTTCCTTTGAAGAGGTATACCAGTGAGGGTTGTTTTGAGACCAGTAGCGGGTGTTCTGTCGATTTACGTCACCATTTCCATAAAAACAGTCTCGTCACTGAACAGAATGGTGGACGGGAAATTGGCATCCCAAGCATATTGTTCCGTAGTCCATTCACAAAATTCCATCCGCCGGTCGGGATCATCTTCGCTTAATTTCTGTAGGATCTGAATTTTATATGGATGCCATTTGTGAGCCTGAAGAATGCGATGGATGCTACTTTTCGACACTCCTGTCTCGGCAGACAATCGCCGAAGAGACTTATTGGGACTTCTGTTAAAATGAGCCAGGATAGCAGTCGCTGTATCATCGTCAGTGGACCTCCTTGAAGGTCCACTGCGTGGTTTATCTTCTATGGATTCTGTTTCCTTAAACTTTGCAGCAAGTCTGCTAACACAACTCTGTGTTATTGGCTCGCGGTCTGGATGCAGTCTGTTAAATTCAGCAGCGGCCTCTCTTTGACTCCGATTTCCTATGAGTAGAATTATCTGGATTCGTTCTTCCTTGCTCACAGACATTATGGCCTGTAGAAAGAGAAAAATATAAATTATGGTTTGTAGAAATAGAAAAATATGAATTTCTCCTATGATGCCGGACTTATGGGACACCCTGTATATATATATATATATATATATATATATATACACCTTTGGTTAGCTTCCGCCCGAATTATTCATTCTGACGAAGGTCAAGGTTTTCACTCCACTTTAGACCTACAGTTTAACGTGGAATCCGAACCATGCCCCATCAGCAACCCAGCGTCTTAACCACTAGGCCACCTATGGTACTCATTTATCTACCAACCACTTTCTTTATTGTGTGGAAGGATGAACAGCTGGGTTTTGCTGCACGCCGGCTGCCGTTGGGTCTCGAACCCGGGGCCGATGGTTTCGTAGTCAGCGACGCTAACCACTACACCACCGAGGCGCATTGACTACACCGCCGAGGCGCATATATATATATATAATGTATATATATATATATATATGAAAATTATTTCACGAAAGTAACACGTGAAAAATATTTATGATGAATAAAACCACAAAGGAAAGGAAAACAGAGTGGTGCTCAAGCGCTTTCGTCTAATGACATCCTCAGGAACACTGAAGTAAATAAAGAGTTCAAGACTATATATAGGTTACAAAAAAAATATATAATACTGTATATATATATATAATAATATAGAAATAAAAATTGTGGCAGGAGCATACAAATTTGTAAGGAAAACTACCAATTTGAGCACTTTGCCCGAATTCAACACAAGATCAAATGGATTGTTTACAACCAGTTTTATAGATAATGCCTGAATGATATATAGGTAAAAAAAAATAAATAAATAAAAATAAATTGAAAAATAAAAATTGTAAGAAGAGCATACAAATTTATAAGGGAAAATTACCAAAGGTTTAGCACTCTGCCTTTCTTGTCTAAATCCGTTCTAAACGAATTCAAAACAACGGGATCGAGTTCAAAAAGACCTTTTCTCATGTTAAAGTTATTTGCAAGTTGAATAATAGCAGACTCAAGAATATTTCTATTAACAATGTTGCTAGAGTGAAACAAAACTGAAGCATTATTTCAATCAATACAATGGGATAACTCTGACAAATGGACAAAAAGGGCACTGGACGACTGTCCCGTTCTAACGGAACATTGATGCTGTTTTACACGCGTGTGCAAATCCTTTCCCGTCTGACCAATGTAAAAGGAATCACATTGTTTACAACCAATTTTATAGATAATGCCTGAATTATTGGTAGGGCTATTTTTTACTATGATATTTTTCACAATATTGTTATATGAAAATACTACATTAATATCCAAAAGTTTAAGTACATTAGCAATGCCTAAAAATCCCGGGAAAAATGGAAGTACTAAAATATTCTTTGACAAAGTGCGAGTGTTATTATTCACACGATAGAAGGTTCGTTTTGCCTTGTTAAGACAAGATTCTATGAACGCAGGTGGGTAGCACAGATCACTTCCAATACCGTTGATTTTTGTATGTTTCTCTTACAATTTTTATTTTTCAATTTATTTTTATTTTTTATTCTTTATTTTTATTTTTTTTGTGACCTACAGAATCATGCAAGAAGTAAATAGACACCCTTAATTTTATGGTAAAATGTATGCATCCAAATTTTTTTGCCATTATTATGACTAATATTCATTTCCTTTTTTAGATTGTAATATACCCATACTAGAACATCCCTCGAACACAAGATATAGCTGCACGTCCATAATAACCAAGCTGATGAAGATAGTTTACTGCTGTTCTTGGGCTAATTTTGAGTTTTTCTGCCACTTCTGAAGCTTTTAAACGAGGGTTGTTCTCAACAGATCTTCGAACAAAACGAAGACATCTGTCAGAAGGCCCAGGTCGACCAGGTCGTGATTCAATTGATGTTTTGCCCTTTTCTTTAAATTGGACTATTATTCTGTTAACAGTAGAAAGGGGTATTCCAAGATTCCTAGCTATTTGTCGCTGGGACAGTCCACCCTCAGATTGACCAACAATCCGTCCTCGTTGAAAGTCAGAAATTTCTTTGGAATCTTGTGTTCGAGGCATGTTCTAGGATGGGTATATTACAATCTCAAAAAAAGGAAACGAATATTAGTCATAATAATGGCAAAAAAATTTGGATGCATACATTTTACCATAAAATTAAGGGTGTTTATTTACTTCTTGCATGACTCTGTATATATCATTCAGGCATTATCTATAAAATTGGTTGTAAACAATCCATTTGATCTGGTGTTGAATTCTGACAAAGTGCTAAAATTGGTAGTTTTCCTTACAAATTTGTATGCTCCTCCCACAATTTTCATTTCTATATTTACTATATATATATATATATTTTTTTTTTTCTTTTCTTTTTTTTTTCTTTTTGTAACCTATATATAGTCTTGAACTCTTTATTTACTTCAGTGTTCCTGAGGATGTCATTAGACGAAAGCACTTGAGCATCACTCTGTTTCCTTTCCTTCTTGGTTTTATTCATCATAAATATTTTTCACGTGTTATTTTCGTGAATAATTTTCATGTGTATATATATATATATATATATATATATATATATATATATATATATATATATATATATATATATATATATATTAGAGGTACCATTAGAGGTACAGTAAAACTAAACATACCTTACAAAAGATAATTTAATCCTGCATTTAATGAGAAACAATTAAAACTTGGTGTTCCCGCCATTGGCTTCCAAGACAGCCTGAATTCGCTTTGGGTAGCTTGCCAAAAGTGACGTGAATAGATCTTGATCATTACGCAAATTTGCTAAAACAGTTTCAATGTGTTGCGCCATTGTATCCTTCGAAAATCGATTTGCTGCAGGTTCTTGAAACAAGAGACATTCAACCTTGTCCTTTATAACTGATCCAATGTGTTCACAGACGTTCAGGTCAGGAGAATTTCCTGGCCATTCTTCATTTCCAAAGAAATCGATCTCATGGTTCCGCAACAACTGTTGAGTGGCTAATGCCTTAAAGCAGGGGGCCTTATCGTGCAGAAGTGTGACCTGATCGATATCCATAACATTGCTTGGGTTTCTTAGAAAAGGAATAACATGCTGGGATAGAATAATATCACGAAAATACTGTCCATCCCAACTCTCACCATTTGGCTTCAGCACCCACATGAGCTTCTTTGCAGTGAACAAAACAAACACACCAACACAGTCTGGACTTTTTAATAATTCGCGATAATGTTCATTGTCATCGATTTCATCTGGTGTTGTGGCCCACACTCGATGATTTTCGTAGTTAGGCCGACGTGTTACGTAAACAAAAAATTCATCGGAGACAGCTAAATGCATGAAATCATCCACATCCCAATCTTCAAGATAATGGGCAAACCACATTCTGTCATCGATGTTAAGCTGAGTTTTTCTTGGCTTTGGAAGTTCATGCCAAGGCTTTAAACCTTGCCTATGACGGTATAGTCGAATGATCACCACTAACGATCTTTCCTCTCAACACTTCGATCTCTCTAGAAATTTTAGCACAGCTTTTTTTCCGCTTACGCATACCGCTTTCAATGATGTCCTTTGTTTCCTGAGAGAGTGGCAAATTTGGGCGCCCAGATTTGGTTGTATCCATTTCACATTCATCCAAAGTTTTATTCCAATTTCTTTGACGAAGTCCTCACTTCTTCGCAACTTTTTGGCAAACCATGAACGTGTTATAAAGGTGGCTCCAGCATCACGAGCTTCCCGAAATGGGACCCAAAAGAAACCCCTGTAACTCTTAAAGTATAAGTCCTTTTATAAAATCATACCCATCATTCGAAAGAGGATAGTTACAAGTTTGTACAGGATTGTATAGGTTTTGACAATACAAGACAAGATAAGATAAAACAAAATAAAGTGTTAGTTAAAACTAACCCTTCAAGATGACTGCATGGACTGTGGAACAGCTGTGTTCATAACAGCAATATTATGAGCATGGAAGAAGTGTAGTTTCAGCTCTTAGAAGGTGATTTTGACATCTGAAAATTTGTCTTGAAAGATCTTTGAGCTGAAACTACACTTCTTCCATGCTCATAATATTGCTCAGTTATGAAACGCAGGTTCCACTCCATGTAGTCATCTTGAAGGGTTAGTTTTAACTAACACTTTTATTTTGTTTTGTATCTTATCTTGTCTTGTATTGTCAAAACCTATACAATCCTGTACAAACTTGTAACTATCCTCTTTCGAATGATGCGTATGATTTTATAAAAGGACTTATACTTTAAGAGTTACAGGGGTTTCTTTTGGGTCCCATTTCTCTGGATCACCCTTATTATCGCTTTATCAGCTTGAGTAATTTTAATACCTGCAATAAATAATTTTATATATTTTTATAATCACTAAAAACTACTTCGATATAAGTAAACATGTAAGCTGCAAATGGGGGGGGGGGCTAAGGTTTTTTGGAACCCCTTATATATATATATATATATATCTGAGAAACAATCCTAAGGAATGGAGTCTTTTTATCGATTCAGCAAAAGTTGAGTTTGAAAGCTGTACTATCGTACAGCGGTAATATTTATCCTTCGGCTTCGTCTGCATATAAAATTCATATGAATGAAACATGTAACAGTATGCAGTTACTTTGAAACATATTGTCTATGATAAACACTCTTGGCATATCTGTAGTGATCTGAAAGTGGTTGCACTTCTCTTTGGCTTAGAGTTTAAATACAAAAAGTTATCTTGTTTCTTCTACAAGTGGGGTGAGCAGGACGTATATATCTATATTTATTTGGGCACAATTATAACAGAAATATGAAAACTAACATATCGTTGTGTAGGAATGAAAAACACCTTATTAAAGGTACTAAAAACGCTAGTGTAATTATAGAATACATAAGCAAACTGCTGAGTCAAAATATCCACCCCTATATACATATACGTTATATGTTGCGTACAATATTACGTATTATACGTAAGCTTCTGAATAGGATTTTAAAGTGCAGCGTTAAAATACGTTATTCCGTTTTCTTTGTAGCAATACTGTATATAGCGAAGAAGATGCATACCGAATTAAGGGTGAGTGTATGAATTAAAAATTGACGATAAAGTGTGGTCAAATATTATTATTATTAATGAACAATTTTGTATTAATTGCAGCGTCTAGCTTGCTTCGCCCTTTTAAATTTTGAATAAGATTTATTAAAAATGACTTTTCCTTATTCGTTATTACCGCGAACTGCTGTTCATATATATTACTGCATAAAGGGAGCTTCTTTAGTTTCACTTGTACAGAACCAGAAGCTCCTCACAGGCATATTCGCTTTAACATAAAGGCTTCGAGATTTTCTTATATCTGAGTCTTCAGTCAAGGAAATGGTTTGACCACAATACTTAAATTTTTGTACTTCATCATTGTATATTATGTTATTATAAATTTAATGTGTACATAGGAACTTCCCTACCTTCTCGTTTTGTAAATAAAATATTGTGATTCATTCTATCATATGCCTTTGTAGTGAATACTCTTATTTTAGTTTCAAGTTAAATGTTAATTTTACCGTCTTGAATTTCGGAATAGTATAAATTCATTTTAAATTAGTTACCCCATTATAATTCAATTGTGAACCACATTAATACTAATTTTATGTATACTATATTATTTTATTGTATGTAAACATAATTAATTATATATCACAATTGTCAGTTAATTATTTATATTCAAATATTTATTTTAATCTAATACCATGTCCATTTTACAAATAAATAATAGAAAACCAAAGGTTATATTTTCCACCTTTGGTACTGTCGCAGTTTCGCCTAACGGACTCAATACGGCTAGTGAGATAATCACTGGTTGGCACTTAACTAGCGGCAGTGCTTATGGCTACATCATCCAGGTTAACCTATACCGGATAGATGCGCTACG
Organism: Bathynomus jamesi; assembly: GCA_023014485.1. Lineage (NCBI taxonomy): Eukaryota > Metazoa > Arthropoda > Malacostraca > Isopoda > Cirolanidae > Bathynomus > Bathynomus jamesi. The sequence continues at coordinate 368,783 of JAJOZX010002897.1, read as the reverse complement.
GTCCCAAGCCGTAGCTTGCCTAGGCCAACGACGACGACGTAAACCAACAATTGGTGACCCCGGAGTGACAACTGTGCTAGTGTTCTTGCTCCTCTACACGCTATGATCACACACAAACGCAAGGTAACGAAATTGGTATGGTGTAGCGATAGTTTACAGGCGTTCGACAATGCCAAAAATGCTATCAATAGTGCATTGTCTCTGTCATTTCCTATCAGTGATGCCCCCTAACTCTGACGGTCGATGCATCAGATGTTGCGATCGGGGGGGTGTTGGAACAAACCATTAACGGTCAACAAGCACCCATCGCGTTTTACTCGAAAAAGCTGCAGCCAGCCCAAACGCGTTATAGTGCTTTCGGACGTGAACTTCTTGCTATTTACTTAAACGTGAAGCATTTTCAACATTTCCTTGAAGGCCGAGAGTTTTGTGTTTTTACCGACCACAAACCTTTGGTCACTGTCTTCAATAAAAACAGCTGTAACCACTCTCCCAGAGTCATCAGGCAACTCGATTATATCTCGCAATTTACCACAGATATCCGCCACATCAAAGGTGTCTTGAACACTCCAGCGGATGCACTCTCAAGAATAGAGATTACTTCTGTTACCCTCAGCTCTACACTGTGGAATGCTATTGCACAGGATCAAGATAAGGATACGGAACTACAAGACCTGCTCAGAGAAGACTCCACTCACTCACTTTCCCTCAAGAAAATGAGTATGCCAGGATTGTCTGTGCCCCTCTATTGCGACGTATCAACAGCTGCTATTCGCCCTTATGTCCCTCCATGTCACAGAAAAGCAGTCTTCACGGATCTTCATAAGCCCTCCCATCCTGGTATCCGTGCTTCGCAACACCTGGTTACCTCTCGCTTTGTTTGGCCCTCGATGCGGAAGGATGTCAAACATTGGACCAAAACGTGCCTTGCCTGCCAGCGTGCCAAAGTCCAAAGGCACACCAGGTCCCCCTTTGACGCATTCCCGCCCCCATCCCAGCGATTTGAGATAATTCATGTAGACATTGTTGGCCCTCTTCCAGTGATTCAAGGCCAACGTTATCTGCTCACCTGTCTCGACCGCTTTTCCAGGTGGCCTGAAGCCATCCCACTTCCTGATATCCAAGCGGACACTGTTGCAAGAGCCTTTCTTCATGGATGGGTATCAAGATTTGGATTGCCGACAAAAGTCATCACTGACCAAGGTCGCCAATTTGAGTCTTCGCTTTGGAAGAAGTTTACCAGCTTGTTGGGTACAGTACATGCGCATACCTGTGCGTATCATCCGCAAGCTAACGGCCTCGTCGAACGCTTCCATCGCCAGCTGAAGTCATCCCTTATGTGTCACGAAGACTCCCATTGGATGGATAAGCTTCCACTCGTGTTGCTTGGTATTCGCTCTGCATTTAAGAGTGATCTGAAGACTACAGCGGCTGAACTAGTCTATGGAACAACACTGCGGCTACCAGGTGGCTACTTCACTGCAGGGGATAAGTCATGTGATCCTACGGAATTCGCTCAAACACTTTCCTCTCACATGCAGTCCCTTCAGCCTGTTCCCCCTCGATTGACTAGCCAACAGAACATCTTTGTTTCCCCAGCCCTCCAATCTTGCACCCACGTTTTCGTTCGTGTACCTGTCCCAAACGGCCTCTCCAATGTCCATATGACGGACCCTATGAAGTTCTCCGACGTACGCGCAAATCATTTCTCATCCAGCGCGGTTCCAAGGTCGACAAGGTTTCTATCGATCGTCTTAAGCCTGCGTTTTTGGAATCAACCTTAAGCGAGGTACATGTAGCTACCAAAAAGGTCCAGCGGAAATCTGTGTCGTTCGGAACTCTTTGAACTTCCTCTCTGGTGGGGGAGTGTGTAGTGAATACTCTTATTTTAGTTTCAAGTTAAATGTTAATTTACCGTCTTGAATTTCGGAATAGTATAAATTCATTTTAAATTAGTTACCCCATTATAATTCAATTGTGAACCACATTAATACTAATTTTATGTATACTATATTATTTTATTGTATGTAAACATAATTAATTATATATCACAATTGTCAGTTAATTATTTATATTCAAATATTTATTTTAATCTAATACCATGTCCATTTTACAAATAAATAATAGAAAACCAAAGGTTATATTTTCCACCTTTGGTACTGTCGCAGTTTCGCCTAACGGACTCAATACGGCTAGTGAGATAATCACTGGTTGGCACTTAACTAGCGGCAGTGCTTATGGCTACATCATCCAGGTTAACCTATACCGGATAGATGCGCTACGGTCCCAAGCCGTAGCTTGCCTAGGCCAACGACGACGACGTAAACCAACACCTTACTTATATCTGGAAAACAGCTATAAATAGTTGAATTACTGTCAGTGTATTTAAATATAATTTCCTTAAGTATATAGATACACACAACAGTTGAGTGGGACCTTTTAAAACCAAACTCATTTAGTTCATAACTAATCATTTAAGCGGTGTAGTAACAAGAGTTTCTCTAGTAGTTTTGAGAAGCAAGAGGTGCTAGCAATAACCCTGTAATTATTGCCGGATAGAATATCCTCAAACTTGTTATATATATATATATATATATATATATATATATATATATACATATATATATATATATATATATATATACAGTATATATATAATTACACAATAGAGAGAGGGGGTGGCTATATTATCTCACTTATTTACGTGTGTTGATTCACGAAATGTATAACCTAAATATCAGTACAATACATACAAATATTATATACAAATATCAGGTCATTAAAAGTTTTAAATTATGTTCTTAAATTATGTTGTTAAATTTTTTAAACACACGCAAATTTATAACGAAATTTGATGTGCAGTAAAATTAATAGTTCACAGACCAGAGGATGTCATGTGAATGTGATGGTATATAGCGATGTAAATAACAGAAAACTATATATTTAAAAGTAAATAAATAATTAAACATGTGTTATGAATGTATAAAAAGATCTTGTTTTTGAGATTCCGATCGGATGAAAATAATTCAGTTTCCCTGAAGAAAGAGAGAAATTAATTTATTTAAATTAAAATAATAAAATTTCATTTTACTTTTCATAATACAGATATTAAACAAAGAAATTGTTTTTGATTTAAAATATGTTTAACCTGATTTTATTTCTTGTGATGTTTGCAATTTGTTAACATATGAAAGTGGAATTACATTTGAAGAGGTATGTGGTATTGAATTATAATCCAAGTCATTGTATGTTTTGAGGTCGATGCGTACTCTCGTTAGGCCCATTAAACTTTTTTTCAGGTATTTTTTCATGTAAGTTTTCATTTCTAGTCTGGTGGAAAGTGCTGGAACAAAAAGTACTCGAATGTTTGTTTGTCTCATAAAAGACCAGGAAGGGGGATTTTTTCTCGTGAGGGAATGCGAGGATGAATCCTTTTTTTTTCTTTTTCTTTACCCCAAGGAGGAAGGCGATGATGAATCTGGTTTTTTTTTCTCCCAAGGAGGAAGGCGAGGATGAATTTTTTTTTTGAAAGACCATGAAAGACACCTTATAAAGGAGGGGCCGTCATGAAGGACGGTGAAGGATCGTCATGAAGGACGGTGAGGGGTGGAAATTTTCAAATTGATCCATATCTGTCTCCCCAAACGCGCCCATACTACTAAAACCTTAAAAGTTTCTTTGAATCTTTATTGCTATATGTAGCTTAATTTATTTCACTATACTGTACCTTTTGCTCCTCATCAAACTATTTAACTTATTTCTTAATTGCCTGTAAATTATCTAAACCCACTAGCCTATTATTACTCTTAAACTCCCTTAATGTTCTTTTCTTATTTTTAATTATTTTAGCTATTTCCTTATTCTACCTCGAAGGTTTCCTAATTTTGTTAGTCCCGATAGTTCTGAAAGGCATTGTATATCCCCTAAAAAAAATTTCTATCTAGGCTACATCTCAATAGCATTTTTATTAAAAAATTCGTAATCTCACTTTAATGACCCTAACAACTCCTGTAGTTTACTGTAGTCACCATTTGAGAAGCAAGGAACTAAATGATCATTGTTGACTAGATCCCTATTTAATTCTATCTTAAAACGTATAATAGAATGGTCACTATTCCCCAATGACTACTGTAAATTCACTGTAATTCCTACTGTAAATTCTCTAATAACTTCATAATCATTAGACAGAAACAAATCTAATGTTGCTTGATCCCTGGTCGGTTTGTCTACAAACTGCATTAGCAAATTACACCGGTCTGCATGAAAATCGATTTCTTTATTTTGAGTTGTGATTCTGAAGCAGTTCGCTGCACTGAATTCAAAAATGCTACCAGTTTTCTTCTATCACCCACAGTTTTAAAGTTATTAGCAAATCAATTTTGGGGCGTTTTGTAATTTTTTACCTTTTTTATCTTTAATTAATTTAGTTTTTTCATATTTTTCAGATAGATAATTCTAACATTACATCTTTAAAATTTTAATAATGGCTTCTAGAGGATGTACCCATAGTCCAGACATATTTTGTTATATTTGTGGTCCGTATGTTGTAAAACAAAGGACAAATGTAACGACCTTCATTAAGAGAGCTTATCATGCTTATTTTGGAATTAAATTAGGAGATCAAGACAAAAGTTGGGCTCCACACAAGATTTGTCTTACGTGTGTTGCGGCACTAAGGAATTGGAGCAAAGGTAAAAAGAAAAGTTTGCCATTTGGGATCCCTATGGTATGGCGCGAGCCTAGAAACCATACCGACGACTGCTACTTCTGTTCTTGCAATGTTAAAGGTTATAATTCAAAGAATAAAGAGAGCCTTCAATACCCAAGTCTTCCATCTGCAATAAGGCCGGTACCCCATGGTCCAGAAGTTCCTATTCCCCACCCACCCGAGAGTCTGGATCAATACAATTCAGATTCTGATTCAGCTCCAAATACAGACAATGATGATGTTTATGAACAGCCAACAGCTGACCGAGATCCTAAACCATTAACCCAAGCCGAACTAAATGACTTAGGGATTTGAATCTGCCTAAGGACTCTGCAGAACTTTTGGGGTCTAGATTGCAGGAGAACAATTTATTGGCATCCGACACATACTTCGCTTGGTACAGAAATCGTGAGAAAGACTTCGTGCCTTTTTTCGAAGATGGTAAATATATTTTGTTTCTTTCAGTTATTTTTTCTTTCATAAACAAGCAATATACTTGTCCAAGAGCTAGGAGCTATTTAATTCTGCTTTAATTAGGTTTTACTCTATCACCTAAAGATTTCGTGCTACAAGGGGTGTTGTAATACCTCATCTGTCCCCAAATGTTAACCACCCATTGATGGGAGGGGAGAGAGTATTTTGCTGGGAACGGGACTGGTTGTTATATATATTTACCCTACATTATTATGTAAGCGTTACTGTAGTATATAACAACAAAATTTATGGTTTAGCATGTGCAATCCAATGTTGGTCTCGATAAGATGGTTCACATTTGGGGATAAATGGGGGATTTATGACACACCCTGTAGTAAGAAAACCATATGTGATAGGGAAAAACTAACTATATTTTTGAGATCAGCGCACTCAAATTATATAGAATCACCAACTAGTTTGTACTGGTGTACTGGTGTTATCATTACAACACTCACTGAAGAAGTTGCCTTCCCCATTGTTTCCTTCTAAAACGTTCCAATCTATAGGAGGTAGGTTGAAATTTCCCGTAAATAATGTTCTGTCATTACGCCCTTTTTTCATTTCCTGAACCGTACTAAAGTATCATCAACTTCCTGCGTTTGGGTTGGAGGTCTGTAAAATGCACCTATCGGAGTGTACTCTTTACTCGATACAGAAATATCACCCCATGCTGATTCTACCCTGTTGTCTGATTTAATGATATTATTCTGAACTGAAGTCAATTCATTCCTAATATATAAAACTAAACCATGCCCTTGCCTATCTAGTATCTGATAAATATACATTGTGTAGTCATTTAACTCGTACTCTGTTCTAGTGTCATTGAATGCTGCTTCACTAATCCATGCCGCACAAATAATATCCAGATTTTCACTAATCATAACTAAATAATCCATCCTTTTTATTCCTAAGACTCCGTGCATTTGCATAAAAACACTTCATTATTTTTGGCTTGATTGTTGATATGCTTATTTCGAACATAATTTGGCTTTGAAATTAAACAGTATTGCTAATATTAGGTATACCCTGATGATTTATGTCGTCTGTTGATGAAATATTATCTTTCAAAACCCCAAAGAACTCAATTTGTCTTCTAAAAGCCTTCCATATAAAACAGTTCCCTTCCTACTCAAATGCAAACCATCCTTACTGAAAATATCCTTCTTATCATGAAAATTATCCCACAAATCTATGAACTTAACTCCTTCGCTACAAATCTCCTTAACTTTATCATTTAAGGCTAAAATTGTACTTGTAAACGCCATATTAATCTCAACCCTTGGTAGAACACCTACTACAAAACACTTGTTTTGCCTATTTTTTAAATGGTCAAACTTTACAAGACACCCTCATTGCCATGAAACATGCTACAGTAACGAAACACATCAATCGATAGAGCAGAAAAAATGGTGCAAGCAGCTATGTATCATTTTGAAAATATTAGAAAATAACAAAGTTATGACACTATGAAGATGTTACTAGGCCTATCATAGCTTACACGATTTGGATCTTTTCCTTTTCATGTACTGTTTCCGATTTTGTTGAAAATAAGATATTTAATGTAGGTAACTGAATGCCCGGTTAGGTTAACTGAATGCCCGGTTAGGTCAACTGTACGCCCTTGACGATTGGTTAGGTTAAGTTGTGATATTTCCGTTAAAAATAACGAAAATATCACGACTTAACCTAACTAATCATCAAGGGCGTACAGTTGACCTAACCGGGCATTCAGTTAACCTACATTAAATATCTTATTTTCAACAAAATCGGAAACAGTACGTGAAACTGAAACGATCCAAATCGTGTAAGCTATGATAGGCCTAGTAACATCTTTATAGTGTCATCACTTTGTTATTTTCTAATATTTTCAAAATGATACAAACTGCTTGCACCATTTTTTCTGCTCTATCGATTGATATATGTTTCGTCTACTGAGCATGTTTCATGGCAATGGGTGTCTTTTAAAGTTTTACCTTTTAATTTATCAACCAATTCTTTGTACCTACCTCTAATTTTTTTAAAATTTTTGTTTAACTTAAACCTTCCTTCTTTGTACTTGTCAAATCATTTATACCTACATGCAGAGTAAGTTTAGCTCGGCTTTCAACCAACTTCTTCACTACCTCATTGATAGTGGAAGTATGACCTCCAGAATAACATATGCTTCTGCGGGTTGTTGTTGTTGTTGTTGTTTAGCCGATCAGCCCACCCTGATCGAACAAGCCGGCGGCACGCAGGTAACCGATCGCCCTCTCCGGAGTGGACCAGAGGTTCAGCGGGCTAGTGATGTTGTGTTGTGTTGTGTTCGTTCTTGTGCTAGAGCGGTACAGTCTGTCATAATGTGTTCAATTGTTTGTCGTGTGTCCTGGCACAGGTGGCAGGTGTCGTCTGTGGAGTTGTCTAGTCTGTGTTTATATGTCTGTAAGTTGGGGTGATGTCCACATCGGAATCGTGCTAAGTTAACTCGATCTGATCTGCTCAGGCTGATCTCTGACCTGTTAATGGGTGGCGGCTTCGCACCTAGGACTGCATTCGGACCGAGTCGTCGTGTCAGTGTTTTGTGGGTTAGGTGTGTGTGTATGTGTTTTCTGTATTGTGTGATGTCTGTGGGGCGTGGTATGGAATGGAGTATTTGGTTATAATGTCTCTCTGGTGTTACCTTAATAGTGCGAGGTGTCGTTGCATGATTGTACATGTAGTGGCAAGGGTGTTGTGAGTTAGTTGTCGCTGCTCCTATGAATTGTGTCTAAATGTTCCCTAACTCTCAGTATTTTTGTTTCTGTGTGCAGGTGTTCTATTGGTGTTGTTTGAGTGCATTCTATAATGATACGAAGTGCGTTGTTTTGTATTATCTGTAAGGTGTTTATGTGTTTGTTTGAGATAATGGGTGCCAAGCATGGGCTAGCATAGTCCATAACTGAGCGAATATATTGTTTGTATATGAGTGATGTTGTTTCCTGCTAGTGTCCAAAGTTTGTGCCTGTTAGTACCCTAAGCGTGTTAAGTCTTGACGTACATTTGTTTTTAATGTCCTGAATGTGGTTTACAAAAGATAATGATGTGTTGTATGTGACCTCAAGTATTTTGGTCCTGTGAGTGTGTGGAATGTTGTTGTTTAGTGTAAGCTGTGGAGTTACCTGGTGTTCTTTTGTGTTGCTTGTAAGCAAGGTGATGGTTGATTTTGTGGACGCTACTTTGAGTCTATTTTGTGTGAGCCAGTCTTGTATACTGTTTATATATTTGTAGCGGTGTCGATGTTGTTGTGGGTGGATGTTAGAGTGATGTCATATGATGATAAGGTAAGCTTGTTATCTATGGGTGTTGGAATGTCATGCATGTATAAGTTGAAGAGTGTTGGTGAGAGAACAGAGCCTTGAGGGACCCCGTTCTGGAAAAGCTTGTTTTTGGATGACTAGCCATTAAATGTGAAATGTGAGTATCTTCCTGAAAGATAGTTGCTCAGCCACCTTTTGGTGTTATTGTGCATGTTTGTGTTGAGTATTTTGTTTATGAGAGGGAAGCGTGGGATAGCATCAAATGCTTTACTAATGTCTATTGTTGCTAATAGTGTACGTTGAGCTGGTCGTCTGGAGTTGATGCCATGTATGATGTGCTGCGTGAGGTTAGTGAATAATGTCGTGGCTGAGTGGTGAGGTCTGAATCCATGTTGAGTAGGCGATAGTGGTATGTGTGGGTTGGTGATTTGTAAGATTAGTCTTTCTGTTACTTTGGAAGGTGTGCATAGTAAAGTAATGGGTCTATAGGAAGCTGGTTCTGTTGGATTTTTGTTTGGTTTGAGTAATATAATAATTTTACCTTGTTTTCATATGTCAGGAATAATACAGTGTTGGTATGAATATGTGCTGATATTTGTGAGAGCTAGTATTCCCTGTGGGCCCAAGTGTTTAAAGCGTATGTTAGATATGTTGTCTGGTCCAGTAGCCTTCGAATTCTTAATGTTTTTGATGATGTTGGTGGTCTGGTCTGTATTGAAGGGTGTAATGGTCGTGTCGAGTCTGTAGGTTTTCTTGTGTCTGGCTGTTTTTCTGTCTGCGTGTTTCTGGTTGTTGTCTCTGTTTAAGTGAATTATCTTTGCGTAGTGATTAACTAGAATGTTAGCTTGTTGTGTGTATGTTGGGATATTATTTTGGCTGCGACAGATAGCCGTGTGTGAGGTGTGAATGCCGCTGTTAGAGTGGGTAATGCTGTTTATAGTCTTGTATAGCCTGAATGTATCTGTGGAGTTGTTCAGTGTTGTTATGAATTCCCTAAATGTTTCTGTTTGTTTTTCTTTGAGTTTGTTGTTTATTTCGGTGTTGAGCTGTTGTATCTGCTGTTTTATGGCTTCTGTTTTGGTGTTTGTGTGTTATGTTTGAGGTTGTTACGTTGCTTTATGAGGTGGGCCATTTCTCTACTGTAATTTGGGTTGTATTTCCTAATGTTGCCCTTGGGTAGGTATTTGTTTGCATTATTGATGATCTGATTAAATGTCTTGAGTGTTGTATTGATGTTTATGATGGGTGTTCTGTTTAATGTGGTGAATTGTTCCTCAGTCTGTATTTTGAACTGTTCTCAATCAGCTTTCTTGTAATTTCTGTAAGTGTGCCTAAGGCTGTTGGGGCAGAGTGTAGAACGTGTTGTAATGATGATGGGCAGGTGGTCTTATGACAGTTGTTTTTCTGTTCTCCAGTGTATGTGTTGCTGGTGAGGGGGAACAGAACGTTATGTCTGGGGAGGAGTTTGAGTATCCTGCTTGATGTGGTATGTGTGTATATCTTCTGTATTGTTAAGAATGAAGAGGCTGTTTAGTTATGTGGCTATGTTGGCGCCTCTGGTGTTGCTTTGGTTGTGCAGGTACCAACTAGTGTCTTTAGCGTTGAAGTTTCCTCCTAAGATGACATTAGTGAGAGAGGCTAGATTGAGTAACTGTGGATTGTAATTGGCTGGCACCTGAGGTGAACTATCTGGTGGGATGTAAATGTTGATTAGTGTGGTGTTGTGTTTTGCGCGTGTTTTAAAGTTAACTGCCTGTATTTCTATCGTGTTATCTGCTTGGATTGTGTTTGTAATGTTTTGGGTGGCATCAGTGTAGCTAATGCTTTTACGTATGTAAGTGATGAGTCCACCCCCGTTACCCCCAATACGATCTTGACGGATCGCCGTGAAGTCAGGGATGGTAGGTGTTTTATGTGCGCGTTTTAGTTTTGTTTCTTGTATAAGTGCTATGTGAATGTTTTGTTTGTGTACGAATTCCTAAGCTGCGGGTTTTCTTCACTTACTGCAAAATTTATTGTCCTGATTCCTAATAATAGAATCCCCAAACAATGGTAAATTCACAGTTTATCTCATCATCTAAATTGCCAAATATCTTATAAAAATCTGTTAGTTACTACTAGGGGTTAAAACCGGTATTGAAGAAGTACAAATAATACCGATACCGATATTATAGGTTTTCGGTATTGACAAAAATTGCTATTGTAAAATTTAGGCAATTTAGTCCTCCGATAAGACTGAAGTGGAAGCAGATTCATTACTGAGTGAATACATGCAAGAAATGGACAAACTAGGAAAAGTGCCATCTAAAAAAAATTCCATTGATTTTGATGTTACTAATGAATTTAAAAGCTTGGAAGTTACTTTACAGAGAAGTGAGAAATTAGAGAAGCTGTACAAGGCACTGCTTTCAATTAAACCTACAAGTGCAGAATCAGAAAGAGCCTTTTCTGCTGCAGGCCTATTTCTGACGAAACTGAGATCAAGTCTATCTGAACAATCCCTCGATGCTCTTTGTTTCCTCAAAGCATACTTTCAAAATCAAACTAAGAATAAATATTTAGATACTAATAATTTCTATCTACCCCAGTAGTTGTATAATAATATGCTAAAAAAAAATTCAAATAATATTTTTATTACAATTTAGTAATTTACTGTATAAACTTTTTCGAATAGAATGCCATCTATTTGGAGTTGGGTCATTAATTTATAGTAAATATGGTGAGTACTGCAAGTCCCTCAGACTTGTGGGAGGGTTGGTAGGGTGGCACCATAATAAATCAAAATAAATTATTTTTTTCATAATACCGGTATCAATACCGGGATTAGCATAATTGCCTCCAAATACCGGTATTGAAAATTTTCGGTATTATGCAAGCACTAGTTACTACCATATGATTATTATTCTCTCTAAGCCCATTCCTTGCTTGACCTTTGATTTTGTCATTCATCAGACCTAACTTTACTTGGCCTGCATAAATCTCGTGATCATTAATTTGTGTTCATTAACAAACAATTCTATATCCACCAAAGAATATTTCGAAGAGGAATCCGGTGTAAGCAACTGCATAGTCTCATCGGTTGCTGAGTTTAATGCTTTTGTATTACAAAAAGATCTATCCAGAAATAAAAAACCTTTGCGCGGAGTTGAGCGCAGTAACAAATATCTCTTTCGCTTTCAGTCGCCTGTTATGATTGGCTGTCTCGCGTAAAGTGGGTGGAGCTACTGTCTCCCGCTCAGTCGCCTGTTCGGGTCGGATCTATCAAGATGAGCGGCGTTAAAGATCACGAAGTGATCACAAGCCCTACCCGTAGGGTAGGGAGCCGAAGGCGCAACTTGTTTTCTTAAAATAATTTTCATTTAATTTTATTGCTTGGCTATTCTGTCAAAAAAATTTGGGGATGTTCTGAAAACTTAATCCAGACAAAGAATCTTAGGGATTGAACATGTCAAGAAAAAAGAAGCCATCACTTGGAAGGACTACAGTAAATAACTAGTATGTATTGGTCGAAGGGTAATAACAGCCTTCCGCAGGAATTAGCAAAAATCTCCAATCCGTAGAGCAGGTTTCTTTCCTAGTATACAGTAGATAATTATATTGCTTATCTCTTTGTAAGAGATGATAAAGTTGGTGCAGGGCTATCTCTGTGTATGTGCATAAAACTTACGAGTCCAAAAGTATTTTCTGTATGTAATAGTGACATTAAAACCCTAATTGTCAATATATTGATCTACAGAAGCTAAGGCTAACAAATACCCTAAGATCCACTCTAAGGTTAGCCCGAGAGAAAGGAAAGAGTAAGGGGTTAAGAGAAGAGAATAAGGGGTTAAGTAAGTAGCAACACCTATCACTCGTGGGTTAACATTCATTCAGAAAAAGAGGAAAAAGCCTCACCATCATCATCCGCCGGCCACTGCCGACAAGTCGGAAAAATAGTCAAAGAAAATAGGAAAGGGGTGAAAGATGAAAAGAAGTAAAATAAGAACGCTTACAAACCATGCAAACAGTCTTAACTCACTGTCATACCATGCAAACTACAGACATGCAAAGGAAGGAGAGGATAAGAAAAACGGAAAAAAAGTAGGTAAAGTTAAACGAAAAGTGGGTTAGTTTACGCTACGATGTACATCTACGTTTGTGTTAGTCTAACTTTTTTTTTTTAATAATTTTATTGCTGGCATCACACGCTGGCATGTCACAAGCTGGCATTAATTGTCAACAGACTCATCCTCGACCACCACCCCAGAGCTCCTGTGTTGCTAATTGTTTTTTTTATTTTAAACAACGTTGATATTTTAAAATGTCTGTCAAGACGGTTCTTAAACACATTAACGCTGGTAGAGTTCACGACGGGGGCGGGAAGATTATTCCATTTATCAATTACTTTAAACGTAAAGAAGTTTTTAGCGATATTAGTAATGAAACGTCTGCCACACAACTTAAATCCGTTATTACAAGTATTACTATTATCGAAAGTGAACAATTTGTCAAAATTTACGTTATCGATGTTATTAACGATTTTGAAAACTTCAATAAGCTCCCCCCCCTTAATCTCCTAGTTTCGAGTGAATACAGGTCTAACTCTTTAATCCTATCTTCATAAGGCTTGTTGCGCAATGACGGAATTAGTTTCGTGGCACGACGCTGAATCCTTTCTAACCTATCAATATCCTCACGCAAGTACTGGCACCAAAACTGAACGGCATATTCTAAATGAGGCCTGACTAGGGACTTGTAAAGGGGCAATATAATATCCTTCGATTTAAATTCGAAATTACGCGCTATGAAGCCTAACATCCTATTAGCTTTTGCGCATGACTCCAGGCACTGGTTCCTAACCTTTAAATCCTTAGATACGCGTACGCCTAAATCTACTTCCTCGTCAACGCTCGCCAACTACCTATCATCCATCGTGTACGTGTAATTGTTACGAGAACCTATATGCAAACTTTACATTTGTCTACGTTAAATTGCATCTGCCACTTGTCCGTCCACTCCATAATCCTATTTACTTCGTCTTGGATCCTATTTCTATCGTCCTCGTTAACAACCTTACCGCCTATTTTAGTATCGTCCGCGAATTTTGACACGTTACTAGTCAATCCTACATCTATGTCGTTAATGTAAATTACGAATAGCAATGGGCCTAACACTGAACCCTGTGGGACACCGCTACCTACATCCAACCACCCCGATTCACTACCATTAACTACCACCCTCTGCCTCCTAGTACGAAGCCATTCTTCTAACCAGTTAGCTACCTGACCGCGTATACCGTGCGCTTTGACCTTCGCAATTAATCTCCTATGCGAAACTGTATCGAACGCCTTTTTAAAATCTAAATAAATAACGTCAGCCGTTCTATACCTATCGTATTCGCGCACTATTTCGTTATAAAAGGTACTTCTGCATTATCCTCCCAACACTAATTTTTTTTTTATAATGGAAGGAAAATAAAGTACGTTAGCAAAACACTTTTAATTTTTAATCGTGAAAGGGCAAAATATTCTGAAATTACATCATTAGTTATATGAATAAATATTCTTAACCTAACCTAACCCAACCTAACTTGAAGCCGGCTAACTACGGCTAACGCCTGCGGCGGGCTGTTTTTAACCTAACCTAACCTAACCAAACCTAACCTAACCTAATCCCAACACTAATTTTTTTTATAATGGAAGGAAAATAAAGTATCATAACCAAAACCAAACCAACATTATATAAAAAAATTCGTGTTGGGAGGATAATGCAAAAGAACCTAATAAAATTCTAACAAATTGGTTAAACAAGACCTATGGCGTCGAAACCCATGCTGACTACTATTAATCAAATCTCTACTTTCTGAGTGATCGATGATACGGTCCCTAACTACGGATTCCAAAAGTTTACCGACAATTGACGTTAAGCTAATGGGCCTATAATTGCTAGCTACTGCGCAGTCGCCTTTTTCGAAAATAGGCGTGACATTAGCTAATTTGAAGTCTTCAGGAATAATCCCCGTTTCGAGTGACTGATTAAAAATCTTCGTTAAGGGACTTACGATAACGTCTTTCAAATCTTTCAAATGTCTGGGATAAAAAGCGTCAGGGCCTGGAGCCTTGCTAACTTTTAGCCTATCGATATAATGCGCAATCTCACCCTCGTAAACAGTTATTTCATCCAAAATAGTCTCGCTACTAAATGGAACGATATCGTCCACGTTGGGGACATTATTTACGTATTCTACGGTAAAAACTGTCGCAAAAAAGTTATTGAAAATACCCGCCATCGCCTGAGCGTCAGAAGCCAAGGCGCCATTAACATCCACTAGAGGGCTTATGTTATCTTTTATCGGCTTACGATTATTAACGTATTCAAAAAACTTTTTGGGATTATGTTTACTATCCGCAGCTATAAGTATCTCTAAATTACGCTTAGCATTCCTAACTGATCTTTTAACCTGACGTCTAAGCTCGATATATCTATTAAAGTTAGCTGCCGTGCCATTGCGCTTATTAAGTCTATACGCTCTATTACGCTCGTTTATGAACTCGCCTATTTCCCTAGTCCACCACTTGGGCCTACCATGATTTCTAGCGCGCTTGGGCCTACGAGGAATAAACTCCCTTTCAATATTCATAAAACTTTCTTTAAACACCACCCAATCCAAATTTGTGTCATTACCCATAAATAAGTCATCCCAGTCCACTACTCTCATCCTATCCACAAAACTATCAAAATTAGCCCTACGAAAATCAGGGACTTCTACAACGTTACTATCCTTAGTGTTTCCTATCAATAACTTAACCTAAGAATTTGATGATCACTACATCCTAAACTCTCGCCTACTTCTAAACCTTCGACTATATTCTCGCCGTTCGTCATCACCAAATCTAAAGTACTATCACCGCGCGTTGGTTCGGTAACCACCTGTCGTAAAAAGTTATCTTCCATAAACTCAATCTCAAACCCTCCTCATTACCAGTAAAAGTCTCATAATTAACATTAGGGCAGTTAAAGTCTACGACAATTATACTATTCCGATTGTCAATAAAGTTACCAAGAAGTGAGTAAAATCTAGTATCTGTATCGAGGGGTTGAACGGAAGGTCTATAAACAACAACAAAATTAAAACTAATACTACGCGCCCTAACTTCAACACATATCGCATTAATTGCTCCCGGAAAATCTAACTTAACCTCGATAACCCTAAGGGAATTACGAATGTACAGCAAAACGCCTCCACCAAACCTATGTAACCTATCATTAGTAAAGAGTTTAAAACCTGGTATATCAAGTTCCCCCAACAAGTCCCGAGTCACGGTATTTAACCAAGTTTCAGTGATAGCAACTATATCGTAGTTGCCGGAATAAATTATCGCCTTAAATTCATTTAATTTATTTCTAATACAACGCGCGTTACAATAAAAGACGTTTAAGTTACTTTTTACCACGGGTCCGTGTTTTAAACTATTTTTCACGTCGGGCCCGCGTTCCCCGGACCCACAACGTTTAAAGAAGGCTTCGACCTATACAGCTTTCGCACGTTTTCGTCTATTAACCTACCGATCCTAGCATTACCTATTTCATTAAAATGCACCCGATCTTTTATAAAAAGGCTAGGATCATTGAATTCGGACCACAGCTTTACGAAGGGTACATTTTCCTCAGCACAAATCTCTTCTAATTTATTATTAAAAAATATTGTGTTTGACGTAATCCTAAGACCCAACCCGTGCCTAGGGGTAACACCTAGAACTAAAGACCTATCTGACCTCGCCTTCAGGGACCTAATTAACCCCCTATATCTCTCCAAAAGGTCAGGCACTCTCGTATCGGGCCTATACGAGTCGTTGCCTCCGACCATCGTCACCAACATCGAGTGACGGGAGGCAACGTCAATCCTATCCACTTCGTCTCTAACTCTGTCAACCCTGGCCCCTGGGAGACAGACCCTCCTCCTCTTGGTTGGATGCCGTTCAACGAACTCTTTGTCCATGTGACGCACTAAAGAGTCCCCAATTAAAATAGTTTTTTCCCCCTCATTCACGTCCCTTTCCAAATGTGCGAAAGGGTTCGAAACCTCGGTAGGGGGGGGGGATTCCTATCACCTAACGTACGCGGCCTAGCTCCACCCTTAACTTCTCTAAATCCCTCCCCATCTACTACTCTCGGACTAACTTTAACCCCTTCAACTCTATCCAACCTTCCCGACAAGCTACCTAAACTAGAAACTAGGTTACGCACCTCACCCTTCAAATTACTGACGTCTTCAACGTTAGTATTGGTTCGGCTCCCGTCAACCGTAGCCCTACCCCTGCCCTCATCAAGCGTTGCAAGTCTCTCCGTTACCTCACGTACAGTGCGTTTTATGTCAATTATTTCTTCCATTAACTCGCAAAAGAAACAAACTGATCTCTCGGTAATCGCCATAGGACCGCCGTTATAATCTTTAAATTCCGAATACCACCGGTTTACCCTACACCTAACACACGACGCTTTCTGCTACGGCATCGCGCAGTTAAAAATTAGTTTAAACCGTCACAAGTTTAAGTTAAATTAAGCCGGCACGCTATGAAAACTTCTAAATCGCTAAAAACCACTAATATTCAATTACTTAACTATAACAACGTGAATATAAACGCAAGTATATAAAATTCAAAACTTTCCAAAAGTAAAATTCTCAGCAACATGCAAAAGTAGATGCAATAGCAGAGAGCTCAGGTAATGCGTCCGTTCAGTACAGAGTCTCGCTGACGAATCCAGTACAGAGTCTGGCTGACGAATATAATATATTGATATTGAGCATATAAAAGATATATTAGATATTGAGAATATAAAAGTAATGTGTATTCTGTTCATGCAATATACAGACCACCTAATACCTAACACTAATTTGAATAGCTTTTTAATTCACTTAGATAACATGGGCAACTTCCATAAATTGAATGCCGCAGTTGCAGGTGACTTTAACATCAATTTGCAATCTGAGGCGATTTCTCTTAAGTTTTTAAACTTAATGAATTCTTTCTATATCAGTCATACAATTTACTAAACCCACTCGAGCGTGCAACTATGGCAATCGAATAACAGACTCTACAAGTGATATAATATATTGTAAATAACAATGCCCTCGTAAATTCTGGAATTACAACCACAAACATCAGTAATCATTATCGTACTTATATATGATAACATTATTCAGGTTGCAGATAAAACAATTATTGATTACAGAATATTTCCAGAGGTATTTATTGGGGCTGTAGAAAATATTTGATTTGACTCTGACGAACCAAAGAATGATCCAAATCATATGTTTTAAGTTCTTCTTTGACTCCTTACTTCATATTTCTAATACTTGCTTTCCTTTAAGAAGGAAAATTGAGCTTCCATGGATCACTCCAGGAATTATCACTTCAATAAAGAACAGAGATAAATTATTCATTGCGATTACTAAGCATAATTCGTAAAGGTGATTTTCTTTGTTTAGTAATAGTTACAAGTTGCAATACATATACATATATACAGTGGCAGATCCAGAAGGGGGCTGAAGGAGCTCTAGCCCCCCTCATTGATAGAGATGTTTCGTGAATCGCAAGCTTGGGTAAGCACATCTACACACTTGTTTATAATGCATGTTTGAAACCAGAATGATATAATTTACGGTAATTTTCTTTTTAATTCATGAAATAATAATCAGAGTTTTATAGTAATAGTTTCAAGCTAAATATTTGTATTTGTGGATGTATTTTTCGATGAATTTTCTGTGTCCTGTGATAGGTTGAACAGTCGTCTAGAAAGTGGCTGTACATTATTTCTATTGTGAAGTGTTTCTGGTTTTGATTGAGTATTCCTAATAAATTGGTAATCATTGAACATTAATCTTATCACCAAGTACTCTTATGGGAATGATTGCATAATATTTAAGCTTGGGTCAGAATTCATCCGAATCCAACCAGCACCCCCAAAACAAAAACCATAAACCCGCCACTGCATACACACACACATACATTAATAGGAGTTAATAAAGTGTTTCTTTAGTGATTTACGAAACGAAATTAATGATGGTGCTTCTCTAACATTTAAAGGTATAGCGTTCCAGATATCTGCTCCTCTGTAGGAGAGAGCATTTCCTATAATTGGGATTGAATAATTTGGTTTATGTATAAAATCATTGGGAATCCTTGTATTATGATTATGCTTGGTCTGATTTTTACCATGGCTTCTGCTTGTAATCTTATTTTTTATTTTTTCTACTTTCGACTCTTTTTTTTTATACTATTTTTCATTTCTCTAAACTAAAATGTATTATTCTGAAATGTAAGAAACATTAACTAAATAAAAAAGCTGGGTTTTTTTTTTTTTTTTTTTCCCGCTGGCCGTCAAACCGAAAAGATCCTTTTCTCGATTAGTAAATGGGCCTCGTCAGGCGCAGTGAAACTTAACGCGAATAGAAGAACAAATAGTAACATAGATAATTTAAAAGTATTGTATTTTAATACTAGAAGCATGCGTAATAAATTTAACGAATTAAAAGTTTCAGTTCGTATTGAACATTATGACGTAATTACAATGACTAAATCGTGGTTCAAAAGTACAGACAGGGATTTTATAGGAGAGTATCACATTAAACGCTACAAACTATTTAATAGAGATAAAAAAGATAGACAAGGGGGTGGGGTTCTTCCTTACTGCAGAGATTATCTTGGACCAGTTCAAAAAAGGCTGATGTTCGCGATTAGCTAGATATAATTATTTTAGAAATTAGCGTGCATAACCAAGTCTTTAATTTTGGGGTTGTTTATAGACCACCTTCACAAGTAGAATTAGACGTCGAATTACATAGCATTTTAAGTAGAATAGTCACTCATAAGGAATCGATTATAGTCGGGGACTTTAATTACCAAAACATTAATTTCCCTACCTTAAACAGCAATGCTGAGGGTAAAAGTTTTATAGAATTTTTACAAGATAATTTTCTTTTTCAAAAAGTATTAGATCGGACACGCGGTGAGAATATTTTAGACTTGGTTTTAACTACTAATGAAAATTTAGTTCAGAATATAGACATAGGAGAAAGTTTGCATAGCGACCACATAATGATACGTTTCGTGTTAATGTTACAACTTCTAGAGAATTAAACAACTTAAGGTTCCTGATTTTAGGAGAGAAAATTTCGATGACTTTAGAGATTCATTAACTTTAACAAATTTAAATGAACTGTTAGCGGTAGATAGTGTTCTTAGCATGTGAGATAATTTGAAGGATCTATTCGTAAATTTTGACGAAAGCTGTGTACCAAGGAGAGTTAAGAAAGGTGAATTCAATGGGCAGCCTAAATGGTGGAATAGAAATATAGGCAAAGCAATCGCAGATGGAAATGTAGACTACAAGAGGTATAAAAGGGACCATGCACACCACCACTATTTTAATAATTATGTAGATTTACGTAGAAAGGTTAAACGTTTAACTAGAAGTGCTAAACGCGAATTTGAAATTTAAGTAGCTAATGAATGTAAAGGAAACCATAAGAAGTTTTACGATTATGCCAGCAACAGAAATCCTTCGAGGGACAATACTAGGCCACTGGTAGACTCAGGTTGTAACTTAATAAATACAGTGGCGCTCATAAGTATTCGTACAGAGAAATACTTCATTTATATTTGTTCTTATCTTTTGTACCGTGCATAGGATAGTTATTAAAAGTTTACCGTTCATTTGGAAAAATTTAACAAATAAAAAAATTAGTAAGACTCCAACATGTAATGTAAAACATCAAATTTGAGGAAAATAAAAAAGTTAAAATGCAAAAGTTTTTGTACATTTATTTACAAAATTATTTAATACTTTTTGTTTCCACCTCAGGCTTGAAGAATTTAAAAATTTTATCACTAGTTGGCTGTTTGTTGACTGTTGGCAATTCTGAATTTTAGAATTTTCTCTGTGAATGTCCATGAAAGACGGATGACTGTACAAACCATGAATAAACAATGGGTGGTCGTGGTAAAGAGTTGTCTACAGATCTTAAGAGATCTGTTATTGCTGCACACGAGTGTGGAAAGCGTTATAGGGAGATAGGAAAAGAACTAGAACTTCAAATTCCATTTACAACGGTTGCTGCAATTATAAAAAAAAATGGAAAGGATTGGAACCATAGAAATTCTCTCAAAATGTGGAAGACCTTGCAAGATTTCAGAATGTACAGCTAGAAAGATTGAAAGAATGGCTGCGCAAATCCACGGGTGACTTGAGGTGATATTTGCCAAACATTAAGACTATCTAAGATCGATGTCCGTCCCTCTACTATACGTTGTACATTACATTGAGAAAGAATGGTCCGCAAGGAAGAGTTGCACGAAGAAAATCTCTGCTACGAAAAGCGTACAAAGAAGCTCGTTTAAAGTAAGCCAAGGATTATCAAAATAATGGATTTGAATTCTGAATGAAAGTCCTCTGTACAAACGAAACCAAATTTGAATTATCGGGAACAACGAACAAAGGTATGTTGCGAAAATCAAATACTGCATTTGAAGAAAAGTCATCCTTCCTCCAGTTAAACATGGTGATGGCAGTTTTCTTTTTTGGGGATGCTCCAGGAAAGATTGTTGTCATCAATGGAATCTTGAATTCGAAGAGATATCAGGAAATTTTAGAAGAAAATGTATCGTCTTCAGTTCGAGAGTTGCGAATTCGACGCAATTGGGTACTGCAACAAGATATTGATTCAAAAACATAAAAGTAAGAGCACCATGAAATGGCTTTAACAAAAGAATTTCAGGTTTCTCGAGTGGTTCAGTCAAAGCCCAGATCTCAATTTAGTCGAGAATTTATAGTTTGATTGAAAAAAGATGTCTGCAAGAGAAACACTTCGAATCTGAATGAACTGCAACAATTTCCTTGAGAAGAATGGGATAAAATTTCTACTGAGAGATGTCGAAACCTTGTAGAAAAATATCTAAAACGAGTCACTGAAGTCGTTCAAGCAAAAGGTGGACACAAAGTATTAAATAATTTTGTAAGTAAATGTACAAAAACTTTTGCATTTTAACTTTTTTGATTTTTCTCCAATTCTCTGATGTTTTACATTATATGTTGGAGTTTTATTTGTTAAATTTTTCGAAACGAACGGTAAACTTTTCATGACTATCCTATGCATGCACAAAAGATAAGAACGAGTCTAACTGAAATATTTCTCTGTACGAATATTTATGAGTGCCACTGTAACTATAAGGAGATAGCTATGGTTTTAAATAACTTTTGACATTGGTTTCTACAGTTGAAAATACATCGTTTATTCCAGAGGCTAGTAATGTGTTCAGTAATTTAATGGGGTTCCATTGCTTACTGACATACCGGTACCTGTTTACACTGAAAACGTGCACTATACAGGGTGATGCATAAATTTATTTCATAAATCGCAGGGTGTATTCTTCAGACAAAGTAAAAAAAGAAGACCATATAAATATAGGTAGAGAAACCCGTAGGTTTCGAGCTATAGCACGCAACAGAAAAATGAAACTCCTGAAGATTTTTTACATTTTATGCAAATACAGTGTGATACATTTACTTCACAAAGGTAAATGTTCGAAATTCTTTTCTACTTCTTGAATGCATGCCTCAGCACGTCGCACCAGTGATTGCCTGACACACTAAAAAATTCTCTACCCCCCCCCACCTCATCGTAAACTACTGCTAACCACCATTCCCTCACTTGTTCATACTCACTCATTTCCCCTTTTAACTATCTCTCCTTTATCCTATTTTGCGACGTGCTGAGGCATGCATTCAAGAAGTAGGAACGAATTTCGAACATTTTACTTTAATGAAGCAAATATATCACACGTGTATTTCCATAAAATGTAAAAAAATCTTTAGGAGTCTCATTTTTCTGTCGCGTGCTATAACTTGAAACCACGCGTTTCTCGACCTATGTTTATATGTTTTTTTTTCTTACTTTGTCTCAAAGAATACACCCTACGGTCTATGAAACACATTTATGCATCATCCTGTGTAGCTAAATTAAAAATTAATAAATTGCCGGGTCCTCACCGTTTTTACCCTAACCCTAAAAAAAAAAAGAGTTAAAAAATGTACTGATCCTTAGTTCAATTTTTAAATTCTTTATCACAAGGGTTGTTCCTTAAAAAAGGGGATAAGCAGCAAACGGGAAATTATAAACCTATTAGTGTAACTTCTATTAGAGGAAAGCTTTTAGAATCAGTTATTCGAGATCGTATAATCGAACATCTTGAAAGCAATAATCTTATTAAACAAAGTCGGCATGGTTTTCGTAGAAATGAACCTTGTTTAACAAATTTACTGAATTTTTTTTCATGAAGTCATCGGCATTTGACAAATGTCCGCATAAACGACTGTTAGAAAAACTTAAAGCTCATGGAATTAGGAGTCAAGTTCTTAATTGGATTGATAATTATATAATTGGTTAACGGGAAGAAAACAAAAGGTAGTAATAAGTGGCTAAGAGTCAGGGTGGGCTAATGCAACCAGTGGTGTTTCGCAAGGGTCTGTTTCGGGACCAGTATTTTTCATAACATACGTTAATG
Source organism: Bathynomus jamesi (assembly GCA_023014485.1). Taxonomy (NCBI): domain Eukaryota; kingdom Metazoa; phylum Arthropoda; class Malacostraca; order Isopoda; family Cirolanidae; genus Bathynomus; species Bathynomus jamesi. Next base: position 345,783 of record JAJOZX010002897.1, on the reverse strand, counting down.
ATCTTGCTGTCAGTTTAGTGAGTAAAATTTCTAAATTTGTCAACGATACCAAAATTGCGGGTAAAGTAGTTATCATAGTTTACTACATACAGAGAATTTACTTACTTTTAAGTAATGTATTTTAGTAGCATCAATTTGCTTAAAGCAAACTTGCTTAACACAAATTGATGCTACCAAAATACCTATCTAACCTATTCTTAAACATATTAACTAAAGTGCTCACCGCGACCGCTGCGGGTACGCTATTGCACCTCTCGACTATCTTATAGGTGAAAAAGACCCTTGCAACCTCTGTCTCAAATCTTTTACCCCTTCTTTTAACACCATTATTTCTCATAATATTCCTGTCGTTTAAGTCAAAGAAATTCTTATAATTTACGTTATCATGACCTCTTAAAAATTTTAACACCTGAATTAATTCGCCTTTCAATCATCGAGTTTCAAGCGTATATAAAGCTGAACTCTTCGTTCAAACTTTTGCTTACAATTCAACCCTGGATGATTCCGGTGCTGTTCCTCCAACTCCTCCCACCACTGACTTTTTTGTCTGAAATTAGAATCTCTTCTAAAGATGTTTTTCTGCCCAATCTGGGCTCAACTCTAGGAAGGCGTATGATCCTGATGGTGTTCCTCCTCTTCTTAAGAACTGTGCTTCCATGCTGACACCCTGCCAAGGCAAACTCTTTCGTCTTTGTCTTTCATCTGGTACTTTTTCTTCCTGTTGGAAGTTTGCTTTCATTCAGCCTGTCCCAAAGAAGGGTGACCGCTCTCAACTCTCCAACTATCGTCCAATTGCTCTGATTTCTTGCCTTTCTAAAGTTTTTGAATCTATCCTTAATATGAAGATTCTAAAACACCTCTCTTCTCACAGTCTTCTTTCAGATCATCAGTATGGGCTCTGCAAGGAACGCTCTACTGGCGATCTTCTTGCATATTTCTCTGACTCTTGGTCATCCTCCTTTCAGGATTTCGGTGAAACTTTTGCTATTGTGCTTGACATATCAAAAGCTTTTGATAGAACCTGGCACAAATCTTTAATTTCGAAACTGCCTTCCTTCGGTTTCTACCCTTCTATCTGTACCCTCATCTCTAATTTCCTTTCTGACTGATCTATAGCTGCGGTTGTAGATGGCCACTGTTCTTCTCCTAAAACCAATTACAGTGGTGTTCCTCAGGGTTCTGTCCTGTCACCCACTCTTTACCTTTAATTTATTAATGATCAATTAATTCGCACTTCCTGTCCTATTCATTCCCATGCCTATGATTCCACTCTTCACTTCTCCACCCGCTTTCCAAAGCGTCCTTCACAGCAGTCACTTCATGATTCGCGTAGGACGGCTATGGGACACCTGACCTCCGATCTTTCTGCTATATATGAGTGGGGCATAAAAAAACCTTGTGGCTTTTCAATGACTCAAAAACTCAGTTCTTCCTTTTGTCTACTCGTCACAATCTTCCACAAGACTATCCCCTTAACTTCAACAACACACAATTCAATCTTTCCTCTTCTTTTAACATTCTCTTTACATTTCTCTCGTGTTAACTGATCTCACGTTGGATAATGACTGATGAGAACGGGACTGTCAGAAATGAAATAACTTCGGTTCTTAAGCTTAAGCGACTTAACCTTTAAGTTTAAGCGACTTAACTTTTAACTGCGCACACATATTTTATTCTTTTTTACATTTTCTGGGACCAAATTTTCTGGGACCAAATTTTCTCAGGACCCAATATTCGGGACTGTGTTTTCCGGGACCGAATTTTCTGGACCCCGTGTCTAGGCATCTCTAAAACGCCGAACCTTTATTTTGGCTCTCTTCTCCTTCTATGGTGGGGGGGGGGGGCGATTTTGCGAGCATTTACTCTTGGCCTCTCCTTCCTGAATAAAAAAAAAAGCCCTTTGAGTCTATCTTCGTCTGTTTTACTTGGGTTGGTAAATTGGGAATGTATTTTTTTTAGTTAGTATAGAAAGTAGCTCGATTCTCCTTTTTGTTTTAAATGTAGTAGGAGGTGTTGATCGGGTCTAGTTGCAAAACATTGGGAGTTCTCAGTAATACCCCATTGGTAGAGACGAGATGCTTGATGGGGATTCTCAGAAGTCAAAACCTCCAAATAGCTAATTAAGTATAAAGAATGGCCACTCTTTAAGTACATAATGTTTATACGAGAGCCACTCAATATATTTTTCCCCCTCTTTTTTTTTTCTTTCCAAGTTTCCTTATAAGTCAGAAATTTTGTACACAAGTAGTTACATACCTTTTTTACAAGTTTTTATTTTTCTACATAGTCTCCATCCTTTTCTACGGCTTTCCTCCACCTCGAAACAAAGGCCTTTATTCCTTGCTGGTAAAAGTCCGCTGGGTTCCGCTCGAGCCACCTCTTAACCTCCTCAGCAACCTCATCGTCACTCTGAAACTTTCTTCCACGAATACCCTCCTTCATTGGCCCCAAACAAATGGAGGTCTGAAGGTGCCGGATTCGGGCTGTATGGAGGGTGGGGTAACACAGTGAAGCGCATTTTTGTGATGGCCTCTCTTCTTTGCAAACTGTTGTGTAGTCTTGCGTTATCGTGCAGAAGAAGGACGTCTTCTAGTTTTATCTCCGGTCAAACTCATTTTATACGTCTCTGGAGTCTCTGTAGGGTAGTAATATATGCCTCTGAGTTGATTGTTTGTCCTTTCTTCATAATGTCCACTAGAATCACCCCTTTCATGTTCCAGAAGATGGTGGCCATAACGTTTCCTGCAGAGGGAGCCATTTTGAACTTTTTCTTGCATGGAGAGTCTACGTGACGCCACTCCATGAAGTGGCGTTTTGTTTCAGGTTCAAAGTGGTGTACCCAAGTCTCATCCCCAGTCACAATTCGTGAAAGGAAGTCATCCCCTTCTGTCTCGTATCGAACCAACGACTCAGAAGCAATTCTTTTCTTTGGACTTTGTGATCTTCAGTCAGTTCGTGAACACACTTTTGAGTAGCCCACTTGCTGAATTATCTTATTCACACTTCCTTCACTAATTCCTAGCTCCAGTGATAGTTCCTTGTATGTGACGCGCCGATTTGATCGAATGATGCTGTTAGCATGTTGCACAGTGTGAGATGTCACAGCCGATGCCTGTCGACCGCTGCGTGGCTCATCATCGAGGCTGGCTCTCCCTCTCTCCGATGTGCTCACACGTTTAGATCAGCGTCCAACTGTGCTTCGATCAACAACAGCATCTCCGTAAACGTTTCGTAGACGTTTGTGAATATTTCCAAATGTTTCCTTCTCTGCGGTTAAGAACTCGATAACAACTCTCTATTTACGACCACATCACTGTCAGACGCCATTTTCGAAACTGCGTTAACCATCGGTTTTATACAAGGGCGTTTAAAAGAGGTTTTATACAAGGAGGGGAGGTTCAAACGAAAAATCCGGTTATGTGAAGCGAAGAAAGTTCAAACTTACGGTCCAAAAGACATCTCAGCCCTGTGGCCTATTATTTAACTAAGAAAAAAGGGTGGGGCAAAATATATTGAGTGCCCCTAGTATATAAGTACCAACACTGTATTTTTACTGTCTGCAACTAAAGTGTGTATACATTTTTCTGAGACATCCTGTATATATATATATATATACATATGAAATAGGATCCCTCCTAAGGAGACATAGTTTTACATTTAGGATAAAAACGAAGACGTAGAGCAAAAAAGTCATTATATTTGGCTGCAGCCGACGTTTCGGGCAACTCTACCCATTTTCAAGGCCTAATAAATAAAAAGCTAAAATTAATACATGACAAAAAAAAAAATATACGAATGTCAAAAACAAACTAATTTATAGCACAGAATAAAACCACTTCAAGACTAAAAATTAAAAAGCATAAAACAAGCATAAGCCAAAAACAAAAATTAAAAATTATATACATGACAAATATACACATGATAAAAGTAAAACTTTAAAACTAAAAACATTCAAACATAAATTAGTTAAAAACTTTACTAATAAAAAGTTAAATTAAAAAACGTAAAAGTGCACCAAACATACCATGCTCACTTGACAGCCACAAACAACTGAGGCGAAAAGGAGACAGGGTCAAGGGGAAAAAAGAAAAATTTAGTTTGTAGGCATTCTAATTAATATAAAGGGGGTAACAGCTAGAATCAATATTTAAGCTGGAGTTCAGAAATTTAATGCACAGAGATTCGTAAATACGGAGAGAGGATGGACATTTTAATGATTTAAGAATTTTAAAGTTATTAACGGAAATATCAACTTTACACTTAACAGAATGATTTCTAATGGCAGACTGTTCCTTTTTAGATAAAACTTTCCCTGTCCTATGGCTAAGACCCATATGGGAGCAAAATCTTGCCTGCAAAAAACGAACTGTGCTGCCAACGTAGTTCCCCTGGGAACACCCAGGGCAGGTAAACAAATAAACGACAGAACAGTTCATCGCAGGGGGGATTTTGTCCTTACAACGGAAAAAACATTCAAGGGTATTATTATTTACAAAAGCAACCTTAAAATCAGTGTGAAAATAAATTTCCTCACCACACACACAATTGCTTTTTCACAAAAGTGTTAAATTGGTAGAGATCAGGTAAAACAAGATATTTACAATTCTTAGGCACATCATACGTTGGGATAAGGTTGGGGGAATAAACATTATTAAGAAATTTACCAATAATACCTTGTACAAGAACCCGTGGAAAACCATTTTTAAAGAAAAAATCAGTAAGGAATTCAAACTCATTATGAAGCAGAGCAAAGTTTGAGCAAATATTATAAGCTCTATGCACTAAAGTGCGAATGGAACTTAGTTTGTAATTAAAATCGCAAAAACTATAAAAATTAAAACCTAAACCCGTAAAAGTAGGCTTCCGGTATGTAGAAGTTAAAACAGTCGAGCCTGATTTGGAAACCAAAACATCAAGGAAAGGAATAGAACCTTGAACTTCCTTTTCCTGCGTAAATATAATATTCTTATGCAGTGTGTTCAGAAAATTTAAAAACTGAACTGATTGATTATCCGTTTGGAATAAAGCAAACGTGTCATCAACATAACGTCTGTACAATTTCGGCTTAAGGTGAGGGGGGCACTCACAGAAGGCCCTTTCCTCAAGATGAGACATGAAAATATTCGCAAAAACGGGACCCAAGGGGCTCCCCATCCCCACTCCATCCATCTGACGATAAACTACCCCTTGAAAACTAAAAAAGTTATCCTTGACTGCCAAATTCAGAAGCTGCTCAAACTGTGCTCTGCCAAAGCCGTGAAAAAGTGAATCCGGCTGTGGAAAAGCTTTATTTAAAATAATTGTAATGGTCTCATCCAAGGGGACATTTGTAAAGAGGGAAGATACATCAAAACTTGTCATAAACAAAGAATTCATATTAAACTTCTTAATTTCCGACACAAAAGAAAAACTATCCTAAACACTGTACAAGTTCACAGTAAATGATGATAACAGTGGGACAAGAAATTTGGCAAGTTTGTAATTAGCCAAAGGATAAGACGCCAAAATTGGGCGCAATGGAACACCAACTTTATGAACCTTAGGCAGACCATACATAAGGCCCAAATAAGAGCCTGAAACGTACAATTCATCATAAGTGGAGGAGTTAATTACACAATCATGTTTAAGCTTAAGCAAAACACGGTTAACCTTGAAAACACGGTTAACCTTGTCTTCCAATCGCTGAAGAACCGATTCGCCTCTATTTAAAAGGGCATATCTCGGCGGAAAAACAAAGAAAAAGTGAGAGGAAAGACAGAGGAAAAAGAAAGGGTGGAGGGGGACAGTCGAAGTGGAAAAAGACCAAGGATGACAAGGACTGCAAGGTCGACCCCCATCATCCTTGGGTGCTAGGGCCGGGAGTGCGCACGTGAAACCTCCTGGAACAAGCACGTACAAACGAGCACAAAGAGCACTCAAGAGCACGAGCTTAGAACCCCCTTGCGGGGATATATATATATATATATATATATATATATACACAGAGAGAGAGAGAGAGAGAGAGAGAGAATCTGTTGATTTGCTCAATCCCTTTGTCTTCATAAACGACCAAAATCTTTTAAACAAATGCCACAAAGTGGAAAAACAATCTGACGAAGTAAGTCTTTACATTACTTTACATTACTGTCTGTGTGTGTGTGTGTGCTACACCGTCGTAGCACATTATATGTAGAAGCGAAGGAAAAGGTGATCTCGTTTTTTTTTTTTAAATTTTATGGAAGGGAAACAATTAGAAACAAAACATTTGAACCAAATTGAATTTGACGCCAAAGGAGAATCGAACGATCGGACACAAAAATTAAATTAATTCCAAACATATTTTTGTCTCCAGAAATCGCTTTATTTTCTTTAAAATTCGGAAATGGTTCGGCGTTGTCCGGAATTAAATAGTCTTCACTCAAATAACTCTTTTTGTCCGGAATTTGGATAAAAATTTGGTAAAAGGAAAAGTTTTCTCATTTTACTTGATTTAATAATAATAATAATAATAATAATAATAATGATAATAATAACGTGTAACGAAACTTTTTAACTCTTGAATGACCTTACAATGCAGGCAATGAATGCCCTAAAAGATCATTTTCTTCACACAACCGTTTTGCACAGAAACATAAACGACCTTGACAATTAAACGCAGTAAAATAAGTAAATAAAAATAACGGCGCTCATAACTACATTGCCGAAGTCAGGATAAAAAAATAGCATCTTTAATACTGTGGACATTGAGCAACGTTGGGTTGGAATAGCACTTGAATGGAAGACCCTTGTAAAAGCCTGATTCCATAGATTGTTTTTATTGTTGCATTTCGGATGAGATGTTAAACCTTCGATTTCTGATTAAAGCCTTTACTAATAAAGCCTTTACTAATATTTAGAACGATAAAATACACTTCATAACGTTACTTACACAAGCGAGATTTTACATCAACAAAATGAGTTTTTCATTGACCTCAAAGCAAAGATGGGGCCTCTGGAATGTCCCGCATTCCGGAGAAATGGGAGGAGGGGGAAGGCATTCGTACATACATCCAGCTGTTACCGGGATGACCTCAATGAGCGAAATCACTCATAAAAGTAGGACATCACTAAATGTGGTGTAATAATGAATCTAACAAACAACTCAATCCAGTCAGTAAAAGATTAGTCAAAAAAATGACTTTGGCTCTGATGTTGTTTGGGTAAATTTTCCTGTGAAGTCGGGAAAGAAAATTGGGGAAATGTAATGGAAAAATAAATTTGAATTATGCATAACTTAAAGTAAATAAAGAAGTACCGCAAGGGGCGGTTTTGGAATAATTTTATTAATTTTATATATGTAAAGCACAAGTAGCCTTGATATGAAAATAAAAACCACTCTAATAGACAGAGTTTATTTCCACAACAGTTTCGACGCCCACTGGCATCCTCCTTGGGTGGAGGATACCTTTTTCTGTATCCACCCGAGGAGGATGCCAGTGGGCGTCGAAACTGTTGTGGAAATAAACTCTGTCTATTAGAGTGGGTTATTTTTTTCATATTTTGACCTTCACGTAGAAAAAAGTGAAGTTTTTTGCATTTAAGTAGCCTTAAGATGGATGCAGTTCAAAAATTTTCTATTTCCGTGTTCGCGATACGAGTCTTCATCAGATCTTTTTAAAAATGAATATTTTTAGGGTCTGGATGAGACACTTGAACAGCCAAATCTGACCATTTTTTATTAAAAAATCGTTAAAAGAAATAGTAGTTAAGGACAGTTTTGAACTTTAAAGCAATGGTTACTTATTCCTATCAGAATTAAGTGTTCAACAGCAAAATTAAAGGTAAACCGTTCATATATTAATACATACCATCTAAAGTGGCCCAATTAATTTGTCTGGTTCGTACAATCATACATCCTCCAGCTCTTACTGAAAATTCTAAGCCGTCTAAAACTTTGAGAACTCTCAAGCAATTCTTTGGACAAAGCTATGAAAATAAGTAACACTGAGACGCTTTTGATGTACAACTTTCCAATATTACTACATAAGATACAGCCATGCAGTTTGCTACAATGCAGAGGCAGCGTCACGGGAGACTATTTGAGTGTTTTTTAAATGAATCGTTGATATTTAGTTTTTGGTATAACGTAAATTAGTAAGACATATTACCATATGATGCGATCATTTACATACTAAAGCTTTTGCGAAGATTTTTCATACTCTTCCATAAAGTTTAATACTAAGATCTTACTTTGAGGGGAGAGAGAGAGAGCGAGAGAGAGAGAGTTAAATAATACTTGCAGCATACTTGTGCGTTGATGATGAA
>JAJOZX010002897.1:267500-332500 GCA_023014485.1 Bathynomus jamesi | reverse complement strand
ATTCTGTTTGTGGGTTAATTTATAACCAGTAATTAATTAACCTTATTACATTATTCCCATGCATAACACCTCACCCCTGAGAGAGCCCTTGTACGTAGGAAAAGGTGAGACATAACAATGTGTCATGTTATTTGTCCAGGATAAGCCTTTTCAGGGGAGAGGGACCAAATTCAGGATCCTTTCTGTAGATTTGTAAAGCCATCACATTTATTTCCTATTCGTAACTTCATAAAATGCATAAAAAAGTGGAAAATGGAGAAGTGGAAAATGGAAAAATACTTAAAATGATAACATACAGACATATTTTATGCTCAGGACTTCATATACGATCGGGTCACATCAATCTGACATCCATTTTTGTGATATACTCGTATGAGGTATTTGCAAGTTCTCCGTCTGTATGTAAACGTATAAACATGCGTAAGAACTACACACTCCTGCCTGGTCGCTCGGATTAATCACGAACCTGCACGCACGCACGAACGGTGTTGATGTTATTCACAGCTCAATGCACTAATGATGATGTAGTGACCTATCCTTTGACTTACATGAAAGCAATATACATTGAACGCTTTGTAAATCTCTTAATTAACTGCATAAAGTTGAACTGTGACAAAAATTCAGCCGTAAAACTGCTGAAATGTATGTAAGAAAGTAATAAGGAGAGGTTTGAGATGAAATCTACTTTATGAAGGGCTAAAAAATAATTTAAAAAAGTTAGTGAAAAGAGAACAAAGCTCTTTCGTACGAAAAAACAATTGATCATGATTGAAGAATTTTACCTCAGCTGCGATGTACGCGGGGATGACAGAGAGGAGAAGCGTCTCTTGCTGTTCCCTCTCGCATTCAAGTTTCACTCGAGCCTCTATCACTTGCCGAGTGGAGGAAAGTGATCGTCCGTGAGACCACGACGCCTCAAGGTCAAGCCAATATCCCAAAATGTGGCCGCAACCAATCATCATGAAATAACCAACCACCTGAAAACAAACATTAATTCATTATATATACATACAGCGCCCTGCCAGAATAAAATGAACACCCTCCTAAAGCAAAGGAATAGACATGTGGCACCGTTCTTTTGAAACGTGATGTCCTCCAGGTGAAGTTTCCACTGGGAAAGAAAGGCAGGAGGGTCTCATATAAAGAAGATACATAATTTCGTGAATTAAGACGTCCCTTTACGAACACAGGGTCAGTTTTTTAGTGCCAAATGCCTTCTCATACGCAAATAGCACAACCACCGAATTTCCCATTGTGCTGCGCCAATTTGAGATTGAACATATCGCCATTGATTCTCCATACCAAGATTTGTCCTCCTAAATCAAATTGCTGGAATATTGATTCATCACTAAAGAAACACTTTATTAACTCCTATTAATGCATGTGTATACAGTATATGTGTATATATATTGCAACTTGTAAATATTACTAAACAAAGAAAATCACGTATTATATATGCAAAATTCACGATCTTAAATCGTGTGCAGTCACACGTTATAAAAATTATGTGAAACGTTTCGATTATATTACGCGAGTTATAATGTAGCCTACCTCATTTATCTGTATTTTTGTAACATTAAGATTGTATCATCATTTCTCATTTGTAATAATAGAAATTAATTATTATTGGTATTTCAACATGTTCTGTTTACCTTATTATTCACCATTTCTTCTTTTCTATTATTTCTCTTATTTCTATTATTATTATACCCTATTGGTTACATTTCTTTTTTCTGTTATTTCGAAGATTATTTCAATTTTCATTTGTAATGACAGAATTAATTAAATGCAGCTTTATTTTCCACAAATTTGTTTATATTTCTTATTTTCCTTCATAAAATAAAAATAAAACTCAAAGATCTTTTGCTGAAAAGCTGTTATGCTTCCCAACGGCATACTCAGATAAGAATACTGTCATTAAACTACTTGTCACTAAAAATACAAAATAAACGTTAATGCCAACATTGTGTAAACCTCTATGGATATGATGTATATCTTATGTAATGTGTTCTTTTCGAATAAAAGTTATTATTATTATTATTATTATTATTATTATTATTATATGAGAAGACAAAAGATTGCCAAAAGTGATCCGACTCGTCCTTCATCTGCGCGAACCACTCATATTGTTTCCTCATTTGTCTCAGAGGGCAATGGCTTCCGTTATTGTAAGAGAATGTTACGGAGAAACCAAGTAATTTAAAGGCCAACTTTAACACTAGAAGTACTAAGTAGTCATTTTTGACCGCTTTTAGTTTTTAAGTGTATGATACATTAACTAGAGAAAAGGTAGCGGTCTGACCTTTTATGACTTTTCAGAAATTTCTGCCATTATTATAATACTATATTTGATTTTTCTTTTTCTTTTTATTTCCAAGAGATTTTGTAGGTTACTACCTATAAGGACCACGCGTTCAAAAATTACCTTTCATTCAATTTTTTTCCTCTATTCCTTTGGAACATTCTAGAAGATAATTGAGATGTGGCATCTTAGTTTTGAACATTCTAGAAAACACTTGAGATATGACAACACTGTATTAGTTTGCTTGTCAACCCGAAGCCACTCAAATTTTAAGTCAGTGTGCCTTTTCCCAGCATCATAAAAGGAGGCGAGTGCTTGATTTATGGATCTGTCGTGACATTTGTTTCAGTCTGCCGATAGTGTTACTATAATATATATATTGTTCATTTTACAGATAAAATGGCACAGTGTTATAGAAATAAAGGAATTGAGATTGAAGAAGCTCTGCGTCTTCTTCGGGAAGAACTTGCCTCAGATGATTCAATGGATGAAGAAGACAATGCCGTCGATCAACTGCAGGAGGCAATACGTCCTATCGAAGAAATGAATGATTCCGATGAGACGGAGGAAGATGAGCCTTTAGTTCTTCAAAATGAGGCTCCATTCAGTAGCACGAACAACGCTTTACCTTCTCGTGCGGGTTTCTTATGGACAAAAATTACAGGTGAAAGAGAGAGGGAGAGAGAGGCAGAACTCCTACTAAAACTATATTCAAGCAGAAAAGTGGTTCTACACCATATGCATACCAAGGTATTGAAGAAAATAGAACTCTTAGTGCATTTCGACTGCTTATTGATGAACCTATGTTACGATCAATTCGAAACTACACTGAAATTCATGGGAGACTAAACGACCCAAGTTTCAGCATTCTTTTTGAAGATTTGGAAAAGTTTTTAGGCCTCCAAATTGCTCGTGGTGTTTTAGTTGCAAAGAACACACCCGTGAAATAATTATGGAATCAAGACTGGGGTCCACCTATATTTTATAAAACAATGAGTAGGAATAAGTTTGAAATGATCACGAAGCACATGAGATTTGACAATATTGCCAGCCGCAGAGAAAGAAAACAGGCAGAAAAATTTAGTCTAATTTCTGAAATTTGGAACTCTTTCATAATGAACTGCCAAAAGTGTTATGTACCAAACTTTCATCTTACTATTGATGAACAACTCTTTCCATGCAAATCTCCTCGATGTCCATTCATTTCGTACGTGGCATCAAAGCCAGATAAATTTGGAATAAAATTTTGGCTTCTTCTGGACGCAAAGTCAAAATACTTTTGCAATGGGAAACCATATTTGGGTAAAGATCCTACTCGTAATGCTGCTGCTGCTGCTGCTGCTGCACATGATCTTCCAGCTGATGTTTGTTTATCACTCATGAAGCCATACTTGAAGAAAGGTTATCATGTAATCACGGATAACTTTTTTACCAGTTTACAATTGGCTGAGAAATTCAAAGCTGAAAAAACAACTCTTCTTGGTATCATCGGAAGACAGAGACGGGAAGTTCCTGATGGAGAAGCTATATTGAAAGGAAAGCCACTTTATTCATCTGAGATATATAAATCACCATCGGACTGCACTCTGAACATTCATTAACGTAAGAGATCCAAAAATGTTTATCTTAGTTCAATGCACAAATCCGTTGAAATAGATGAATCTCACCGCAAAAAGCTACCAGAGACAGTGCAGTACTATAATTCAAGCAAAGTAGGTGTAGATATTCTTGACCAAATGGCCCGGTACCACACCAGCAAAACTGGATCTAGGCGATGGCCAATGGCGATTTGGTTCAATATTCTTGACTTGGCTTGCATAAATGCATGGATTGTATACCGTGAAGTTACTGGATCCAGAGTCTCACGCCGACAGTTTCTGCTTGATCTAATAACTGAAATGTGCAAGACAAAGGCAGCCGTAGGTTATGATGAAATGGAGCTTGGCGAACCAGAGCAAGTTGCTCAGAGACCAGCGCCTAAACGCCGTCAATGTCAAGTGGAATCATGCAGAAACAAATCCACGTACAAATGCAGAGCATTTGTCAAGGTATGCTGTAGCACTCATTCAGGACAAAGAAAAAGTCAATGTTGTAAGGTGCACGAATTGTATGTAAAATGTTTCAAATAAATGTTCTGTTCAAGTGTACCAATTGTACGTAGAATGTTCTAAATAAATGTTTTGGTTGTAAAATGTTTCAAATAAAGCTATGATTTTAATAAAAATAAAAAATAAATTAAAATGAATATAAATAATAAAAATAAATAAATAAAAATAAATAAAAAATAAGGTCTTTCTAGGTAAACAGAATTTATGGTACTTCTAGTGTTAAGTGGTCGAACTGTGACAAGGGAGACATATTATTCCTTTACTGTCGGAAAGTGTTTTTTATATTTTTTTAGCTACTTTGAAGCAATAAATCATTAATACGAGTTTTATTATAATTATTTTCATAACCAATGTTAGATATTCGCTCTATTCCCTCATCAAAAATTCACAACTTATTTTTTAGAGCGAACATATAACATTGGGCATGAAAGTCCCAGTTACGGTGCGACAGGGGGCCATGAAAACGAAGATGGAAAATACCCTCGAAATATGAGGCCAGAAACTTTTAATATCTTGACAAACGAGCTGAAAAACCTCAAACCTGAGTGATTTCGGGAGCCGGCTGGACCGGTTCTTGTACAAATTCCCTGACTAGCCATACTATATATACTTCAAAAGATTATGTGGTATGAAGAAATTATTATTATTATTATTATTATTATTATTATTACAAACCAACCACTAAATAGAAAATATTTGTAATGAACAAACTAACTAAAATTAGTCGCTTATTTTTAGTACAAAGCTGCTCCAGTCTTGTGCAAAGGTTTGAAAAGCGAGGAACAAAGTTGAACTCTGAAATAACATCGACCAACTTCAGTTATTTTAGTCTAATTTATTGCATCATTTCCTGTAATATATTTTTGAGTCATTCTACCATAGTTGTTGTTAGGCCTGTATATCTCCATTACGTATCATTGCTTAGAATTGTTTTGTTATACTATTCATTCATATGTCTTTACCGATTTCGGTAGGATATTCAACAAAATATTATTGTAGTTATAATTAATTCTAGATACGTTAACTGTAATTTATTATCTGTAATTTATTATCTCCAAATCAATATGGTGTCCGTAACAATAAAACAACGGAAATGGCTATTTTAAATCTTATGGAAAATGGAAATATAGCTAAAGAGAACAAAGAAATAATGGTATCAATATTTATAGATTTGAGTAAGGCATTTAATGTAATAGACCGTAATATTCCACTTAATAAATTATATTGTTACGACTTTAGAGGAGCAATGTCAAACATGGTGTGCCACGGGGCTCAGTTCTGGGTCCACTGTTATTTTTATTATATATAAATGACCTTCCACGTCCATCTGATATACTGAACTTCATAATGTTTGCAGATGATACAACTGTGTCTTTTTCTTGCAAAGATGTTAATTCAGCTAAGAATATATTTAATTCAGAATTTATCAGTATAATGAAATGGTTGACCACCAATAAACTCTTCCTAAATACCAGTAAAACAAATCTCATGATATTTACTAATAAAAGAAATATATATCTTGATGAACTTAATGGTGATGAAATGGCTGTAAAGGAGTGTACTGTAACAACATTTTTTGGTGTAATGCTAGATAAGAATTTACAATGGAGTGATCATGTAAATTATATCGCGAAAAAGATTTCAAGGAACGTTGCTATAATGTTTAAACAGATTTTATGAACTCTCTATCATACTCTTGTACTTGCTTATATAACGTACTGCACCCTTGTTCGGGGAAACTCCGCTAACAACGCTTTAAACAGTATCTTTGTTATCCATAAAAAGAGCAATACGGTTATTATCTGATGCTGATTTCCTTGATCACTCTAGTGCATTATTTAAAGAGCTAAAACTACTAAAGCTCGATGATGTAATGAAAATGGCACATTTTATTTTTATTTACGAGTGTAAGAGCAAAATCATTAACTTGCAATGGGTAAATAGATATTTTGTAACTCATCAAGAAACCCATTCATATCAGACCAGAAATAGATCAAAGTATGTTAAACCTCAATTTAGATTGTCATCTCAAAAATTACCCATTTTCATTGTATTGAAACTATGGAATGATTTAAATGCTGATATAAAAAATATTGTGAATGAAATTCATTTAAAACAAAGTTTGTTTGTATGGTATTGGTATAATACAGTCAATAATGACCTTGCATTTGTTATATCGATAACAATAATTTAAGATTAATACATACCTTAATTAATTTTACTTATTCATGATTTATTCATTATTAATAATAAAGCTCTGTTTTATTTTTAATAAGAGCCCAGTAAAGCCTAAAGCTTAAGGGCCAAAATAAATAAAATAAATAATCCAACTTCACAATGATTTATGTCACTGTAAATTACTGTAATGTATTGTACTGTAATGTAATATACTGTATTTATTTTATTAATAATAAAGGTCATTTAATTCAATTAAATTATATAACAATTGTTATTGATGAATGCTGCAAACTAGCTGAAAAACGTTCTATAAAATTGAACCAAGAACGCTTGTTCAAATAAGAACACAAGGTTAAATAAGATGATAATAAGAAAAGTTAAACTAAAAAATACGAAAAGAATGTGAAGTGTATGCCTCCATGCCCGAGAGAAACACCTCCGTGATGCGCTCAGCGCACTCGGAGGGGCCCCGGCAACGGAAGCAGCAATCATTTCATGGCAAATCAAAGAAGTACTGCCTAAAGTCCTCCCAGTCGGCGGCGCCAAATTGCTAAAGGCGCCTCCTCTTGGGAGGATCCAAAGGCCGAACTGGAGCGATAGGACAGGAAACAGATATAAGGTTGTTGGCGGAGGAACCGAACGGAGAAAAAATTTTGACAGACTAAGAAGGATAAGTTGTTAGAAGTAAATCCAGAATATTGGGCCTATTTCCAAGGCGATCGGAGATACGAGTATGGCGTTGTGCAATCTGTTCTAGGTCATTCAGGATAGAAAAGTTGTAAGCTAGTTCACCAAAGATGTTAGTGAAATGGGAGGAAAGCCAAAGGAGATGGTGAACATTGAAATATAAAAAGGAGATTTTAGCAAAAGGCGAGTGGAGAGAATGTATTTCACTTTGAAAGTGAGGTACTCAAAGAGTTTTGGATAGTCAGTAGAATTAGAAGAATAGTAGACAGCGCAGATGTATTTAGTTTGAGATTGGCATGTAAGCCGTAGCCAGAGATTATATAATTCGGAAGATTCAAATTCTGGAATACGAGAGCAAGTTATATGCAGGGTGTTTCAGGAGGAAAGGCCAATACTTCGGGAGGTGATAGTATCGGTCATTGTGAGAAAAAGTTCATATGAACATGTGTCTAATTCTGAATGGTTACGGAGATAGAGCTGTTTGAATCTGATGCGCGCGCAGCTCTTCCTACCCCCGCGGTGGTCCCATTGAATGGCCACCAAAGTCTCCAGACCTCTCTCCGTTAGATTATTGTTTGTGGGGATGGATGAAAAGTCAAGTTTACAAAAGAAAGGTAGATACACGAGACGAATTGCTCGCGTGCATTTTGGATGCTGCTGCCCGCATAAAGGAACGTCAAGATCAACTCAGACGAACAACACGCGATCTTCACACACGAGTTGCAAAGTGCATTGAGGTTGACGGTGGGATTTTCGAAAACGTATTGTAAACTGTAACAAATTTGTCATTTCTGTATCTGATACCATTCAAAATGCCAATGTTTAAGCATTAAATGTTAGAAACAGTAATTGGTTTCTCTTTCTTGATTACCATTAACAATGCTTTTGTATTTGTAGATTCAAACAGCTCTATCTCCGTAACCATTCAGAATTAGACACATATTCATATGAACTTTTTTTCTCACAATGACCGATACTATCACCTCCCGAAGTATTGACCTTTCCTCCTGAAACACTCTGTATACACAACATCTACCTTTGGGATGAAATTAAGTATAGAGAAAGTAGGAGTGTACGGAAAAAAACAGGTCAGCATTAAATAATAATGATGTCATTAAATTTTAGGTATATAAACATGTAGAATTTCTCCAGTGTTCATTTTGATTCTGATTTGTCTGATCCGACTTAGAGGCTGAGCATTACCTGTAACATTTTAACAGTAAACTGCAGTAAGAGAATAGCTTTGTCTTCTCTTTCGAGCCTTGCTTTCTTCAGAGAACTTAGTCTTAAAATAGAGAAAAATAATTTCCCGATACGCTACAAGAAGAATGGGGCCTACGAGAAGAAATCGGAGAGTAATATGAGAAACTATTGCGATTCCCTACATGGTACCAGCTACTGCAAAGTAACAAATCCGTTGCTGCCACCTAACCAGAACCCCTGTCAACATCAAACCGCCCAAGGCCATAGACGGAGTGGTTAACATATAATTATATATATATATATATATATATAATATATCAGCCCCCGTAGCCAGGACTTCTCAAGGGGAGGGGGTCGAAAGTGTAGGAAAGCGGACCTTTTGGTGCAACGACCTAGTCACTGCGGAGGAGGTTTAGAGTAATTAAGTTTAGAGTAGTTTAGAGTAGTTTGTGAAGTTTAAAAATATGCAAGTGTTTATTTATTAAATGATGTCATATATTATAATATCACATCATAAGTTATAACTATGGTTAAAAAAGTGGACCTTTCCTGTCAAAGGGGGGGGGGTGTCATTCGAACCCCGACCCACCCTGGCTACGGGCCTGTATATAACAGTATATGCAAAAAGTAAAAAGCGGCTTTGTGAAGTAAGAACGTACGTAAGAACGTAATATTATGTATGTATTCACAGTGAGACCATAAAGTTGAAAAGTTAAAAAATTATAGAATCATAAAAACCTTAAATTAAAAATTTTAGAATTTTAAAATCTTAAAATTAACAATTATAAAATTTGAGGGACTACGAAAATTCCAAATTATAACATTGTAAAGATTATAGAATTATAAAATTTCAAGACAGAATAAATTTATGAAAAATTTTATTTTTATTTAATTATTATTATACAGGGTGGGCCATAAGTCGCTTTACCAAAATGAGTTTCGTTAAACTCACTTCGGTAAAGCGACTTATGGTCCACCCTGTATATAAGAGTAGAGGCATAAAACTACTGCGAGCAATTTCCACGGATAAGGAAGGGACCATACAAGAAAAAGATAAAATCAAAGCACAATCTTTGTTTTATGTTTGCGTGTAAGTAAATTTAACACGAAACTTAGGATATACAATACGCATATTTTGTAATACAGGGTGTACATAAAGTCAGGATCTATTTTTGTGAAGCACTTGGAAATTATATGGAATTCAATCATAAAATGATAAAGTGGTAACATTTATTAAATAATTAAGAGTAGGATTCGAAAGTGACGCCCATCAGTATCCCTGCACAGCTCAAATCGTTCCGCAGCATTTCTAAACACATTCTGGAGCATTTGCGGGGTTATGTTATCTGCAGCAGTTCGTATACGTGTACGTAAGTTTTCAAGACTCGTAATCTTCGTCTGATAGACGTGCGACTCGATAAAGCCCCATGCAAAGAAATCTAAAGGGGTTAAATCTGGTCATCTCGCTGGCCAAGGTCTGTTGCTTCCGCGTCCGATCCAGCGATTTGGAAAACGTCCATTTAGATAATCCTGAACAATTTTGGCATAGTGACAAGGAGCACCATCATGTTGATAGACGACGGGGGTAGGATTGTTAGTACCGTCGTCTATCAACATGATGGTGCTCCTTGTCACTATGCCAAAATTGTTCAGGATTATCTAAATGGACGTTTTCCAAATCGCTGGATCGGACGCGGAAGCAACAGACCTTGGCCAACGAGATGACCAGATTTAACCCCTTTAGATTTCTTTGCATGGGGCTTTATCGAGTCGCACGTCTATCAGACGAAGATTACGAGTCTTGAAAACTTACGTACACGTATACGAACTGCTGCAGATAACATAACCCCGCAAATGCTCCAGAATGTGTTTAGAAATGCTGCGGAACGATTTGAGCTGTGCAGGGATAGTGATGGGCGTCACGTCGAATCCTACTCTTAATTATTTAATAAATGTTACCACTTTATCATTTTATGATTGAATTCCATATAATTTCCAAGTGCTTCACAAAAATAGATCCTGACTTTATGTACACCCTGTATTTGTTATACTCGTAGTTTAGACAACTTTATATTTTGAAGAATGTACGAAAATACGAAATCATTTGAAATAATTAAGAAACTGTTTTCCTTTATTTTTATGATTGAATTATTTCATAAAGTTACTAAGTTACGTCCATTGCTACCAAATCAGAAATATAATGCATTTATATGTAGTTTTACAATTATACAGTATTGTGCAATAATGCGCAGACCACATAAAATAAATAAATAGCAGAGACTTATTTTGCCTGAACAAAAAATAGGCTAAAAAAAATTTTCCTCGTCATCCTTAGAGGCACGTATAGTCAGTAGGGTGGATCGATTTTACATTTTTTTCGATTTCCATATTCTAATAGAGACAAACACTTGCGCATGCATGAGAAAATAGCCTCTGCAAAATCTTAGCTTAATAGGTAATCATCTTCTGCCCCCGGCAGAGCGATGAAAATCATATTTTAGTAATCAAAAACGTATTTTTCTTATAATTTTTAAAATATTTCAATATGCATCAAAATTATTCCTAATAACTATAAAGTCGATGAAAAAGACCTCATATGATCGTTTTTCCAAGCGCGTTGTCCTACGTTAATATCTTTTGCCCCCGGCAACAACGTCAAATGTTGAAAAAATAGGTAATTTATATACATATTTTCAGATCGGCTCTTTGTCTTAAATAATGCATTTATATATTTCCCATAGCATTTATATCGTTGCTTAGGCATGAAATAACACACACACATGCCTATTACACGGTAATGAATTATCACTGCGACACCTCATTCAAGACTTGGACGGCAAAACAACTGGGCCAATGGGCTTTACTGGACAGTTGGAAAACAACTGAACGACTGCGAAAAACTTCCAATTACAGAATTCGATGCCATTCCATCTCCCGACATTGACATAGATGATGCCGAGTTGAGCACTGACCAAAAATATTTGTTAGGCATCTACAGAGCAGTGTCGAGCGGTAGCTGCTCTTCAGCTCTCGCGGCTCGAAATCCAGGTAAGATGGCGCATTCCAGGTGGCTGACAACAGCAAATAGATTTCTGCGCCTCTATGTTTCAACCAGTGAACCCTCCAGCACCTTCAACGAAATTGTGCGATTCATTATGACAGTTTACGCACCAATTTGGTTTAAGATAAAGAAAAACTCCAGTTTCACTGAGGGCGCAAAACATTTTTTCGAAATGATGCGTCTCTCTCAGACCATGCCTCAAAGATTTAAGACAATCGCCAAAAGTCCTCCGTAGAAATTCTTTCTTTG
Organism: Bathynomus jamesi; assembly: GCA_023014485.1. Lineage (NCBI taxonomy): Eukaryota > Metazoa > Arthropoda > Malacostraca > Isopoda > Cirolanidae > Bathynomus > Bathynomus jamesi. Next base: position 320,712 of record JAJOZX010002897.1, on the reverse strand, counting down.
CTCACCCAGAAAATATTTTGATCTCCATGCTACATGCCGATGAGCAACACATAAGAGAATTGGGATGGAGAAGAATATTAAAAGCACGATCAAAACAATCACAGCGGGGGAAATTCGAGCCTTCGCCATGCCTGAGCTGCTCTACGATAGTCAAAACTATTACGAAATGATCAACTGGCAAACGGCTGAGGTGACCGAACCCCCGTTACAAAAACAATACCTGATACCCGAATAAAAAAGTTTGTTGAGACGGGAGACCAGCCTGATGGACTGATCCCACTATTCCCTTGTCATACTCAAGCGGTCGAGAGACTCATCAAATTAGTAACCGAAGCCTCTGCCAGTGTAAGTGGAATAGAAGAGAGGGACGGATTCATCCGCTCCCGTCTTCACTCCCAAACAAAAATTCCACGATATGATTCTAAGAAAGATTACCGTATGTAAACCGACATGCAGCCAAAGGAAGGGTGGTTGGAGCTGGATAGGGTGGAACTCGACGTACAGCCACCTCCTCGTGGTGAGTTCTGGGTTGCTAATTTTATAAAATTAGCAAGCGAGGAGCTGTACTTAGTACTTATCGTACTTATAACATCGCATTAACGTAATTATAATCCACATTTAGACTTTTTTCGGGGACAGAAGATATTACTCTAGAATCATTAAATTTTGCGTGTGTTATTTCATGCCTAAGCAACGATATAAATGCTATGGGAAATATATAAATGCATTATTTAAGACAAAGAGCCGATCTGAAAATATGTATATAAATTACCTATTTTTTCAACATTTGACTTTGTTGCCGGGGGCAAAAGATATTAACGTAGGACAACGCGCTTGGAAAAACGATCATATGAGGTCTTTTTCATCGACTTTATAGTTATTAGGAATAATTTTGATGCATATTGAAATATTTTAAAAATTATAAGAAAAATACGTTTTTGACTACTAAAATATGATTTTCATCGCTCTGCTGGGGGCAGAAGATGATTACCTATTAAGCTAAGATTTTGCAGAGGCTATTTTCTCATGCATGCGCAAGTTTTTGTCTCTATTAGAATATGGAAATCGAAAAAAATGTAAAATCGATCCACCCTAATAGTCAGGGTTCGTCGGGGCATTGCATCGGTTGCAGCTATGTTAAATACGCCTTTGTATAAGAGTAATGATAGGTTTCCTTAGCACTCGGGCTATACTGATGGCAATTGTATTTGTAGATGCTGCCGAAAATTGTCGAAATCATATTGCGAACGAATCGACACTCTTTGTTCTTCCTGGGACTTACGAGCATATATTAAACCGTCTCGTTCATAACAGGAATAAATTAATTTTTCTTTTTTGAGTTTTAATATATAATTTGCCAAAGATTTCTTTTGTGTATTTACAGAGTAATTCATTAATTAATTAATAAATGTATTTGGTTTGATTTTTATCACTGCTCTTCTTACTTCTGATCTCCAAATTCGGTCACTCAATTTGAATTTTATAATTCTCTTGTCAGTGTCATTATTATTTTACTCAACTCGATGTGCCACCGTAATAACATTTTGAGGAATGTTTATACGGAGTATTCTCCATGGGCATCTCTGACAATTTCGGTAGGGTTTTTCACTTGGGGAAACTTTTAGGACTTGAGGTCCCCCGTTGAATTAATTGCACTGGCCAACAAAATGAAACTTTTTTTCTCATCACAAACATGATCACACTTTTCTTAATACATTTTTCGCGCTGATTCCGAATCCGGTTTTATTTATTTTCTAGCACGTATAGTTATATAGATACACTGGTTTTGATATTTTTAAGTTTTTGATATTGCTATAAGAAAATTTATGGATGTATAGATCACACTTAGGAATGCTAAACAACAAATACATCATATACCTTATTCAATGTATTTATAAATAAAGAATATATACATTATTTTATTAAAAGCGCTGTGAGTGTGATTTCCTTTTGTAAATTTGGCCTGGATTGTCACGATACATACAGCATCCAACAATGGTCCGCCATCATGCTTTCATTCCAATAACCTTGGTAGCGCTTCTCATCATCTGAATATCTTGATGGAAGCGCTCTCCTTGCTCGTCACTCACTGCACCAAGGTTTTCAGGAAGAAATCTAAGTGGGAATGCAGGAAGTGAATTTTAACGACATTCGACACTCCATTTCTTTGAAGGCATCAAGGAGGTTCTTGACTCCATCCTTATACGCAGGTGACTTGTTGCTTCCAAGAAAGTTTTTCACATATCCATTGAACGCCAGCCAAGCCTTCAATTTCAGCGGACTTAGGACTTTTTCAAATTCAGTGTCATTCAAAACCTCCCTTATTTGTGGCCCAACAAAAATTCTTCCTTCAATTTTGCTGCAGTAACCTTCGGAAATTTCCTTGAAAGGTATTGGAACCCTTCAGAATTGACTTACCATTGCTTTAACAAATTCTTCATTAAACCAAGTTTAATGTGAAGAGGTGGCAGATAGATCTTTTGGGGATCCACTAAAGGGACAGACTGGACATTGCTTATCCCTGGGACGGTTCTAGGTAAATTCCCCCACGGTAATTTCCACCACGGTAAATTCCACCATGGATATTGCACCGAGGGCAAATTCCTCCACGGTAAATTCCACCTCGGAAAATTCCCCCTTTGGAAAATTTAACCAAAGGTAAATTCCACCATTGGTATTTTAATTAAAATTAGGTAAGTTAAAAAAATAAAAAGTGGGAAATTTATTTTCACATAAAACAGGTTAAAAATTTACCATTGGTGGAATTTACCTGGTGGAATTTTCGTCAATAGTGGTGCCTAGTGTAGTTTACGTTCCCCAACTTTGTCCGCGTATACCTAACCAAATAAAACGTTAAAACTAACGAAAATATTACGACTTAACCTAACCAATCGTCAATATATATATATATATATAATATATATATATATATAATATATATATATTATATATATATATATATATATATTGACGATTGGTTAGGTTAAGTCGTAATATTTTCGTTAGTTTTAATGTTTATTTGATGGATTCATTTAAAAATGTCTCATAAAATCCTAGTGTAGTTGGACCTTTTCCAGTTTGTGTACCGTTTTTCATATTATTTGACTAAATTATTATTATAAATTATTTTTTATAGTTATTTTATAGATAATATTTTTTATAGTTATATTTTATAGATTTTTTTTTATAGATATATTTTATAGATATATTCAAAGTTGAAACTAAATATAAAAGAAATCAGGGGAATTTTCCGCGGTGGAATTTTCCATAGGGGAATTTCCGCGGTGGAATTTATCGTGGAGGAATTTACCGTCGCTGCAATATACATGATGGAATTTACCGTGGGGGAATATACCGTGGGGGAATATACCGGCCACCCCTGGGACATATGTATACCTAAGTGGCCAGTCACTTTTGGTGTAATGTTCTATAGTGGCGCGACTGTCCCACAGGCAAAGGAAACAACAAAATTTTGTGAATCCTGACTGCATACCCATAAGCATTCCTATAACTTTTAGATCTCCACAAACATTCCATTGATGACTGTCGTACTTGATTGCCTTAAGTAGTATATCCATATTGTCATATGTCTCTTTTAGATGGACGGAATGGGCAATGGGGATCGATCGCATTATATTACCATTATGCAAAAGAACTGCTTTCAGGCTTCTCTGCGACGAATCAATAAAGAGGTGCCACTCAGATGCCACATACGTCTGAGATATGGCTGTAAATAGTCCATTGATGTCATGGCAATAACAGAGAGGACCGTCTACTGAAAAGAATGCTGTTAATTCAAAATTCCGCTTTCGGTAGTAACTAATACGAACATTGTTCTCAAGTAAATTGTTCTCCTTTAGTCTTGAGGCGAGAAGCTCTGATTTCTTTAGACAGCGGTAAGTCTCTAACAAGATCATTCAACTGTCCTTGGGTTAACTTTTTAGGCTCTAAATGTCTACCTTCAAAAGTGTACTCTGGTTCTGTAGATGGTCCGGAAACGCCAGTTGCACCTTCATCACTTTCCATGTCATCTATGATAGAATCTAGCCTATCACTTGGGGGAATTGGAATGGGCAATGTTCATCATGTTTTACTGGTCTACGTGCTGAATCCAAGTTTGGATATACAATCTGGTGTTTGTTCTTGGCAGAAAACCCCATTAAGTTCACACTACAAAAATAACAGTCTTCATGATGATCTCTCGGCTCCCTCCATATCATGGGGATGGCAAATGGCATTGAAGCTTTCTTTTTGTTAAGCCAATCACGTAATCCATTTGAACAGCCAGAACAGATTTGATGTGGCGCCCATGGTTTATCTTGGTCACCTAGATGGCAACCAAAGTATAGCTTGTATATTTTCTTAATGTCGGTTGTAATACTTCGTCGCTGTGTTTTAGTTGTCAACTGGCCGCATACGAAACAGAACTTGTCGGGGTCATTCTTACATTGTCGAGGCATGTTGACTGATCTGAGCAAACTATAAATTAAAAAAAAATGTACACCAACTTGACACAACAAGTTCTTGGACTGGACTGATCTTTTGACACACAAAGCACGGCGTTGTTGCCTGAATCACAATGCTGCTAGACGTAAAAGCTCACACCTGAAATACATAAGATGTATAATTAAGATAATTGAAATAAATAAGATGAATAAACTAAAAAAACACAATAAAATAAACACAATCAAATGTTGAAATATTAGTATTTTGCCTATTTAAAATGGTTAAATCTGTGTAGTTATATATATGCCTTCATCTTGAAAACTGTACGTGCTAGAAAAAATCTGAATGCAGTTTTGGAATCAGCGTGAAAAATGCTATCCAGCCACCACAAATTTTACTCTGATGAAAAATCTTTGTTGACCAGTGTTATAGGTCTTGATATGGGTCCTATTTAACCCTTTAGTGCCCACTAGCACTTTAATGATTTTGTTCTGGATAACGCCAGACGATTTTATTCAATTTTGAAAAGACCTCCGAGTGCTAAAGGGTTAGGTCGCAGTTTAATTTTTCATTTTCTTTCGCCTGGTTCTGGAGCCTATATTCTAACATGGATACTCTCTCATTAAGCGCGTTTATGTGCTGTTTCAATTTGGTGTTTTCTTCTAATCTATTTATTCTGCCAGCCTTTTCTGTCAAGCACTCCCTCTTGCAGGGGAGGAAAGAGAAGTAGTAGTTTGTTGTTGTTTCTTGTTTATTCATTGTATCATTTTTGTAAACTTGCTTCACTTGAATTTTGATAATTATTGATAGTTCAGTGTTCTTAAGAAGCCTTAATAAGAGAATTTGACTCGATTATTAGATAACACTTTAATGATTTTGTTCTGGATAACGCCAGACGATTTTATTCAATTTTGAAAAGACCTCCGAGTGCTAAAGGGTTAGGTCGCAGTTTAATTTTTCATTTTCTTTCGCCTGGTTCTGGAGCCTATATTCTAACATGGATACTCTCTCATTAAGCGCGTTTATGTGCTGTTTCAGTTTGGTGTTTTCTTCTAATCTGTTTATTCTGCCAGCCTTTTCTGTCAAGCACTCTAGGATGAAAGGCAGGTATGATTCCATATATAAAGCTAATTGTTTATTTTCACCCGTAAACACCTGGCATTCCTTCTGTTTGGTTGCATTGAATTCCTCAATTCGTTGGAAGAGGGGGACCTCTTCGGAGGCGTGGGAAGCAGCGCTTGATATGGAGTGAGAAGACATGCCTCTCTCCAACGCATCCTGTTCCCTCATAGAGACTCTTGCAGGGGAGGAAAGAGAAGTAGTAGTTTGTTGTTGTTTCTTGTTTATTCTTTGTATCATTTTTGTAAACTTGCTTCACTTGAATTTTGATAATTATTGATAGTTCAGTGTTCTTAAGAAGCCTTAATAAGAGAATTTGACTTGGACTAACATTTTTGCCTTGGACTAAATTTTATTTACACACAAAGATATAATTTAATTAGGAGACGATTAGTTAGTTGGGCATGTGTACTCGCGTTCTATTGTTCGTTCGTTTAGAAGTGGCACTCTAGGTCTTCGGTCATGTCATGGCACTGCTTGTCAAAAGTCATCAGAAAGTTATATAGATTCAAATGTGTTAATTAATTGATGTAAAACTATTTTCTGATTAATAAGTGATACATTTAAGAAAATGGTTAATACGGTGCATTGCATAATAACTAGTTTTATATGAGACGTCACAATCTTACTGCCAAGTTATTTATAATGACACACAGAACTGAAAATCACACATTAATGATAATGTTATTTATTTATATAGGGTTCACTTATACAGATAAACAAGACAAATTCCTGGTCAGTCCCTTAATATTTTTTAAAATTCTAAATATTTCCTATAGAATTTAATTCGATGAAGTCAATTTGGAATTTAAAACTGGAATGGAATGATGTTCTTTTGATAGGAATGGGAAAACCATGGATTAGGAACTACTTAAGCGAACCGCGTGTGATGGGTGTCAGTAGTATGGTCGCTAAAGGAGAGAGTGCAATGGAATTGCAAATGTCGATCAATGGTGCAAAGGGGGGGGGGGAGAATGTTGCAAGGGGTGTGTAACAAAAGGGGAGGGGTTATCCCCCAAGCTGCAATGAAGGGGAACTCCCCCAGCATGCTGGGGGAGTCCCACTAACTCTCTGGGGAGAAGGTGGGACGGTCTCACCTCCCAAAAGGGTATACCTAACCTAAGAGAGAGAGGAGAAGGAGAGAGGAGTGTTCGCTTGGCAGGAACCAAGCGCATAATGTGACTTCAGCCGAGCGCCCGCTGTCTTATAAGTTTCTAATCAGCCAGTTGGCTTAGAAGGCTTCTTAAAAGGCATAATTGGCCTGTATATATTATAACCTTCGAACAAATTAAAAGCGCACACAAACACATATACACTCTCCGACTGTACGTCCATAAAGCCCCCTATTATAACACATATGTGTATATATATATATATATATATATATATATATATATATATTATATATATATATATATATATATATATATATAGCAAAATAGGAAAATATATACGAGCACAACCACCACACAAAAAAAAAAGAACCATATCACCATCAATCGTCTAAGTATAGATTTTTAGGAGCTCATCCCATCAACAGCACATGGTGAGATGAGGGCTGCGACTTTTAGGAGTTCATCCCATCAACACCACGTAACTGATATGAGGGCTACAACCAAGCGTCGAAACTTAGACGATTGGTGGTGAAGCACCACAACCACCCAACCACCTCCACAACAGCTTTACTTACCTGCTCCTGGTAGACCGACAAGGTTTTTAAATACGACCCAATAGACAAAGGTATTAAACATAAACAAATACGTTTATGGGGTCAAGGGGTAGACCGACAAGGTCTCAAAAAAAGGCAACGCCGATAGTTTTTCTTTTGAGCTTTGAGGGCGATCTTTTAAACAGAAAATCGAATAAGATAAACTAAGTTTAATGCAAAAACAAATTTTCATCATAATAGATACGCTTCCGGACCCGGAGTCTTGCACGATAAAGGACTTACGGAACGCCTTGTCGTCAAGACACCGAGCAAAAGTTTCTTTTGTTATTTAATTCTATTGGAAACCTTCAAATCGCTCCTCATATGTCGTTCCCCGAATATTCTACTATCGTAAAGAATAAAAACTGCGGAGCTTTTGACAAAAGCAGAAAATTTTCGATAGACGAAGTAGCTTTAATGTTAACCAGCTTGGCCATGAAACGGAATGTCTTGAAGGCATTACCGTCAACATTCGACCCGAAAGATGTCGATACCCTGGCAAAAAAATTTGACCCATCTGAATGCGAATTAGATCCAGATGAAATAGTGAATTGGTGTAATCCGTCCCGTCTGACGAAAAATAAAGCGTCTTTCCCCTTATCACCAATGCCAACGAATATCCCTCCCCTCTAACTACTTCCATTACCCTCTCCAGCAACCGATTCTCCCTAACGCTTTATCCCCTCTCAACGACGTTACAGTTGCCCACGATAGATCCCCAACGAAAATACTGCCCATTTTTCCGCATTCAGGGTCATTCATTGACAGAATGTATTCGTAACCCACCGAGAGGCACTTGCTTTCATTGCAACATGCCGGGGCATACGCGTAGTACGTGCCCCACTTTTTTAGGAAATGGACCCCCTGCAAAGAGGCAACGGACGTAATAGGCCCTCCGAAACCTATTACGAAACAACGACACACTTCAACAATTCACATTTCGCCGACAAGAAACACCAATAAATCTGCTCAACCACTAAGCCCCATACTTAATGCGAAGCCTACTCTACCTGCAAAAAAGCATGCCCCATGACTCGCGTTCAAATGTATCATAATGTTTACCGTACTCTTATAGATTCTGGTAGTGATATTTCGCTAATTAAGAGTTCGGTTGCCTCTATTTTGTAAATCAGGGGTTCAAGGTCAATTCATGTAATAAAATCCTGAGAGCTGCGAACGGAAAATGCATTCGAACAGAAGGAAGTATTCGACTGCCAATTAATTTGAAATGTGACAAATTTTACTATCATAATTTTGTTATTGTTAACGATGTTTCATTTCCGGGTGCGTTACTTTTTGGATCAAACTTATTAAAACGAGCCAGTGCGATTATAAAATATAAGGCAAATTCAGATATTCAGTCTATCAAATTATTTAAAACATTTTTCCCATCATTGTCCAACGAAATTCCGTCGATTCAAGTAAATAGAGTCAAAGTTTCAAAAATTTCCAAATGCACTTTGCAATGGCCCCAAAAGATTCACATCGGCGCGATATTTTGTAAAAATACATAATATTCCCGATGATACCTACGTTTTAATAGACTCCTCTAAGTTACCGTCATACATCGAATTTCCCCCCACTTTGGCCTACGTAAAAAAGGGAGGAGCTCCATTAGCAATTTATAATTATTCGAGTAAAAATTTCAAATTTCCGTTTCATTCAGCAATAGACCAAGTACATATTGTACAAGAGGAAATGCAACCTCAGACTGACGTACCTTCTCATTCAGTTTGTGTTACGTCGTTGACCCCTGATGCAGAATTAGAAACACAGTTTCAACAATTGGAATTGTCTCATTTGGATGACACTCAAAAATCTACGTTACTAAACCTTTTACGTAACCATAGGAACGCCATTTCCTTAAATGAATTCGACCTAGGTGAAGTGCCTGACGTTCTTTGTTCAATAGAAACTGGTAATAGCGGGCCTATCGTCTCTCCACAGTACAGATTACCGTACTCGTCGCGCGCTTTAGTGGAACAGCACATTCAAAATATACTAAAAATGGGAGTTGTTCAACCGTCCGAAAGTGCCTGGCGATCACCGATTCTCTTAGTAAGAAACAAAATGGGGGGGATGAGATTAGTCGTTGATCTTCGTAAACTGAACACAATTACGAAGAAAGATACTTAATTAATAGATCCGACGATATATTTGATAGCCTAAATGGTTCAACAGTGTTTTCCACCCTAGCTTTAAAGCATGGTTACTATCAAATAACCCTTAATCCGGAAGATCGTCAAAAGACTGCATTTATGGCACCTAATGGCCTATTTGAATATAGAAAATTGACAAACGGAGCGACCAATGGTCCAGCTATATTCTCACGAACTATAAATCGGATTTTACAAAAACAAATTCAGGATAACATATGTCATTCGTTTATTGATGACATTATCGTCACAGGCCAAAACTTTGCATCATTTGAGCAATTTAGATAAAGTATTAACGCAGCTTGAAACTTACAATTTAAAACTGGGCTTGTCAAAATGTAGTTTTGCAAAGAATACGGTACAATTTCTTGGCCATGAGGTTTCTGAGCATGACATTTCCCCATACCTGAGAAATTGACTTGTATTCAAGAGGTCTCACCACCTACCACAATACGAAGAGTTAGACAATTTTTAGGGCTAATAGGCTTTTATCGTAGTTTCATCAAGGATTTTTAGTTTATTGCGGGACCTTTGACCGAATTAACGCGACAGAACAATAAATTTAAATGGGAAAGATCACATCAAATCGCTTTTGACACATTAAAGCAGAAATTAACTGAGGCTCCCATTTTTGAAAGTCCTGATTTTACCAAACCATTCCACTTATACACAGACGCGTCAAATAAACGACTCGGTGCATTTTTAACGCAGATGTCAGATAACTCTATAACTGAAACAGAAATCCCTATGCCCATTGCTTATTTTTCTAGGAAACTTAAAGATTCTGACGTCTCGAAATCGACAATAGAGAAGAAAGCAATGGCTGTAATTGAGGGAGTTAATAAGTTCGCGCATTATGTGACGGGAGTAAAATTTCATATTCATTCCAACCACTGTCCATTAGCATACATATTTAATAAGAACAATAAAAATCCAAAATTGTCGAGATGGGCACTACAGTTAAGTACTTTTGTCTTCCAATTTCATTACTTACCCGGAAAAGCAAATATTTTAGCCGATTACCTATCACGTACAGCAGAAAAAGAGACGCTTCCAGTAGGCCCAGCCTTGAATATTAACGGGTAGGCTCAGATGAATGTGTTCAATCGGTTTTTCAGTTAGATTTAGAAACCGTACAGAAAGAGCAGTCAGAGGATAAATTTTCGAAACCCAGTATACAGTATTTGAACGGCAATTGTAATGCTCCTCTTCGGAAACCGAGTGAAAGCCATTTATACTATTTAGACGAAGACATATTATATAGGGTCCCGGAAATTCATAAGAACACAGCTTATATTAGAAATAAACTTGTCGTACCAAAATCTTTAGTCATAGCTGTCCTACAGTTAACTCACGACTTTCTTGTAGCGTGTCATCAGGGTTTCTTGAGGACCTTAGAAAGAACGAGATCAAATTTTTGTTGGCCAAATAATCAAAGACATTAAAGAGTACACAAAAACGTGTGTACCATGTCAATTGCGCCGATCGCACGGCCAGCAAACGGCAGAATTAGGAACGTTCCCTCCTATTGATAGGCCTATGCAACGTCTTTCCATAGACTTAATCCAATTGCCAAAATCTTATGAGGGGAATGAATATGCATTATTTTTGTTGATAATTTTACCCGATATGTTTGGGCGACTGCTATGTCAAATAAATCTGCTAATACGGTAACTGAGGCTTTTACGAATTTTATTTGCAGTAATGCCTGTTTTACTGAATGTACTTTAGACAACGGTACTGAATTCAAAAACGCTCTTTTTACGGAAGTGTGCGAACTTGCAAATTAAATTAAAATTTACTGTCCCATTTAAACCGACTGGTAACTCCTACGTTGAAAGACAAAACGGGAATATAAAAAAAATGCCTTTCTCATTTAGCGGAAAACGATTCTTTATCTTCAACAGTAATTAAATTATTCTTTGGGTGAAAATTATGCGGTGGAAATGTTGTTCAGATTAAATAAAGCCTTTACATCCGTAAAAGAAAACTCCGAAAAACGTCACGATGCAAATGAAGAGTTATACGATAAAAAAAAACAACCAAAATTGACTTACAAGTTGGAGACATCGTTTGGAAAAGGAACGAGGGAACAGCGTCTCAATTAGACAGGTTAAAGTGGCCAGTTAAATATGTTGGGCCGTATCGAATTATTGATAGGTTGAACGATAACTTTATTATTAGAGAAATATTTTCCAATAAGAAAAAAGCTGTTTTGACGCATGCCAACAAGATAAAGAGAGCGTTTTTAAGAGAAGCGTACCCGATGGTCGTACCCGAAGACTCAAATTTTAATGATAAACATTAAACAGGTTTCTATGTTAATTAAACAGACCTAATCCGCCGAATTCGACAGGCAGCCAATCTGCCGTTACAAACCCAAACGAAAAAAGTCACGCGTATAATTTAAGGAGGCGATAACTTAAGGTTTTCAACATTAAAATAAACGACAGAGCAAAACACTTGTTCGATTATTTTCAAATGCCGATTTCTCAAACTGACACAACCCAATATGAAATGCTTTCTTCATTCTTAAAAACGAGTAATTTGTGTATGTTTTAATTAGGAGAGAGAGTATGGTGCGCGATTTCTCGAACTGACTAGCTGTCTTTCAAACTTGAAGACCTATATTCAGTTTCTCGAATCATGCATACAGTATTTAGAATTCAACTCTGTTTTGGGATGGTTCGTCCTAGAACACTAGCAATTTCCTTGTTCTTTACGGCCCTGTCATATAACGCATGCATTATTATTAGATTGAAAATTCTTACTTTAAACTTATATAATTTTATGATTTTTTTTATTGATTATTGAATTATTTTACCCTTTTTTTTTTGTAGAATACAATTTTTTAGTACAACACAATAGCTATCTTACAAAGTCTTCCTGTAGGCCTATCGTAAAATATTGTTCGAATATTGTTTATCACTACTGTATTATTGTATACCACCATCAAGTTATTTTTATATGTGTATTGAGTATTAAATTATAGTACTTTTTAATTTATTTTAAATATTTTCTTAGACAGTTATTTAACAACATTTTTTTGATTCAACATAAATAATCATAGGATTTTCCTTAATTAAGCACAAATGTTATGAGTTAAATTCTTAATTGTTCTTTCCACGCGTAATGTTGAATTTATTAATTATAGACTTAAAACTGCGACAGTAATTTTTATTTTTTAGTTTGTAGGCCTATATAAGCGTGGGTTACGTTGGTATGTCTCAAGTTTTAGAACACATATTTTACGACATCTGGAAATTATTATAATTTGTTTATTTGAAATACAGGAATTGGTGTAGTAAATTCTTTGGATAAATTAATTTCTGTTTTTTTTTTACTTTTTTATATATTCGTTCATTTTTATTTTTATAGGTGGGCCGATTTTTATCTATTTTTCTTTCTTCCATTTCAATGACAATGGTTAAATTTTTATTCTGAATTTAGATTTTATTGCGATACGGGGTGTTTTGGGTTGACATTTTAATTTGGGTATAATTAACGAAAAATTTTTTACGTTCGCGCGTTTACATCGAAAATATTACAAAATTATGTCAGGATGTAATGCAGTTTCATTCGGTTAGGAATATTTTTATAAAGGCTCGCTTAAAAAACAAAGCGAAAACTCTTCATTATGCAATGATTTGTTTTAATTTTTGTTTACGTAGTAGGTTGTGCTGTAAGTTTTGGTTTCATAATATCTGTTCTTATTTAGAATAACGATTAAAATTTGTATTTAGTTTCACTTGGAAACGATAAATTACTGGAATTCTTGTAATTTACAAACCATACTGAGTTTTATGTTGAAGGAGAAAGTTGTCTCTCAGATGTACAGTAATTTGTGAATTACGAGCTTTCTTCCTATGAAATTTAGCGTTGCAGGTTGGAATTAATGTATTAAATTAATTTTCGGTATTAATATTTACATTTTTTTATTTAATGACTGTTTTGGAAAATTGTGTTATTTTTAAACTTCATTTGGGTTTACTCGTGCAATTGAAACTTTAGCTTGAGTGTTCACCGGAAATGGAGCCTTTTAGATAGCCAGTAACTTTTTGTGGTATCTATGTGTGCCCCAAAGTGTAAGAGGGTTCATTAATTATCGAGAATTGATGACATGAAGTTTCTGGATTTCATTTTTGTCTTTTGTATTAAATGTATTGATGTAATTTCTGAAGGTAGTTTGAATAATAATATTTGTTAAATTATAATAATGGTTACTATGTAGGGGCGCTTTATATTTCTACTGTGCAGTATTGTTTCGTTGCGTTTGATGATTTTTTATTATCTTCTCCAATGTAACTGCCATAAATGATCTTATTGGTAGCTAGGTGTGATTAAATTTTTGCGGAATTTTGAGATTTGTCATACTTTTCCGTAAAGTTGGCCAGAGCAAATTATAGTTATTATTTCGAAGTGAACTGTCGAGAAAATTCGGTAAATTAAATATGAAAAAGTGATAATCAGTAGCAGTACAAACTTTGATATTTTTTTGTCAAAATTTCGAGAGGCTCGATTTGGAAGCAACTAAGTTGGATCGGAATTCCATCCATTGAGTTTAGTTGACCCGATAGGTGATCGATCACCGATGAGAAAAGATGAGAGAGAGAAGAGAAGAGATGAGAAGTGAGAAGAGTGAGAGAAGAGAAACCGAATGCGCAGGGACTTGGCGCAGGACAGATTCGGTCGAAGACGGTCTACTGGTATTTTTCGGGCAGTCGCTGGTCACATTGCTCGATGCTTCGCTAAATATGTGTTTTAGCACTCGGAAGGCAAACCACGAGAGTTTGAACGAGTGTCTAAGGCTTTACTGTCCATACAGACATACAGTAGGTTCGTTGTGAAACCGCGTACTGCGAAGTGACCGTTTGATTATTGCCAGTAAGAGAGTCTTTCAGCTGGACGTAGGAAGAGCAGCGTTCACCGACAAAAGTCGAGATGAGATAGGCGAGTTTGTTCGTCGACTTCTAGAATTGCAAATTCCGTCCAATTCCGGTGCGTGGTTCCACTTTCAGTATATCTCCACCCCTGATCCTCTTAGAATTGGACGTCTCTCTTGTTTTTTTTTTCGCCATTTGGAGAGAGACGGAACCAACCTCAAGCGTGCTGACCTGTTACATAGTGATGCAACCCCTTGCATTCTAGCGAAGTGAGCAGGAGAGCTGCGATTGAAAATTGAAGAAGTCCGTTGTTAGCTTGCGGATTGTGATCTAAACAACGTCCAGCAATTAATGTACTGATTATTATGTAATGAAATTATAAGTGAAAGGGTGCGATTATTGCCCATATTTGTTTTCATTCGTGAAATAGTATGTGCGCTCTGGTCAGTATTTTATATAAACGTTTTCTTGTTCCTTCTATGTTGCCTTGATAGTAACTCTATAACTATAAGAATATTTGTTTCGAATGTAAAGTGATCTTTGATGAGGAATCGCTGGAATAGATTGTGAACTTGAAATTTGTGTAGCCAGTGTTCAAAAAATTAGCCGTTATTTTTCACGTAACAGATGCGTTACAGGTTGTATGATAAATTGATTATTAGTGTGAAATGTTATTTTTATGCAAATGTTGTGAAAATTATAGTTTTTTCGATTTTTTATAAAATGATACAAAATATCTGATGTGTGAACTTTGTCATTCTAATGATTTCTTCTCTATTCTACTTTTGAATTTGTTAATAAGTAACTTGTTGAATAAATAAATTAATTTGTCAAAAGGAAGTAAATGAAATAAATAAGTTTTCCTAGTGATAATGAATTGGGTAATGCAGTTGCTTTGTTTTGATTTCCATTGTACATTGTACAAGTATTAGTTTTATTGTTTAATGAGTTTAATAGTTTTAATAAGTTTGTTGCTCAAACTTATTTTCTTGCGGTGGGGGCGAGTGTAATGATTGTAATGATTTGTAATAAATTTAATAAATGGCACCGAGAGAAATGTTTGTAATGAACATTGTTAATATAGCAGTTTTTTTAGTATTTCAAATTAAACCTTTTTATATAGTTTTTTATATAGTCGTTTTGGAAAGATAAATTTAAGATATCTGTTAAATGTAGCTTCTCAGAGAATGTAACGGTTTTTATATTTTTTGTGGGTGTTTCGGTTGGGAATGGGGGAATTTGGGGAAGAAGTGGGGTAAAACCCTCTACAAGGGTGCCATAAGATCCTCCATTTGGGGAGTTGAATTCTAAATTTTGTTCAGTCAGGATCACAGGTTTTTGGGGCTCTCCAAAATTTTGTAAGTATAGCTTGTCAGTTTAGTGTAAGTCGCAAATTACCAGATTCTCTCTCTCGGTGCTGTTTTATATATTAACGTTCGGCCTTGCCCTAAAAGTCTGTAAATCTAAAATAATTTAGTTATTTTAATAAACACAAAATAAGCTTACCGATACGTTACTTCGTCAATCCTTAAGGTTCTGTCGGTGGAAAAGTCGACTGTTATAGCCGGACAGATACTTAATATGCCCTTTAATAAACAAATCACTACAATAGATGCATTTAGTATGGTCTATCCAAGTAATGCAGTTTTCTATGCATATTTATAAAGAAAATGGAATTTTTTTTAAGGGGTTTCTTAATTGTTCATCGAATTACTGTATCAAATTTTCATCATAATACACAATTTTATTCTTAAACTATAACATAAAAAGCATTAATATGATTTGTAAAACAAAATAGAAATTAAATTAGGGGTAACCTATTTATTTTCCTCTTCTACCCAATTATTTTCAGCCCATCATGTTCTAAGATTAGATGCCAGAATGGATTGAGCAATTCTGTTATTTACACAATTTGTCAAATGAATTATCGCAGTGCTGGGCATATTTTATCGCGATTTTACGATATAGTGTTTAGAAGGCAGTATATATATATATATATATATATATATATCGGGGTACAAAATTAGTTGCCAGAATGCGTTATGTAATGAATTAGTTCTTTTATTTGATCATTTTTGCAAAGATTAATTCGAATTATTGCAAACCGCTAAAATATTTTCCACAGTAATGGTTAGAAGGCAGTTGTGTGTGTGTGTGTGTGTGTGTGTGTGTGTGTGTGTGTATATATATATACACCGAAATAATCCATAAGATTAAGTGCCAGACTGCGCTATTTATTTAATTTGTATATGTTTAATGGAGAAGCGATGTTCTCCGTATAATTAAGTTCTTTATTATGTACGTATTATTAAGGGAAAGTATAGGTTGTAGATATTTTCATCGTTCATGTCAGACGAATTTTTCAGCCTCCGTCTTAATACACAAATTTATCTAAAAACAGTAATTAGCTAACGCTTACAGTTAAAATAGTATTTATAGATGTATTTAGTATGGTCTATCCAAGTAATGCAGTTTTCTATGCATATTTATAAAGAAAATGGAATTTTGTTTAAGGGGTTTCTTAATTGTTCATCGAATTACTGTATACAACACATTTTTATGTCACAGGGTTTCAACATTTCTAACACATATATGTCATAGACAAGGAGAAAGATGGACTGAGGAAGATTCAGAATGAATTGTCGACGAGTTGTATCGTGTTAATTTTAACTACTCTAGGAGTGATTCAGGCAGTGAGAGTGTATGACAGACTTAGACTTTGATTTTACCCAGAAGATGGAGAGCGAATGAAACTACATTCAGCTGCAGGTCCGGACAATTGGAACGCATTATTGATTAAAAACTGTAAAAATGAAATAGCTACACCGATATACTGGATATGGAGAATAGCGTGTAGCGTCATGAGTGATCTGGAGGCACATTTCAGGTTTTGTACAATCAACCTTGCTGATTTCAGAAAATAAATCAAAAATTTTCTGCAACAAGTAGAACACCTTTTTCGCATGTGAAAAATACAAAATTCTTGTTAATTACAGTTGGCAACACTGACTGACATGGTACTTCTGGCAGCTTTCTAATTATTCTCAGTGAGTCATCCCCTGGAATTTCTTAGTTCTACGCTAGCTCGCTTGAGAGAAACAAGTGTTTTTTCTGTGGATGGGGTGTTCAAAAATCCCAAGGTACTAACCAAAGGTGCGTTTTGTGATATATACATTATACACATTTCTTTGTTTTGTTGTGTTTTACATTGTTTATAAGTTTGTTATATGTCTTAGGGTATGTATATATATATATATATATATATATATATATATATTATATATACTATGGATATTTATACATAATACATGTGTGTGCAGTATATTTATATATATATATTGGTAAACTTATTGTTTACCAATAAACCAAGCCTTATATATATATACTCATAATCATATATATTTTTTATTTATACGTTTGTGTTTGTGTTTGTGTTCAGTGTTCCTGTGTGATACTTGTTGAGTTTTGCTGGTACAATGAGCACGCAAACAACACGGGGATCTGCCAGCCACATTGTCTTTGGTTCTCCACTATCAGAGCTTCCTCTGTCTGAACTTCCAACCCGTATACAAGTTGCAAGGCATTTCCTCTTCTTGAAGGAGAACAAGTACACCAGCAACAGGGAAATTCTTCCGGAGGTATGCCAAACACTCATTGACGTTTGGAATCGTGCTAACATTCCATCACAACCAATCAAGAATGTGAAGACCAAGCTGCTCCGATTGATGGAAAAAGGCTCACAAGCATCGAAGCAAGGCAAGCAGGCCACAAAAACCAAGAAGTTCGAGGAAAGCCTGAATCAATTGTTCGACATAGCTGTCTGCCAATGCGATGATCTGTCTGCATGCCACTGTGAAAAAGAAATGAAAGTTCCACGACGAGAGCATGCCTTTCTGATCGACCAGAGAACCACGCGGATCATGCAGATCAGTCGGGTGGATACGAATGTGACTCAGATGATGGAGAGAAGGAAGTCAAGAGAGGATCGGATGCAAGAAAGACAAGAAGAGAATAGAAAAAAACGGAACGGCAAGAGGTAGCATCCTCTGCAGATGTGGTCGAATCAGCTCAAGCAGAAGCAGACTCTAGTGGTGAAAGTGTTGGTGATGAGTGGATGGGTGATAGTGCCCAGGAGGACAGGAACATCACACCGATTCCCACTGTTGCTTTGAAAGCTGACCGGTATGATGTATCGAACAGGGCTGCTGCAGCTATCAGCACTGCAATATTGGTTGACTATGGCATCATTAGTTCTGATGATCAGATAAACATAATTGACCACCACAAAGTATGGAGAGCACGGCGGAAGGCACGGAGGGATCTGAAGGAAGCAGTAACTTACCACGATGTGGAAGTCACTGCTTTATTTTTTGATGGGCGGAAAGACATGACACTTGTCAAAGAGAAAAAGGGGAACAAATGGTACAGCACAAAGAAAGTTGAGGACCACTATGTGCTGGTCGGAGAGCCTGGAACCTTCTATCTAAGCCATCTGATACTGGAACGAGGAACTGGCACTGTCATTGCGGATGGACTTCAAAATGCGATTGAAGAAATGGTATTGCAGACAAGATAATTGCAGTGGGAGCCGACAGCACAGCCACAAACACAGGGCACAGAAGTGGAGCAATACACCTGCTAGAGTGCCGCCTGGGTCGCCCTTTGCACTCCCACTGCGCCACTTGTGCAAGGAACTCATCGGCCTAACAGAATCTGCAACTCAATGGAAAGGACCAATTGGCAAGCTTTGGCCACATGTGAAAGTTTGCCACTTTCCTCTTGAGGAATTCAATGTATTGCTGATGGCCACACTCTCCCGGATGTTAACCTTACTGAATTGACTCGTGACCAAGCCTACCTCTACAGAATAATGAAAGCGATAAGAACTGGTGTCATTAATGAAGATCTTCTATGAGAGAAGCCTGGACCAATCTCCCATGCAAGATGGGTTACAACTGCCAGCAGAATTTGTCGGCTATATGTAGCGATGGCGCAGCCAAGTGATGAACTGTATTCAACACAGTTTGTCGTGTGCCACTATGGACTCATGTGGTTTAGCATCAAGTGCCATCCAAGGTGCACAGATGGCCCAAAACATTTCCTGGAGCAAATCAAGCTGCTACGATTACTGCCACCAGCTAGCATGACTGTCACATGGACTGTGATCCAAAGAAATGCATATTGGGCTCACCCTGAAAATGCTCTACTGGCAATGCTTGCAGATGCAAATTAAGCAAACCGGAAATTGGCCATCGATGTAATCAAGACCATTCGACGAGCTCCCAAACCTGCTCAACACAAGTCAGAGAATTTCGGCCACCAAAGATCAAACAAAGTGCTCAGAATTTGAAAGATTTACTTCCACCAGTGGAGGAGTGCACAATGGAACCACCACTCACGAAGCAGTTCTCTGTCGAACAACTCGATAAGATCACTGAAGAGCCCCTTGTTGTCCGGATACCATGTCACTCCCAAGGTGTAGAACGCTGTGTTAGGATGGTAACTGAAGCGTCTGGGGAAGTGTATGGAAAGGATTCAAGAGATGGTTACATTAGAGCAGTACTTAAATCCCGTGACTTTATGCCGTCATTCAAACTAAACAAGATTTTAATGTATCATTTACTAAATAAAACTATCTAGTCTACCTACCTACCTACCTACAGTGTATATGTTTATTCCAAAAATAAATTTTTCTATTTTTCCTGAAAAGCAGTACATTGTAAGGGGTCAAATAACAGCTCAAACCCTAGGAAAGCAAGTGTCCAAAAGTTATGGGTAACTAGCAATTTTCACGATTTTCACATACGAAAAAGGTGTTGCACTTGTCACAAAAAAATTTTGTTTTCATTTTTGAATTTAGGGAGGTCAATTGTACAAAACCTGAAATGTGCCTCTTGATCCGTTACACTTTGCCCAAAGACGCTACACGCTAATGGAGAAGATCCCACTTTCTCAAACAAACATAATACTTAGAATATTCTTTATAGCTTTTGCAGGGCACACCTAGTAAACATGGCAGCTACCAAAAAAGTTGCCAAAAACCTCCAGTACTCATTTACAAAACAATTTAAGCGTAGAGACTGAACAGCATTTCATAAAGGTGGGTTGTTTTTCAAGAATCGAGCATAGATCAGCTCCTCTGTGATGGGGCAACCAGCTTACAGTGACCGATGGCTTAGAAGGTGTCAATCAGTCAGTTGGCTTAAGCAGCCAGCTGACACAACGTATATATCGTTTGAACAGCCAAAAAGCGCACACACATTATTGCACACACCAACTATATAAACGTTCATAGAAACAACTCCCTCCGTCGTTTACACATATACGTCCATAGAAACAACTCCCTCCATCGTTTACACATATACGTCCATAGAAACAACTCCCTCCGTCGTTTACACATATACGTCCATAGAAACAACTCCCTCCGTCGTTTACACATATACGTCCATAGAAACAACTCCCTCCGTCGTTTACACATATACGTCCATAGAAAGAACTACCTCCCTCGTTTACGCATATACGTCCATAGAAACAATTCCCTCCGTCGTTTACACATATACGTTCATGGAAACACGGAAACAATTCACTCCGTCATCAACCGTTTACACTAGGAAGAGAGAGAGAAAGAGAGTTACAAGGAGTTACAAGTACACTAATTTCAGCTCTTGAGATATGGCAGGAATGAGGAAATTAAACAGACTGCATATTACACCAGATGAGCAGGGTGTACAAGGCTATGTGCGGTGGAGAATGCAAGAGAGCAACTCGCTCATCCATCAAACCATGACCAGCTCGACCCTCGTGTGAATAGAGACACTAACAAAATATACAAATGGTCAGTACGAATTGTTCTTCATCACGTAAGGGTATAAAGAAAGAAGTCGTACGCCCCACCACTAGGCGTCAGAAATTACAAACCTATATAATGCCAATTACCTTTGGAATGCCCCAGCCACAAATAACTGCATAATAGAGATAAAACTATGAAACATTTACCAAGATTGCAACCGATTGAAGGTCCATAAGAAGAAGTCCTGAAGAGTGGGCCAGAGCGTGTCTGGCAGGCAACGAAAGACAAAATCTGGGGAGTGCAGATGGAGTATTTCATTTTTAAAAACGTAGAAGATTGGGGCCTCCTATCCAGCAATAAAGAATTATGAAATGCTTCGATATATACGAGGGTAATTCAAAAAGTATCCGCACTTTTTATTTTCACAATTTTATTTTCACATCTGATAGATTATAAACACATCACTTCTCAACATAGTCTCCCTGTTTCTCAGTACACTTAGTCCAGCGATCTACAAGTTTCCTAATGCCATCACAAAAGAATGTTTTTGGCTGTGTGAGTAGCCAGTCATGCACCGCTTCCTTCAGGTTATCATCGCCTTGGAATCGCTGACCTCTCAAAGCATCTTTTCGTGGTCCAAACAGGTAAAAATCCGAAAGTGCCATCTCTGGACTGTAGGCTGGATGGTCGAGAACTTCAAATTTAAGTTCTTGAAGGCATTTTCTAGTCTGTGCAGCGGTATCAGTGCGCGCATTGTCATGTAACAAAATAACACCTTCCGACAATCTCCCTCTCCGTTTTGTGCGAATTGCTTGTTTTAACTCATTCCGATGCATGTCAGAATACGATGCACTTGTTACTGTAGTTCCACGCTCTAGATAATGTTCAAGGATAGGGCCTCGTGCATCCCAAAGGTTCCATTGCATGCTCTGTCGTTTGCTTTCTGGTTCATAGTGATGGATCCAGGTTTCATCTCCAGTGATAATACGCTCCAAAATTTTACACCTTCATTATGATATTGCGCTAAAAGACGAGAGCAGACGTCCGTACGATTGCGCTTGTGCTCTTCTGTCAACTATTTGGACACTATCTTGTCATGAACTATCGAATAGGCTGACCCTTGACTGATGTCCAATGAAGATGCAAATTCTTTTATTGTTAATCTTCTGTCATCGAAAATCATGGCTCTGGCTTCTTCCTGCTTGTCACCACTGGTTGATGTTGACAGCCGTCTTGACCGCTGAGCATCTGTCACACATGTCCCTTCCTTGAAAATTTGAGTCCACTCGTACACACTTCGCCGTAGTAACGCATTATTCCCATACTGAGCACATAAACGCGTGTGAATTTCAGCTCCTTTCGCAAATTCTGCCCACAAAAAACGAACCACGGATCTCTGTTCTTCCAGAGTACAAATTGAAAGCATTTCAGCCATGCTCACTACTCGTACGATATGTGACAGCTACGCGTAGCCTAAATAAGCCTATACTGTTGCTAACCTAAATAAGCCTATACTGTTGCTAACCTAAATAAACCTATATATCTCAGTTTGGCTCGTTATTACGAGTATATATTATATATACTATATTATCACTAAAATAAAAAGTGCGGATACTTATTGAAGTACCCTCGTGTGTGTGTGTGTGTGTGTGTGTGTGTGTGTGTGTGTGTGTGTGTATATATATATATATATTGACTATGTGCGGTGGAGAGCGCAACTCGCTCCTCCACCAAGCCAGGCCTAGAGGCGGGGTCACCAGCTTGACCTTCATGTGAAGAAAGACCGATGCAGAGGGGGACACTAACAAAATATACAAATGGTCAGAAGACAACAATATGACATTTAACACCGAGAAATTTCAGCTCTTGAGATATGGTAGAAATAAGGAAATTATACAGAATACATATTACGCCAGATGACCCGGGTGTACCTGGCTATGTGCGGTGGAGAGAGCAACTCGCTCCTCCACCAAGCCAGGCCTAGAGGCGGGCCACCAGCTTGACCTTCGTGCGAAGAGAGAACGACGCACCGAAACACATCGTGGTGTATACACACATTTATTCATGCAGTTATCCGTGATTCACTGTTGCCAATTGAATTAACATGACTTACTAATTGTTACCATTGTGCACTTATCCGTGATCGTGACATGGAGTTAACCGTGATTTGGTAGTGTTTACATTCGCTGCACCCTCCCGCAACTCGCTCCTCCACCAAGCCAGGCCTAGAGGCGGGGTCACCAGCTTGACCTTCATGTGAAGAGAGACCGATGCAGAGGGGGACACTAACAAAATATACAAATGGTCAGAAGACAACAATATGACATTTAACACCGAGAAATTTCAGCTCTTGAGATATGGTAGAAATGAGGAAATTATACAGAATACATATTACGCCAGATGACCCGGGTGTACCTGGCTATGTGCGGTGGAGAGAGCAACTCGCTCCTCCACCAAGCCAGGCCTAGAGGCGGGGCCACCAGCTTGACCTTCGTGCGAAGAGAGAACGACGCACCGAAACACATCGTGGTGTATACACACATTTATTCATGCAGTTATCCGTGATTCACTGTTGCCAATTGAATTAACATGACTTACTAATTGTTACCATTGTGCACTTATCCGTGATCGTGACATGGAGTTAACCGTGATTTGGTAGTGTTTACATTCGCTGCACCCTCCCGCCATCCCACCACAATGCGCCTCAGTCAGTGTCTCAGCGCTGCCAAAGACAATATTATGGGGGATACAAAGATCAGCAGAAAAATCAACGAGTGGTACCGAACCTCAAACTAAACCCAGTTACCAGCCAAAGAACGCTGGACAGTAGGAAAGGCAGAATATGTAGTGGTCCCAAACTAAAGGCCTAACAAGGGACCTCCTCAACAGTGAAGGAAAATAGTATTATTAAATATTTAAGTTAAACATCTGGTTCTTTCGCAATATAAATTAGGGGGCGAGAGGGTGCAGCGAATGTACACACCACCAAATCACGGTTAACTCCATGCCATGATCACGGATAAGTGCACAGTGGTAACAATTAGTAAGTCATGTTAATTCAAATGGCAACAGTGAATCACGGATAACTGCATGAATAAATGTGTGTATACACCACGATGTATTTCGTTGCGTCGTTCTCTCTTCGCACGAAGGTCAAGCTGGTGGCCCCGCCTCTAGGTCTGGCTTGGTGGAGAGCGAATTGCTCTCTCCACCGCACATAGTCAGGTACACCCGGCTCATCTCGTACCGTCCTGTGCCAGGCATCTAGTCTTCTCTTGAAAACTTCAACTTTGACCCCTGTAACGTTTCTGAGGTCCTTAGGAAGCTAGTTAAAAAGTCTTGGTCCCCTGCCATCCAAGCTATTTTCCTTCTGCGTTGAGGAGGTCCCTTGTTAGGCCTTTAGTTTGGGACCACTACATATTCTGCCTTTCCTATCGTCCAGCGTTGTTTGGATGGTAATTGGGCTTAATTTGAGGTTTGGTACCACTAGCTGACTTTTCTGCTGGTCTTTGTATCCCCCGTAATATTGTTTTTGGCAGCGCTGAGAAACTGACTGAGGCGCATTGTGGTGGGATGGCGGGTAGGACCCACGAATGTAAACACCACCAAATCACGGTTAACTCCATGTCACGTTCACGGATAAGTGCACAATGGTAACAATTAGTAAGTCATGTTAATTCAATTGGCGACAGTGAATCACGGATAACTGCATGAATAAATGTGTGTATACACCACGATGTGTTTCGGTGCGTCGTTCTCTCTTCGCACGAAGGTCAAGCTGGTGGTCCCTGCCTCTAGGGCTGGTTTGGTGGAGGAGCGAGTTGCTCTCTTGCACTCTCCACCGCACATAGCCAGGTACACCCGGGTCATCTGCCGTAATATGTAATCTGTATAATTTCCTCATTTCTACCATATCTCAAGAGCTGAAATTTCTCGGTGTTAAATGTCATATTGTTGTCTTCTGACCATTTGTATCATATATTTTGTTAGTGTCCCCTTCTGCATCGGTCTCTCTTCACATGAAGGTCAAGCTGGTGACCCCGCCTCTAGGCTTGCCTTAGTGGAGGAGCGAGTTGCGCTCTCCACCGCACATAGTCTATATATATATATATATATATATATATATATATATATCGAAGCATTTCATAATTCTTTATTGCTGGATAGGAGGCCCCACTCTTCTACGTTTTTAAAAATGAAATACTCCATCTGCACTCCCCAGATTTTGTCTTTCGTTGCCTGCCAGACACGCTCTGGCCCACTCTTCAGGACTTCTTCTTATGGACCTTCAATCGGTTGCAATCTTGGTAAATGTTTCATAGTTTTATCTCTATTATGCAGTTATTTGTGGCTGGGGCATTCCAAAGGTAATTGGCATTATATAGGTTTGTAATTTCTGACGCCTAGTGGTGGGGCGTACGACTTCTGTTCTTTATACCCTTACGTGATGAAGAACAATTCGTACTGACCATTTGTATATTTTGTTAGTGTCTCTATTCACACGAGGGTCGAGCTGGTCATGGTTTGATGGATGAGCGAGTTGCTCTCTGGCGCTCTCCACCGCACATAGCCTTGTACACCCGGCTCATCTGGCGTAATATGCAGTCTGTTTAATTTCCTCATTCCTGCCATATCTCAAGAGCTGAAATTAGTGTACTTGTAACTCCTTGTAACTCTCTTTCTCTCTCTCTTCCTAGTGTAAACGGTTGATGACGGAGTGAATTGTTTCCGTGTTTCCATGAACGTATATGTGTAAACGACGGAGGGAATTGTTTCTATGGACGTATATGTGTAAACGACGGAGGGAGTTGTTTCTATGGACGTATATGTGTAAACGACGGAGGGAGTTGTTTCTATGGACGTATATGTGTAAACGACGGAGGGAGTTGTTTCTATGGACGTATATGTGTAAACGACGAAGGGAGTTTTTTCTATGAACGTTTATATAGTTGGTTGTGCAATAATGTGTGTGCGCTTTTTGACTGTTCAAACGATATATACATTGTGTCAGCTGGTTGCTTAAGCCAACTGACTGATTGACACCTTCTAAGCCATCGGTCACTGTAAGCTGGTTGCCCCATCACAGAGGAGCTGATCTATGCTCGATTCTTGAAAAACAACCCCTTTATGAAATGCTGTTCAGTTTCTACGCTTAAATTGTTTTGTAAATGAGTACTGGAGGTTTTTGGCAACATTTTTGGTAGCTGCCATGTTTACTGGGTGTGCCCTGTAAAAGCTATAATGAATATTCTAAGTATTATGTTTGTTTGAGAAAGTGGGATCTTCTCCATATCCAGTATATCGGTGTAGCTATTTCATTTTTACAGTTTTTAATCAATAATGCGTTCCAATTGTCCGGACCTGCAGCTGAATGTAGTTTCATTCGCTCTCCATCTTCTGGGTAAAATCAAAGTCTAAGTCTGTTATACACTCTCATTGCTTGAATCACTCCTAGAGTAGTTAAAATTAACACGATACAACTCGTCGACAATTCATTCTGAATCTTCCTCAGTCCATCTTTCCCCATGTCTATGACTCTATATATCAACAGTGGCCAAACCCCGGCTCGCGAACCGCATGTGGCGCTCGAGGTTGTTAACTGCGGCTCGCGAAACAATTTTGGCTTTTATTGTATTTATCATAAAAGACAAAATTCATAATACAAATATAATTTTTTTTCACATAATAAAAAAATATGAAAAAAAAACAAGGAAAAATTTAATTGACAATAAAATGCGTCATACGTATGACAATTTCTTTTGCGTGACAGGCACTAAGCGGGATAATTATGTAATTAACACCAATCGCCACTCACCAGTGTCCAGTACCCCTCGAGCTACCCTGCGGGCCGCGTGTAGTAACGAGTGAGTGTGTTTTAAAATTGGCTTCTTAGATCAAATAGTGGCTATTTTTCTCAGCTATACAATTGAAAGTTATACAACCCCTTAGTTGATTAAAATGACTGAGCAGACAAAGTGTAAGAAACGGAAATATGAAGAAAATAGAGTTTTTAAACAGGAGTGGGAGGAGAGCTTTGCCTTTACTGTTAAGGGTGGGAAACCTGTGTGTCTTATCTGCCACGTGGCACTCAATCACTTTAAAGCCAGTAACTTAAAACGTCATCATGAAACTAACCATAAAAATTTTATTACGGAATTTCCTCCCAAATCAGAATTGCGGAAGACTAAGTTAACAATGTTGAAATCTAGCCTAGTTGCCCAACAAACTATACTTTCATCATTGTGTAAGACAGCTGACTTAACTACTGAAGCTAGTTTTGTTATGGCATGGAATATTGCTCGTGCTCAACTTCCCTACAGTAGTGGAGAATTTGTGAAGAATATTGCCGATGTCACTGCAATTCTCGCTCCAGATAACACAAAGCTTCGAGAACAAATAGCAAGTATTTCTATTTCCCGCCACACTACAGAGAGGTATTTCCCAGATCAGTGCTGAAATTACGTGCTCGTTGCAGAGTGATTTGAAGAATTCTGTTGCATTCAGTTTGACCCTCGATGAATCCACAGATATTAAAGATAACCCTCAACTGGCGATATTTTTTCGTTATGTTACTGGCGATGGAAATGTGAAAGAAGAACTTTTGGACTTAATGACCCTAAAAGAAACCACCAGAGGGGTTGACATAAAGAACGCACTTGACGAGGCATTATCAAATGCTCAAGTATCATTGAATAAAATTGTCAATGTTGCAACAGATGGAGCACCAGCTATGGTAGGACAAAATGTAGGCCTAGTTGGGCTGTTGACACGCGATCCCAAGTATCCTGTGTGTCTCTTTATTCACTGTATCATTCACCGTGGTCATTTGGTAAGCAAGTACTTTAGGTATGACTGTTATGAAATGTGTTCTAGAAATTATGAATTTCATTCGTTCAAATGCAAAAACGCACCGAGCGTTTAGAAATTTTATCGAGGAGCTGGATCTTCAAGATAAGCCAGATGACCTTTCATTCTACTGTATTGTAAGGTGGTTATCAATTAGTAATCTGAATAGGTTTGTTGCACTGTTGGAGCCTATCATTGATTTCTTGAAAGAAAAGGGAAAGTCATACCCACAACTCGAAGATCACGAATGGGTGCAGGATCTGATGTTTATACTGATGTAATACAATACCTTCAAAATCTAAATTTGGCACTTCAGGGGAAGGATAAGGTCATTTCTGACCTTACACAGACAGTTTTCAGTTTCCAGAATAAAATAAAGCTCTTCCAAAAAGATCTAGTAACAAAAAATTTGACCACTTTCCCTACCTGAAAAACCGAGCAAACACTTTTCCTGATATTGAAATAGTAAATTGGAGGAATACAAAAGTAAATTAGAAGGACTAATTGATGATTTTCAGTTCAGGTTTGATGAACTAAAGAAGCTAAAGCCATGCTTCGAATTTCTTGTAAATCCTTTCATGATTGATGTCGTCAACGATGGTTGCCCTGTTACCACACCTTTTGTTACGGAAGCTGCTTCAATACAAACAGAACTTTTGGAGCTACAGGAGGACGTGAGTTTAAAGTTGATACATAAAAGCTTACCTGCAGTTGAGTTTTGGAAGCAAGTACCAGAGACAAAGTATCCTCACCTCAGGAAAACCAGTTTCCGACTTATCTCAGTTTTTGGGACAACTTATTGCTATGAACACTCTTCCCGATAATGGAGTTTGTAAAGTCAAAACATCGTGCTGCCCTCACTAACGAACACCTGACTGAGCTTCTTCATACCGCCTTAACATCACATCAGCCAGACTTTAACCCTTTGAGGACCACGGGACATATTTGTCCCAACGGAAATAATAATATAAATTGTACAATGATGCAACGTTTCTACAAATACATCTACAATTCTACATGTTTATACAGGTATCGTTTAGTTGTCGGAAAATTAACCCAAAAATGGGTCATTTAAGTGACTATAGTTACTAATATCTAATTGTAAATAACAATAAAACTTAAACTTTTAAGTTCAAAGAAACGTATACTGGTTGTCAAAGGGTTAAAGCATTAACAGCCAAAATGAAGACCCAAACTAAGCCTTCTACAAGCAGTAATTAAACAATTTAATAATGTGAGTATAACTATATGTATATGTATATGTTTTTAATAATTAAATTCTTTTTAAAATATTTTGCGGCTCTCGTACATCTGAAAAACGTCGTATGTGGCTCTTGGGTCCAGGAAACTTGGCCACCCCTGCTATATATGTTAGAAATGTTGAAACCCTGTAACGTAAAAATGTGTTGTATACAGTAATTCGATGAACAATTAAGAAACCCCTTAAACAAAATTCCATTTTCTTTATAAATATGCATAGAAAACTGCATTCCTTGGATAGACCATACTAAATACATCTATAAATATATTTAACTGTAAGCGTTAGCTAATTACTGTTTTTAGATAAATTTGTGTATTAAGACGGAGGCTGAATAAATTCGTCTGACATGAACGATAAAAATATCTACAAACTATGCTTTTCCCTTAATAATACGTACATAATAAAGAACTTAATTATACGGAGAACATCGCTTCTCCATTAAATACATAAAAACTAAATAAATAGCGCAGTCTGGCACCTAATCTTATGGATTATCTCGGTGTATATATATACACACATACACACTGCTAACCATTACTGTGGAAAACATTTTAGCGGTTTACAATAATTCGAATTAAGCGTCGCAAAAATTATCAAATAAAAGAACTAATTAATTGCATAGCGCATTCTGCCAACTAATCTTGTACCCCGATATATATATATATATATATATATATATATATATATATATATATATATATATACTGCCTTCTAAACACTATATCGTAAAATCGCGATGAAATATGCCCAGCACTGCGATGATTCATTCGACAAATTGTGAAAATAACAGAATTGCTCAATGCATTCTGGCATCTAATCTTAAAACATGATGGGCTGAAAATAATTGGGTAAAAGAGGAAAATAAAAGGTTACCCCTAATTTAATTTCTATTTTGTTTTAAAAACCATATTAATGCTTTTTATGTTATAGTTTAAGGATAAAATTGTGTATTATGACGAAAATTTGTTTTTGCATTAAACTTAGTTTATCTTATTCTATTTTTCGTTTAAAAGACCGCCCCCAAAATGCCAACCTGGCCTCGTGGTGGGAACACCACGAGAATGCTCAATAGATAAATTATTGGCGTTGTCGGTCTATTCCTTGGTTTCATAAACATATTTGTTTATGTTTAATAGCTCTGTCTATTGGGTCGTATTTAGAGAACGTGTCGGTTTACCAAGAGCTGGTAAGTAAAGCGGTGGTGGTGGTTGTGGAGGTGGTTGTGGTGCTTTACCATCAATCGTCTAAGTTTCAACGCTTGGTTGTAGCCCTCATATCGGTTACGTGTTGTTGATGGGATGAGCTCCTAAAAGTCTATACTTAGACGATTGGTGGTGATGTGGTGCTTTTTTTTATGTGGTAGTTATGCTCGTATATATTTTGCTATTGGGGCTTTGCATGCATCAGTTTATATATTTATATATATATATATGTGTGTGTATATATGTGTGTGTGTATATATATATATGTGTGTGTGTGTGTGTGTGTGTGTGATAATTCGTTCGAAGGTTAAGAATATATACAGGCCAATTATGCCTTCTAAGAAGCCTTCTAAGCCAACTGGCGGATTAAGCTAACTGGCTGATTAGGAACTTATAAGACAGCGGGCGCTCGGCCGAAATCACATTATGCGCTTGGCTCCTGCCAAGCGAACACTCCTCTCTCCTTCTCCTCTCTCTCTTAAGTTAGGTATACCCCTTTGGGGCGTGAGGCCGTCCCACATTTTCCCCCAAAAGGTTAGTGGGATACCCCCAGCATGCTGGGGGAGTTCCCCTTCATTGAAGCTTGGGGGATAACCCCTCCCCCCATAGTTGCATAACCTCTTGCAACATTCCCCCCTCCCTCTTTGGTGGACATCCCTTGCAACATTCCCCCACCCCCTCTGTCGCACACCCCTTGCAACATTGATCAACATTAGTAATTGCATTGCACTCTCTCCTTTTGCGTCCATACTACTGGTGTCTTCTCACAGGGTTGGAGCGTCTCTTACTCACGTTTACAGGTCACCATTATTTATACCATTTGGAGGGCGTTTTCCGTTAGAGAAAAACACTTACAGGATCTAATGTGGAAAGACTTTGTGCTCAAATGAAAAGTTATAAATTTGTACGTCAAGTCTCAATTGAAACAGCCTTAATTTTTTCCGATCAGATTTCGTTCCACTTCCACACGCCTTTTTTTTTTCTTTTTCTTTTTTCTCCTCGCAAAACTTCGTCCTTTTCAAGTTCAAGTAGAGTGAAAATGAAAAATGACTACATTGAGTAAGAGGGCAGAAAGAGCGTGGCTGGATCACTTTTTTCTCTTTCAAACTGGATTCATGTTATTTGCTTCCTTTGGATAAATCAGAATTCCCCTTGCCTTTCTGCACATTTACGCTCATATTTTCTTTAAAATATCTTATTTAGAGAGAGAGAGAGAGAGAGAGAGAGAGAGAGAGAGGGAGAGAGAGAGAGATCTACTTTTTCTTCTTGTTGCATGGATATTTTAGGTTACGTTTAAAGGTGTTGTATCATGGATAAATGTCTTCTATAACGTGTCTGATTTAAATGTTTGGGTAACGGATTTGTTCTACGGTTCTTCTTCACTTCTTCAATTGAGAGGAAAGAGAACAGCTAAAGTTTGGAGGATGTCTAATTTGCCTTTCTGTGGAAACGGTTTAGAGGTTTTTAATTTATTTAGGCAATACGCGATTATTAAAGCTTCTATAATTGCTTGTGGACACGCACACAAGGTGTATTGTATAGGAAGATCCCTTAACTGCTTCAGTGATATTTTATCACTTTCTAGATGAAATATATCATCGAAGTGCTATTGTTTGTAGTAAAGTGCTATTGTTTGTAGTAAAAACAAACGATAATGTTTCATTTTCTCTTTGAGTGTCATTAGCCAAAAAGATTTCAACGGATGTTCTTCATGAAAGCAAAAAATCGTATCCTTTAGACTCGTTTTACCGTCACTAAATCTAAAAGACAATGAATTGAGATGGAGCGTCTTCAACCGTTCACGTCTTTTCATTTAGTTGAAAGTTGAACTCTTAAGTCTGATCCTTTTAATAGCATGTTTCTGTCTTTATGTTCCCTGACATCTGTTTTAAGCCGCGCTGTGAGAGGTCTTTTTAGTCCTTTGTCTGCATATAAGGGCCGCATTTATGTGAAAAAAGATCGCTGTCAATATTTTGGCTCGTTCATTAACGTTGTATAGGTCTTAGCAAAGTTATCTGTTTGGATTTAATCTCGAAATGAGAGCCTCAACATTTTGTTTGCTTCATTCTGTCTCACTTTACAAAAACGCTTCAAGAAAATAGTATTTTTTTCTTTAAGACTTAAGTACATATTGAAGTATTTGCATTGTCGGTCAGGAAGTGATTTATCATTTCCTGATATTTCGTTGTCAAATTACCTGCAAAAGATTCAATAAGAACTCGAATCAAAGTTTGTACACTTGTTCTCCGTTCTTCCCGAAGCATTTAATAAAGTACAACGATAGGAGCGATGCAATTCTTGTTCTCAAAATCTTTTTGCGGATGTCGTTGAATGTTTAAAGGAGAAAATAACGTGGCAACTGAGAACAAAGGGAATTTTCCTTGTTGCAAACTTCAACTAGAAGCAAATTAAGTGTTTAAAAGTGTGAAACTGTTATTGAAAATGCATTCACTGAAGTTCTTACAACTTATTTCATGTAACTTGATATACAATAACTCTTTGTACAGTAAAAATAATGTTAAGACTTCCAAATAAATAATTTTACCGTCTCTAAATAATAATTGGACCAATTACAAACAAAAAGTATTACGAAGACATTTTCTCTCTCCTTCCTCCTCGTAAGTTTTAATAAAAATATTAAAAAATCTTCAGCAATTAATGAAATGAAATGAGTGTTTTCTTCTTCGAGAATGAATGATAGTAGAAAAGTTATTTGACGAAATTTTAATTATTAGACAACAGAGAATGGCGCTTCATTCATTTCTAACTTCAAATTAAAGACGAAACGGAATATTATTGTCATTTTTATTGAATTATGAAAGACTTCTTATTCTTATCGTTTTTACTTCTGATTCCGTTACGAAGAGTTTTATTACTCTTCTTTAATTGTTACTAAACGAATTGAATGCGTTCAATACAAACATCTTCTTCGGTCTTTCGTGAGCGAATGAGCTGCGGTTAATGCAAAAGTGGAAATAAAAACTGGAGCATTTTCTGTCTCCAAAAGAGAAGAAAATAAATTTGAACAAGATTACGTAACTACGTAGAAAACGGAAGAGTTAAAAGAGAACAGAATGTGTAACTAGATTAAGATAGCTACCCGGGCTCAACCACGCGTGAGAAATGGTTTAAGAGAAAATTATTTTGAAAGATTTAAGTCTCGAGAGTGAAACCGGATTAAAGGCAGTAATGCTAAAGACGGAACGACGGCATCTTCCTGAGGGGCAGACGAGAAAAGAGTCTTCCCACGAGAACAGGAGTGTAAGTCCAATAACACGATCGCCTTCCAGCGATTATATCATATTAAAATGGATATTAACTCTTAAAAAAGATTGTAACAATGTCATTTCAGTTTACTAAATATGATACGAAGGTCTTTGTTGTCAACGTTTATCGGCCACGGCCCGAAGCTCATGATGTCTTGATTCATCGCTACATCTGCCACTAAAACACATTTATAGGCCGTCTCTAAATGGCTCTAATCACTCGTAAACCATAGTACTAATTTACGAAAGCTGCAAAATAAGGTGAGTTCACGGCGACATTTAAGTTATAATTCAATTTCCATTGTTTTTTGTTCTTTGCCTTTTTTCGTGCAGAAAATTTTCGTTTCCGACCCGCATCCCAACCACTCGTTGGAGAACCATCCTTGTGAGTAGAACAGGCAGTGAGTTTCGAAGTAGTAAACGAGGTGTTGGTGTTCGGAACGGCGGGAATAGTAGTATGATGGCATTTGGGCAGAGGAAATTGGATCAATTTGAAAATTTCCCCCTTACGTTCCTCGCCTTCCATTATGAGGCTTCACGGTCTTTCGTAAGAGAGGTTTAAAACAAAAACACAAAAAACAAACAAAAACAAACAAACAAACAAACATTCTCTGACGAGATGTTGAGTTGAGTAGGAAAAAAATTTTATGGCCCATTTTACACAGCGTTCCGGCGCGTTTCGCCTTGTCCGGTTTCGCGGGTCCCGTTAGTTTATCTTTCTGGAAGCATTCGGGCAGAAGATGCATTTCTGGAGCATCAGGTTTCTGCTGATATATATATATATATATATGATGAATAAACCACGAAGGAAAAAGAAACACAAAGGGGTGCTCACCCCTTTGTGTTTCTTTTTCCTTCGTGGTTTATTCATCATAAATATTTTTCACGTGTCACTTTCGTGAAATAATTTTTCATATATATATATATATTAGTAAATGGAAACAACGTATATATTATGTATATAAAAAGAACTGTAGTGTTTGACAAATAGCAAATAGTCCAGTAGCACAGACCCTGATTTTACTGGAACCCTGCATTGTTTGTTATAAAGCAAATTTTTACATATTTTGAAAGCTTATACCACCCCATTCAAGAATCCATCGGGTGTACACTAGGGTGGATCGATTTTACATTTTTTTCGATTTCCATATTCTAATAGAGACAAAAACTTGCGCATGCATGAGAAAATAGCCTCTGCAAAATCTTAGCTTAATAGGTAATCATCTTCTGCCCCCGGCAGAGCGATGAAAATCATATTTTAGTACCTAGTCAAAAACGTATTTTCTTATATTTCACTATGCATCAAAATTATTCCTAATAACTATAAAGTAGATGAAAAAGACCTCATATGATCGTTTTTCCAAGCGCGTTGTCCTACGTTAATATCTTTTGCCCCCGCAACAACGTCAAATGTTGAAAAAATAGGTAATTTATATACATATTTTCAGATCGGCTCTTTGTCTTAAATAATGCATTTATATATTTCCCATAGCATTTATATCGTTGCTTAGGCATGAAATAACACACGCATATTGAAATATTTTAAAAATTATAAGAAAAATATGTTTTTGACTACTAAAATATGATTTTCATCGCTCTGCCGGGGGCAGAAGATGATTACCTATTAAGCTACGATTTTGCAGAGGCTATTTTCTCATGCATGCGCAAGTTTTTGTCTCTATT
Organism: Bathynomus jamesi; assembly: GCA_023014485.1. NCBI lineage: Eukaryota > Metazoa > Arthropoda > Malacostraca > Isopoda > Cirolanidae > Bathynomus > Bathynomus jamesi. Next base: position 285,352 of record JAJOZX010002897.1, on the reverse strand, counting down.
AGAATATGGAAATCGAAAGAAATGTAAAATCGATCCACCCTAGTGTACACCTGACCCCCGCTTAGCTTTTTCAACATGGCCGCCATTTTCCAAGATGGCCGGCGAAACTGAAAAATCCCATATCCTGGTCAATACTTGATGGATTTTGATGATCTTGGTTTCATTTCTAGGAGTTTTTAGGATGATGAGTCGATCTGGAGGGGTTGCAGATACTTTGGGAGTCGTTTTGACCCACATTCGTCAATATTCAAGGTCACTGGAGGTCAAACGCCCCCCCGAGATAAGGAATATCCCATATCCCGGGCAGTCGTGGAGATATTTTGGTGATCTTACTGTCGTTTTTATGGTTTTGGGCGAGACTGAGTAGTTCTATAGGGTTTAAAATGAAATCAGGGATTATTTTCCCCATGGTAAGGTGAATTCCAATATGTCTAATTATTCCTCTCATTTTTTTTCAGGTTGTTGAGATTATTGCTGATGGTGCTGCCCACCTGGTGGTTTGATGACGTCTTGGTTGTGCTGATTCCAAAATTGTTTTTTGACTGCTGAATATGGAGAATATACCAGGTGAGCATTGTTTAGTTTTCATTTGCTGAGGATAAATTACTTCAATGCGATTCGTACTCTGAAGAATGGGTAAACAAAATTCTTATTTTTCAGGTTCTACAAAAGGTGCAGACGAATGTTTCTTCAAGGATTTCCTGCGTAGTTGTCCTGGAGGTCAGAAAGGTCTTTCAAATTGTGGGAGGATTCAGAAAATCATAGAAAGCAGCGACATCAGAGGGCAGCCAGATGTTCGAGCGAGACTAGAGCCTCTCTTGGAAGATGGAGCAAAAATCCTTTGTTGTCACAAGAACTGTGCTTCCACTTATGTGTCCAAGCGGAATTTATCAGCATTCATGAAAAAGAGAGAATGTGATACCCTTACAATGGAGCCAAAAAGACTACGTAGTGCTGTTCTCAGTGAAGGCCCAGTATATGACCCTAAAAAACTGTCTCTTTTGTTTGAAAGTCAGTGAGTGTATATTACCCGAGAAATATGACATCAAAGTTCCGGTGCAAAGAAGAGGCAGGAGGTCGCATCAAACATAATGGAGAAGATCGCCAATCACTTCATGATTCCCTTTCTAAGTGCATGGACCCAATGGATCCATAGTCACATCCAGGAGGCAACTTATACAATATTCAGACAGGGCAGCTTGCATCTCCAGATGACAATGCCGATAGAGCTGTTAGTATTGGAAAGACGCAACTGGCACAGTACGAGTCATCATGGCCACAAGGCTTTTATGGCACCATTTCCAAACATGTCATCACCTTTGCAAGTAAAACGGAACATATCAAGGTGGGTGCCCACTTGGTTATGGACCAAGAAGCGATTTATGCACGCGTCATCGGTTTGCTGATGAGCGAACGCGAACTTGACTTGACCCATGTATTCTCAACAGAGCTTGCGGCATACCCACCCTTACTGTTCCAACCAGATGGCTTAATGAGAACTGCAGCTAAGTCCGCATTGAAGCAGAACTTGGGAGTGGAAACATCCTCTCGAACATGGGGTCGACCAACAGTTGTTAACATGGATGTGTCAGCTGTTCGACTGGCCTGCTAGTGGCACAGTTGCTACATTTATCCAAACCTTCAAAGTATGGCTACCGAAACATCTTTCTCATGCATCTGGAGTACTAGCTTTTGATCGCTACTATGATTTCTCTCCGAAATCAAGCACTCTGGCAATAAGAAGCAAGAGCAGTAGAGTTCACAAGTTGGACCTCAACACCCCATTGCCTACAAGAGACGCTGTTCTCACGTGCACCGCGAACAAGGAGCAACTAAACAGGCATCTCTGTGAGCAAATCCTTGCTGACAGTGAGTATCTCGCAACTGTAAACCAAGACCATGAGCTAGTGCTTGCAGGATGGCAGACCATACCGACTTCCATTGTGCGAGGCAGGAGTCGAGCAGCATTGGAGCTCTCATCATCTTATGAAGAGGCTGACGTGATAATAACACAACACTCTATCGCACAAGCTGAGAACGATTCTGATGCCCACATCTCCATCATTTGTGATGACACAGACGTGTTTGCCATGCTGACTCACTTCTATGAATTTAAGAAACTAGGAGGCTGTCCCATGATTATGGAGTCTCCATTCCGTGGCAGAAAATCAGTGGACATCCGAGCAACTGTAACCCAGCACAAAGACATCACCCCACGAATCCTCAAACTACACGCTTTGAGTGGTTGTGACACAGTTGCAGCAATACATGGCATCGGCAAAGCCACTGCCATTGCCACAGCCAAGAAGGGTCGGAAGCTAGACAAGCTGGGGTCCCTTGATGCATGCTTTGACCATATCGAGAAAGAGGCAACAGCGTTCATTGTTGCATGCTATGGGGATAAGAAATCCTCATCTGTTACTGAGTGTCGTCAGCGAGTATGGGCTCAGAAGACAGGGAAGTCGGGAACTGCTGCACCTAAACTATGTTCTCTACCACCAACAACTGAAGCTTTCCATCAAAATGTGCTCAGAGCCCACTACACTGTGGCGAACTGGCTCGATGCACTAAAGTGTGACCCACCCCACTTGATCCTGTGCATTATGGGTGGGAGAGAGACGAAACAAACAGAGTTCTCATCCCAAAAACAGTTGGTGAAGAGTGTGCTTAGCACCAGATGAAGTTCTGAAGCTAATCAGATGTGGGTGTGAATCACAATCAGCATGCAGGGGGAGTCGCTGCGGCTGCATGGGACGCGGAATCCCTTGCACAATGTTCTGTGCATGTGGCAGCGGCTTGGATTGCAACAATCCATTGACCCAAAACGCAAACGAAGAACAGACTGATGATCCTGACGATCCTGACACAACCATGTCTTTTGATATTTGCCCCCAATAAATGGTTACCTAATGTGAATAACTGCATCAAAGTTGTCAATGCCAATCCCCCAGCTAGGTGTGAGCTTTGTTTTGCTTACGAGGTCATATCTTGTAGCTTTGCAACCTTCCATAGAATGCATGTGCCCTGCACTTCAGCATAAATTGTGGTTTATATCCGAATATCCATATCCATATAATGTGGGTTGTCATTTAAGCATTATCATCTGGTTTTATCTGCAGAAAAGATGTTAAGTGCTCAGCAGTTAGCTAGAATGTAGAAATTGTCATTGAAATAAAGCAAATACAGTGATGTCAACTGTGGCATTATCATATTTCAAGGCCAAACTTTAACCTCAAATGACCTTGACTTGACCCATGGAGTTGCAAAATGATATCCTACTGTTATCATGTGCCTATAGAACTACTCAGTCTCGCCCAAAACCATAAAAACGACAGTAAGATCACCAAAATATCTCCAAGACTGCCCGGGATATGGGATATTCCTTATTTCGGGGGGCGTTTGACCTCCAGTGACCTTGAGTATTGACGAATGTGGGTCGAAACGACTCCCAAAGTATCTGCAACCCCTCCAGATCGACTCATCATCCTAAAAGCCCCTAGAATTGATACCAAGATTATCAAAATCCATCAAGCATTGCCCAGGATATGGGATTTTTCAGTTTCGCCGGCCATCTTGGAAAATGGCGGCCATGTTGAAAAAGCCAAGCGGGGGTCAGGTGTACCCCCGATGGATTCTTGAATGGAGTGGTATAAGCTTTCAAAATATGTCAAGATTTGCTTTATAACAAACAATGCAGGGTTCCCACCCCGTACAACCGGACTAAAAGATTTCTTTAATGCCGACCGTGACCTTATGGCAACATGATCTTAACAAGCGAGCCTTGCAACCTGAATATTATATATTATTTTGGCTTAAATAGGAAAAACCTTAAAATAAAATTCCATAATAGACAACCCCGTACAACCGGACTAAAAGATTTCTTTAATGCCGACCGTGACCTTATGGCAACATGATCTTAACAAGCGAGCCTTGCAACCTGAATATTAGATATTATTTTGGCTTAAATAGGAAAAACCTTAAAATAAAATTCCATAATAGACAACCTACCTAATTGATCTATTCGAAGACGTATAAGGGCTCAAAAAATAATTTTTTTCCAGCTGAGTGCTGGTTCATCGTTTTCGTTTAATATATTAATACCGATACCACACAAAATAAATTAGAACAAAATAAAATTAGAATAAACGCAGTTAATTCATAAAATTTTTTGTTTTGTACTAATATTTGTATTACGAAATAGATCCAGAAAATATTAAAGAATTTTATTTAAATTTAATTTATCTAATCTTAGGGAAGCGTATATATTTCAATCCACTCGTATAGTAACAAGGTAACATCATCATGATCAGCAAATATTACCATTATTATCATAGCGAATTATATATATATATATATATATATATATCTATATATATATCACACACACACACACATTTTAAATGCAAACAACACACACTATAATTAATGTAAAGAACGACCTTGTGTAGAAGAGCGTCCGCACAAGACGAGAGAAAGAACGAACAAATTGTTCGTTCTTTCTCCTCGTTTTGTGCGGACGCTCTTCCACACAAGCATCGTTCTTTACATTAATTACATTGTGTGTTGTTTGTAGTTAAAATGTATATATGTACGGCCAGTGATGGGCATTAAATTGGGCGGCGTTACCGTTACTCTTTACACGTCGAAGATGCACTCGGCGTTACCGTTACATCGTTACTTTTGACAATCCTCAAAGCGTTACCGTTACTCGATACATGTAACGACATTACAAGTAACTAGTTACATTTGATATTTGTGTATGTGCCTTCACACGTATTTTGAAACTACAAATAAACTTACAAATGGCAGCCATACCACATAAATTCTAATAGCTACTATTATTGACTATATAAATGTTGTTCTCTTAAGAACGATATATTGCACAATAATTTGCACCCCCAATGATTTTGGGAAAGATGGAGAGACCTAGAAAATATAAATTTAGTTGTTGCCACTAACACGGAATAGTGAATTGCATTTAATAGTCCTCATGAATGGAATGACAATGTTATCAAATTCAAATTCAAGTATCGAGTAACGAGTACGAAAAAATCCGTACATTAGTAAAAAACTTGCAAAGCGTTACCGTTACATTGATACATTTGAAAATCTTTCAGGCGTTACCGTTACTCGTTACTTTTGTAACGTTCGTTACGTAACGTCGTTACTGCCCATCTCTGTGTACGGCATGAGAAGGTGCCCTCTCAGGCATTTGATTCCGCTCGTATGTAGGAGAATCGACTTCTGACTGATCGGGGACTTTGATGTAGTGGTTATCATGTCCGACCGGCAATTGGATGGTCCCGGGTTCGATTCCTGGGAGGTACCCCATTTTTCATTTGTTCGTTCTTTCTGCTCGTCTTGTGCGGACGTTCTTCTACACAAGCGTCGTTCTTTACATTAATATATATATATATATATGAAAATTATTTCACGAAAGTAACACGTGAAAAATATTTATGATGAATAAAACCACGAAGGAAAGGAAATACAGAATGGTGCTCAAGCGCTTTCGTCTAATGACATCCTCAGAAACACTGAAGTAAATAAAGAGTTCGAGACTATATATAGGTCACAAAAAAAAATATATATATATATATATATATATAATAAATATAGAAATAAAAATTGTGGGAGGAACATACAAATTTGTAAGGAAAACTACCAATTTTAGCACTTTGCCCTTCTTGTCTAAATCCGTTCTGAACGAATTCAACACAAGATCAATGGATTGTTTACAACCAATTTTATAGATAATGCCTGAATGATATATAGGTCACAAAAAAAAAAATATATATATATATAATAAATTGAAAAATAAAAATTGTAAGAGAAGCATACAAATTTATAAGGGAAAACTACCAAAGTTTTAGCACTCTGCCCTTCTTGTCTAAATCCGTTCTGAACGAATTCAAAAGAACGGGATCAAGTTGAAAAAGACCTTGGCTCATGTTAAAGTTATTTGTAAGTTGGATAATAACAGACTCAAGAATATTTCTAGAGTGAAAGAATATTGCTAGAGTGAAACAAAACTGAAGCATTATTCCAATCAATACAGTGGGATAACTCTGACAAATGGACAAAAAGGGCACTGGATGACTGTCCAGTTCTAACGGAATATTGATGCTGTTTTACACGCGTGTTCAAATCCTTTTCCGTCTGTCTAATGTGAAAGGAATCACATTATTTACAACCAATTTTATAAATAATGCCTGAATTATTGGTAGGGCTATGTTTTACTATGATATTTTTCACAATATTGTTATATGAAAATATTACATTAATATCCAAAAGTTTAAGTACATTAGCAATGCCTAAAAAGCCTGGGAAAAATGGAAGTACTAAAATATTCTTTGACAAAGTGCAAGTGTTATTATTCACACGATAGAAGGTTCGTTTTGCCTTGTTAAGACAAGATTCCATAAATGCATGTGGGTAGCACAGATCACTTTCAATACCGTTGATTTTTTCCAATTCGGCATCGATGTATTCCGGACTGGCGATCCTAAGAGCGTGGAGAAACATTGAAGAAAATATGGCCTTCTTAATGGTGGGTGTCATGTCCAGAGTAAAAGTGTACGTAGGACAAATTGTTTGTTTTTTCCGATAGATACTGAACTTAAAACCTGGGCTTTCCCTATGTACACGCACATCCAGAAACGGGATTCAGTTGTCTTGTTCCACTTCTAAAGTAAACTTAATGGAGGGGACTTGATCATTTAACTGAAGGAGGAAGTCATTCAGGTCACGATTCATGGGCCAGATACACAAAATATCGTCGACGTACCGCAACAATGGGATGCCAACCCTCAGGATTTTCGGATGTAAGTAATTTCGAAAAACTCCATATAAATATTGGAGAGGAGGGGCGACAAGGGGTTGCCCATGGCCATCCCAAAAACTTTCATTATTTATTCTGTGTTCCCTTTTGCATATCTCATTAGCCTATCTAAATTAGTGTATTACTTAACGATTAGTCTGTATAACCATTCCTTATTGCTAAGAATCAGTCATATTTAACATAATATAAATGCCGTTATATAATTGTTAATCACTATAAATACCTTTATTGAACATGATAATCGCTGTGAACAAATAATTGATTTATTTTCCTAATTAAACACAAACAGCAAAGTAATTTCTTTCTCCTTATTAAATATTGTTTATTTGGACAGTAGGGCCAAGTTGGTAACCCCATAATTATTTAATTTCAATTTTACACAATAATTATAGAAAGCCTACTTTCTTAGCCACACCAAATAGGTGGTCCGTAGGCCACTATATATATTATATATATATATATATTATAATATATAATATATCTATATATATATATATATATCAGCCCTTTTAAAACAGACCAGGATGGACACACATTTGAATACATGCAGTTTATATCGATGTCTTCCTTCATTGTCATATAGTTCTTCCAGTTAACCCGTAACTGTTGTTCTAGGCTATGTATCTGTAAGATAAATTTAAAGAAATGCTAGCATTAATTCATCCATTTACTGTACAGTATATCACTAGTTACGTCAAGTTGTGTAATGCGCAAAGAAATCGCTGTGTAGTCATACATATTTGGGTAGATTCATGATCAAATACTGAATCATCAGATCTGTTTTCCCTCTTTAAGCATCCACTTAAACATTATTATTATTATTATTATTATAATTATTATTATTATTATATATGTAAACGATTATTTAAATTAAACATTAGATTTCCTTCAAAATAAAAAACAGTTTAGCAACGCAATCTTTTAACGTAGGCATGCTTCTCTTGTGTCTAATTTATTGTTTCCGATGACTAGTTGTTGTTATTGTTACATGTTTCAGTTTTTATTTTATTTCGATCATAATTTTTTTTTACTCAGGTTAGAGAGCTAGTGCTATGAATTCCATCTCATAAGGGAAAATAGCGATCACGCGAACATTATGCTCTTTTATGCTCTATTTCAAATCCTATGGTCCTATTAAGCTTATCAACATAATCATACCATTAACAATATATAATATAGACACACACACACACACAAATATATATATTATATATATATATATATATATATATATATATTATATATATATATATATATACAGTAAACCCTCGTCCATCGCGGGGGTTAGGTTCCTCGAGAACGGTGCGCAGGTAAATCGGCGTTGGACAAACTTAATACCTTATGGGATAAATGGGGATACGTGAACGCGGCCGCGTAAATTCTCCCATTAATACTTAGATACGTAGATTTTTTATTCACACATAAATGAATTTCCCTACCTATATTGTATATGAAATAAGAACATAATAAAATCATAAACATAATGATATTTACATATGATAAATAAAAATATATTAAATGAAACTAGTACGTATCTTTTCTTCACTCTTTCGGATGGTGCGTATGGTAGACACATTCACGTGATACTCACGGCAAAGTGATGTTATGCTCATACCACCACGCAACTTATCTAGAATCTTTATTTGTTTGGCTAATGTCATAAACTTACGATTTTTCTTCTCTTCACTACCATTTGCAGATGCTTTACGTTTTGGTGCCATACTAAGGGTAATAGCAAAACAACTGCAAAATACGACAAAAACAATCCAACACAACTTCACTGAACTTAACGCGGTAGCGGGATTGAGATAAAGGGTGATGCGAGGGGTGACGTGAGAGGGAGGGAGATGCAGGAGTGTTGGAGAGTGTAGGAGAAAACACCAGAGTGCGCATTGGCACGCGTACAGTACTACTGTATTAGAGCGTGTTTGGCAGACCGTGTATAAATTTTCCGCTTTCGGCAAATAATTGTTGCATTTATTTTTCCGTGTATAAGCAAATTCGCGCTGGACAAACACGCGTTGGACGAGGGTTTACTATATATATATATATATATATATATATATATATATATATATATATATATATTAGAGTGGTCCAAAATTATACAGTAAATTTTAAAAGTATCTGAATCTTAAGTCTTACCCTCGGAATGTTACCTATATTAAAAAAACGTTACTGACCAAAACTTATCAAAATGAATAAATATTTAGTGCATCCACGCAACAAAAGGGCCGTACTGCAAAACAGACACTTCAGGCACAGGGTTGGCGACCCCCTGCCTTCATCAGCTGTCTCTTTGCATCATTCCGTGGATTACTACTGCTGCTCGTGTACTTGAACGACGTTTCTTTTCTCCCCTCTCGGCAGGAGCGACTTCGACGACGACAGCCACACGACGAGTTATGGGCACAGCATTCGAACTCAAACACAGTTCCCCCTGTCCCTCTCGTTTCCTCCGTCCGCTCCTCAGTGCTCCGCATTCCTGCCGAAGCCCAACCCCTGCGGCAGGAGCGACCTCAACGAGAACAGCCACGCGACGAGTTATGGGCACAGCATTCGAACTCAAACACAGTTCCCCCTGCCCCTCTCGTTTCCTCCGTTCGCTCCTCACTGCCTCGCATTCCTGCCGTACCCCAACCCCATCCCCCTGCGGAACCCCCATCCCATACAACAGCGCCTCCTCTTCCGAGCATCTCCCCGCTCCGAGACGACCCTTCACTCCTTCCTGCGTCAGGAATTCCACGACATCCCAGGCCAAGCGTCAAATCTCGGAGTGGCCTCATCAGGTCTCCCGACAGAATGGTATTTCTTCTTCGTATCGTTCCTTCGTCTCTGAGAGGGAACTACTTGTAGCGGATCGACAAGAAATAGACCAACAAATAGACAGACAAATTCTTCTTTCCACACCTTCATCAAACATATTCGAAAAACACACGTAGGCAAAGAATCAAACAATGGAAACATCTGTTTCTTCCCAAAAGGCGCGAACGCAAGCTCTTCAACAAAAGGACGCGCGGACAAGGCGTCTTAAGATTTGGCGCGAAGTCCTACTCACAGGAACTACGTATAAAAGCGAGCTTCCACTCTCACTCACTCACTCACACAGACTCGCTTTCTACCTCGTCGAGCAGATCTCATCACGTCATCCACCCTCCGGCTTCCCGCCGGAGGAGCGGCCTGCTTCTTCCTTCAAGGCCTACGATTTATCATCAAGTAAGACCTTCTACAGACCGCCTGCAGAAGCAATCCTTCGAAGCCCAACCAGAATCACTTCGGGCCTACGGTTTACAAGGTCAGCCTTCAAGTTTCTCTACCATCCTCGAGATATATTCAGCACCTCAGGCTTACGCCTGCAACATCATTATAGGCCATCCTGCACCTCGAGAAGTAACATCACCTCAGGCCTACGTTTTACGAAGCCTACATCAAGCATCTCCATCATCTCGAGAGGCTTAACGGACAACGACAACTCGAGCCTACGGTAATAAGTTCTCTTTTCAACACTCCTTCAACAGCGGTTTCATCGTCCCGTAAAGATAAGTACATCTTCTCTAAGTAAATCACATGAAGCCTACATTAGCCTACCGCCGAACGGTAGGCTATACTCCCAAAGTGACTAATTAAACGTTCCAATTGACTCTCGTTACAGTGTATATTCTCTCAACTATCATTAGGCCTATCCAATAATGCACGTCATTAACTTCCATTATTATGGGGCCGCATCATTTATTCTGTGTCATTACTAGACCCATTCATCATCTAGCCTACTTAATCAAGTGTCATGTTTTCCATTCAATGTACCAAACGCACGTGCATTCTTTATATCATTTACTAGGCCCATTCAATGTTCCATGTTGCATGCCATTTACATACCATCAATGAGTATATTACTTATTACGTGTCAATTAAGCTATTAACATTTCATCTTATTAGCTAAGTCTATTCATAAGCATAACGTAAAACTATCAATTAATTACTGTCAATTCTTTGTTATACCACAGTGAATAAATAACGGCTTTATTTTCATAATAAAATATAAAACTATAAGGTGCCTTTTATAACCTTAATATTAATTTGCTTGGGCGTAATCCAAGCTGGTGACCCTCGCTGCCATTCCGGTCGCTTCCAATAGTATGGTGGGCCTACTCCATTAGCCACTTTCAATTGGTGATACTTTACATCGTAAATTATTAACCCAGCCTTTCATTAATAAACAATCAGTCATTGCATCAATTAATCATTACCATACAATCAGATCATTATCACCTTGAACGGCTAAAACTAGGTCCACTATATATATAAATGTAGTACAATATCCTAATTTTATCAGGTTGGTTAATTCCTCAATGCTTCTGCCTCACACATTCCTATCTATATTACCTAAAATCAGTTAAATCAGTTAGCTAGTTACCAGCTATATATATATATATATATATATATATATGTCAGAGCATAGCTAGCCCTTTTTAACGTGTACGCGCCGAGGTGTGAAGCACGGAGCTGTGGGAAGATGTGGAAGCGTGCTGACCTCCTGTTCCACTGCTGAAGGAGAAAATTAAATACAGATTCCTGTAAATAGTCTCTGGTGCACTAAAAATTAGGAATTTAGGGTAGAAGTCTATGGTTTTTCAATCAACTGGGATGGAAAATTCACTTTTATTCAGAGCACAGGATAGAAATACATAGTATTGGGACAAAGTAGTGTATTTTGTAACTAGTAATAATTAATATTATCCTTTCCCATCTTATAATTATAATAGACTATTATAATGATAAATGATGTCTTGAGAACTTTATCTAAAATATTATGAATTTCCAATTCAATGTGTAAGCACTTGTTTTTTGCCTGCGCCTATCTACGCTCCTGTGTGTGTGTGTGTGTGTGTGTATAAATATCCGCGGATGCAGATGCGGATATTTAGTTAATCTATCAATATAATATAGAATTATGAATATATGACATAATTTTTCAAATTTCGTGATATTACTCTTATGGCAGGCAATGCATAAGAATTAAAATTAATATTATTTTTTCATTATGATAAAAATAATAACTTTCTCAAGAGTTTCAGCCACAGAAAATTCAATGAAACAAGTTTCATTCAATTTTCTGTTACCAGGTATTTATATTTTGAGGTTTATATATTTGTTTGTTCATTAATAAATAATTAATACTTTTCATGAAATGTGCATGATTGGGCCTTATAAGCTACTTTATAAGCTAATTTAGTTGTAAATTGCATAATTTATTAGAAATAATATCCTCATAACATCCGCAGACAGAAGTGCGGATGCGGATTTTAAAAATTATGCGGATATCCGGTCCACCACTAATTTTATATATATATATATATATATTTGAAGATATCACAGAGAATACAACAATAAAATGCAAAGACTGGACGTAGAAAATAGAGTTAATTCATCGGCATATGCGTATTAAAGTTTGGTGCGTCTCAATGATGTGAGCCGTTATAGAATTGGTTTTCTAGGGTCTGGAACATCGACCAAAGTTTGTTTGCTATATTTGCTGAACCATGATATTCTATTAATCACTAGCTGGTAACTAGCTATCTAATTTTAGGCAATATAGAGAGGAATGTATGATGCAGAAGCATTGAGGGATTAACCAAGCTGATAAAATTCGTATATTGTACTACATTTACTGTATATATCTGTAGAGGTGCGGCCTCCTCATTTCTGTCAGTATGTAGATGTTAGAAATCGTAAAATAGTTTGGTGTGACTCCTGTTTCAGAGGATAGATTAGAGGATTTAGGACTGCTTTGAAAGAAGTTATAAGAAATAGGCGTGGGCTCCACCCCGTTTGTTGCACAAGGCGATCAGAATTTGCAAAAATGCAACTTTCAGGTTTGATTAAATAATCATCTCCGGGAAGCGACCGTGTAATGAAAGGTCTTTGTTGCATGAACAATTATTATTGAAGATACGTATTCAATTACTTTAGTGGTATTGCTCATTACACATGAATCACTGTGCGATATTTTTAGACAACAATCTTTGTTCAACAATCCTCATATATGGACGCAAGCAAATCACCATAATCCTTTTTCTCCAAAAGATGTTCTAATTGAACTATACAATATGCATGAGGGATAGAAGGTGAAAGTATATAAAAGTAACTCGTTTCATCAGAATCTGAGAATAAAATTAGTGCCACAATGGTGGAATGGAAAAATTAACTTGTACATGTAGTATTTGCTCGCAGCTCTATTCTTTAACGTGTATAATATTGATAGAATAACCGTTTCGAAACAAAAGTTGATTAAATGTATAGTATAGTGGTCTGTAAAACTCACTAGTCGTTTTCTATTAATTGGGTATATTAAGAAAGTTGTTTTTTTTGGCACAAACCTACTTATCTGGTTTATATATATATATATATATATATATATATATATATATATATATATATATTGTATCGGGTGGCCCAAAAAAAACGCATTGAGATTTGAACATCAATAACTTAAAATATACAGTTCACACTTACAAAATTTACATAACTTTTACCTCAATCTATTGGTAAGCCATCATAAAAATTTCAGACCTCTACATAAAATACTTTTTCCACAGCTGAGGGAAGAATGAGGTATTGTGAAAAAAACGAATATCCTAAATCCTAAATGTGTATAGCTGTACCTGGCAACTATTTTAAGACTTGTAGTACTTTCCTTAGCCTATGGATAATCTGTTAGTCTCTGAAAAACGTCAGATGGTATAGGCTACGCCCATCTTAAATACTGTTTTTTAAACTTACCCTTCAAATTATGGTTCTAACTAACGGTGAAAAAGCGGTGATTGAAAAGTGTTTCTTGGAAAAAAGATGGACTGGGGCAAGAATTTTTAGGGAATTTCCAGGAATAACTTGTAATGTTACTTCTGTGAATGGAATAATTAAAAAACTTAAAGCAACCGGTTCGACGGCACGGAAGCATGAAAGTGGTCGGCCTAAAACAGTTTACACTCAAGACAATATAGCAATGACTGAAATGATAAACCTATCTCAAGAGGATTGACATGGGTCACACTGCTCTCAGAGGAAAATTGCAAGAAATTTAGGTATCAGTCGAAGTTCCATACAAAGAATACAGAGAACGGTAGGATTTAAAGCATTCAAAAGGCTCCGTGTTTCAAGATGTGACAGCAATGTAAGAGCTAAAAGAAAAATTCGTTGTAGAAAATTGCTTGATAGATTTTCGGCCAATGATGTTAAAAAATAGTTTTTACAGATGAAAAATTTCATCATCGAGATTGCTGGAAACTCCTGGAACGATGTTGTTTATGGTCGACGTAAGAAAGACATTCCTCCATTGAGACTTTAGCACCAGACAAGTCGGTTTTCCAAAAAAAAGCATGGTATTAGCAGTGTATCTTGGAATGGAAAGACGAAAATTCATTTCATTTCAGAAAATAAAAAAATTAATTCAGAAACCTATGTAAATCTCTTAGAGGAGAATCTTTTGCCTGATTGTCGGCGTCTGTATTATGGAAACGATTTCATACTCCAAGAAGATGGTGCTACAGCTCATATAGCAAGTTCACACAGGATTATCTACAATAGAATGTAGTCAACTTCATTGGAAAAAACGACTGGCCACCACAATCACCTGATTGCAATCCCATGAATTATTGCATATGGAACACTCTAGCAGAGAAGATGTATGAAGGCCAAACCGAAAAGTTTACAGAAATACAATTAAAGAAAAAAATACTCGAATGTTGGGCCAAAATAAAATTAGTAGAAATCAGAAAATGTATCATGTCGTGGAAGAAAAGGTTAAGATTAGTTTGTAAGCAGGACGGCGGACATATTGATCATATTTGTTGATAAGATGTGAATAACAAAAATTTTTCAGTTTATAATATTCGTTTTTTTCACCATACCTCATTGTTCCCTCAGCTGTGGAAAACGTATTTTATGCAAAGGTCTGAAATCTTTATGATGGCTTATCAATAGATTGAGGTAAAAGTTTTGTAAATTTTGGGAGTGTGAACTACATATTTTTGAAGTTATTGATGTTCAAATCTCAAGGCGTTTTTTTTCGGCCACCCGATATATATATATATATATATATATAAATTTATACCTTGGACCTTATGTTTTTCGTGCGTTGGTCTCTTCACACGGATGTCAAGCTGGTGGCCCCGCCTCTAGTCCTGGCTTGGTGGAGGAGCGAGTTGATCTCTTGCGCTCTCCATCGTACATATCCAGGTACACCCGGCTCATCAGGTACCTCTCTGAGTCAGGCATCTAGTCTTCTCTTGAAGACTTCAACTTTGACCTCTGTAACGTTTCTGAGGTCCTTTGGAAGCTGGTTGAAAAATTCTTGGGCCCCTGACAACCAAGCTATTTTCCTTCAGAGTTGAGGAGGTCCCTTGTCGGGCCTTTAATTTGGGAACACTACACATTCTGCCTTTCCTATTTTCCAACGTTGTTTGGATGATAATGGGGTTTAGTTTGAGGTTTGGTACCAGTTTTTCGATCATTTTCCATATGTAGATTATGGTATACCTCTCTCTTCTCTTTCCAGGGAGTACAGATTTAGTTTACGTACTTTCCCAGTACTTGAGTTCTTTGCAGCCATCAATCTTGGCTGTGAAATGTCTCTGCGTTTCTTCTAGTTTATTAATTTCTTCCTTTTTATATGGGGGACGTCAAAACTGAGCAGTATTCAAGTTTTAGTATGATCAGTGTTCTCAGCAGGGGAATCATTACTGTCTTGTCCCTCCTTTTGAACGTTCTTAGTACCTGTCCCGCGACTCTTTTTGCTTTGTTTATTGCTATCTGATTTTGTGTTTCGAATTTGGCATCATCGGTCATTATTACCGCCAAGTCAACCGCTTTCGTGCTTCTCTGAATTTCTTGTTTATCTGGGCCATAATATGCAGTCTGTTTAAGTTCCTCATTTCTACCATATCTCAAGAGCTGAAATTTCTCGCTGTTAAATGTCATATTGTTGTCTTCTGACCATTTGTACATTTTGTTCGTGTCCCTCCGCCAAGACCTCCACTTCGTTTGCATCGCTGATTTTTCTGCTGATCTTTGTATCGTCCGTAAATGATGTTACTATACTGTTCTGCTTACTCCACTGTCTGTGTCTGTTAGCATGATAATGAACAGGAGTGGGGGCCAGCACTGTACCTTGTGGTACTGAGCTGCGTACTTCTGATTCTGATGATGACACCTCTTGAATCTTGACAACCTGTAATCGTTTACTGAGGAAGTTGCAGATCCATTTTCCCACTTTGCCTGTTATTCCCATATGTTTCATTTTATGTGCTATTATACTATGATCGCACATATATATAGTTTTTGTTGCCTTCAAGTGCATCTAGGACATTGCTGTAATGCTCTATAAGTTGTGATAGGCATGATCTTCCTGATGGGAATCCGTGCTGATTTTCGTTGAATCTTTCCAATGTCTCCAAGAAGTCATAGATTTTCTCTCTGATTAGTCTTTCAAATATTTTGGTGAGGTGGGACGTCAAGGACACTGGTCTATAGTTCTTTGCTTGAGATCTATCCCCGCCTTTATATATATAGGGACAATGTTTGCTCTTTTCAAGATGCTCGGTATTTCTCCCGTGTCTAGGGATCTTCTCCATATCCAGTATAAGGGTGTAGCTATTTCATTTTTACAGTTTTTAATTAATAGTGCGTTCCATTTGTCCGGACCTGCAGCTGAATGTGATTTCATTTGTCCTATAGCTCTCGCTACATCTTCTGGGGTAAAATCAAAGTCTGTTATACATTCTCCTTTCAATTTCTCTTCGAAGAATGCTTCTATGTCAGGTATCGCTTTGTCACTTTTGGGGTACTGAAAACCGATTCATTCTGGGCGCTCAATGTTTCAGATATTTCGTTTAGATCGTCTGTTAATTCATTATTTCCTTTCCTTAAGGGCCCGATTGTAGCGCGCGTTTTTGTTTTCCTTTTCGCATAGCTGTAGAAGTATTTTGGATTTTCCTTTATTGCCTCAACCGCCTTTTCCTCTTCCCTTTCTGTATGGCCCTTTATCAAGGTTTGTATTTCCCAATCAATTCTCTCCAGTTTTTCTTGTATTACTTTCCTAGTATTGTTGTCTCTGCAATTAGCTAACTTCGTCGCTACTCTCTTTCTTTTGCGGAATATTCTTCTCTTTTGCCTCTCTAGCCAGTTTCTCTTTCCTTTTGCTGTGCTTTCGGAGCATATTTTTCAAAAATTCTCAGCGTCTTTTCTACCAAGTTTGTTAGCATTTCCTCAGTTGTTTTATTCTCGAAAGCTGTTCTCCACTCTATTTGGGTCATGTGTGAACTGATTTCTTCCCAATTTATGATCTTGGAGTTTAAGTTAAAAGCCCCAAATTTGCTTCTTCCTTGAGGATGTGTATTGTCTTTCAAAGTTATCGCCTTATTTGTTGATAACTCGATTATAATATTGTGGTCTGAGATAATAGTTGGAGTTATTTTTATATTGGCAATCAAGTTCGTGTTATTTGTGAATACCAGATCTAGGCAGTTATTTTTTATGGTATTTTCTGTTATCTCCTGTGTCAGCATAAACTCGTTTGTGAGAGCCATCAACATTTTTGCTTGCTCCTGGTCCTCTCTTGTGCCCCCCCTTATCTTGCTGTATAAATAATTTCTACCCACCTTTTTGTATTTTATAAATGGGAAATTAAAGACGCCGCAGAGTATTATATTAAGGGATAGAGAGTTTACGGATTTTATTAGGTTTCTGATATCGTCAATGGCATCCGAAAATTTTTCATTTGGAGAGTTTGAAGGTCTATAGATGACTATCAGTATCACGTTATTTGTATATAACGTTATATATATATATATATATATATATATATATATATATATATGATGAATAAAACCACGAAGGAAAGGAAACACAAAAAGGTGCTCAAGCGCTTTCGTCTAATGACATCCTCAGGAACACTCAGTGTTCCTGAGGATGTCATTAGACGAAAGCGCTTGAGCACCTTTTTGTGTTTCCTTTC